>VWZS01004784.1:589917-1104875 GCA_013397075.1 Rhabdornis inornatus
AAAAAAAAGAAAAAAAAAGAAAAAATCCAAATATGTATGTAAATTAGGTGAATCTCTTAAGCTCCTGTCAGGTTGCCAGTTCCTGCTTGCTGCAGGCAGATCTCTCTTTATCATCAGAACCTGGTTGCTCTCTTTGGACACAGTCCACAAACTTTGCTTTTTGCATTTCAGGCTATGCATACACAGTTAATCACCTTACAGCCAATAAATGACTCCAAGTTGCAGTAGGTCACTAGATATTTTTTTTTAAGTAGATTGTTACTCTTTTTTCCTTTCTCCAGAGCCTTGTGAGGGAGAGAAACTCTGATGTGAATATTCATGAGAATACTAAAAGTAGGCAAGTGAGGAGATGGACATGTTATTTATGTTTGAGGAGGAAACTGTAGCCTTGCTTTCATCATATTGACTTCTGGTAATTTGCATGCTGGACTGAAAGAATTTAATTATGTGGGTTATAGGAAGAAAAGGATGGCTTGCTGGTAGAGTTATGAGTGCTCTGTTCTGTGCCATACACCTTGTTTGACCTGGGCAAATAATTCTCCTTTAGTTTTTCCACTTGTGCTAAATGGGGATAGTAATTACCCACCTCACTGAGGAGGGCATGTGGCTGAAATTAATTAATGTTTATAATGTACTTGGTTTTCCTGATGAGGTTTGTAGCTGTGTTGTTGAGTAGAGTCACTTCTGGGTTTTGGCTTGTGTATGTGTGTGCATGTGGTGTGCAAAGATTGGCTCCAGCAGAAAGGGTAGTAAAATACAGTCTTAAGAATAAAATTTCTTGGCACTTACATAAATGCAATTAATTCCTAAAGATTTTAAAGTATGAATGCCACTGGTACTGGCTTTCCTCCTGAAGTGTAACTGCTCTGTGGAAAGGAAGATAAATAACAAGGCAGAAAGCTTATGGTGTTTTTTAATGGGAGCCATAAAAATACTGGACCTCAAGGATAGCCCTTGGAGAATAGAATTCTTTAGGAAGCTGAACATAGCTCACCTGCTTGTGGGGTTGTGAAAAATCCAGCCACCGTAACTTCTGGGAAGAAACTGAAATCTTGATTGAGTTAAAAAATGCTTATTTTACAGTATGGTAGTAAGTGGAAGATGTTATAAATCATATCAACAGATAGAGAACAAATACTAAACACATATCTAATGGCCCAAGGATTTATTTTATGTTTGATGGATTTCTGTATGATCTGTAATCTCTACCAGACTAGTTTCTGTTGATTACATAAATCCAGCGGTACCCAATAAAATTTTCAGTCTTCTGAATGTTTGCTAGAAAGCAAATTTATGCAGATCTGCTCAAGTGAGAGATCTTGGTGAAGAACATATTGCAGTGAATGAGCTGCTCCACGAAGTTAACAAAAATTCTCAGTGTGGGGGGCCCACTGACAACCAACCTGCAGATGCAGTTGTGCATTGAAACCAGCAACACGAGATTTAGCAGCAGGTCACGTTAAGCAGAGGCTTAATGCAAGGGAAATTATCCTTGGAATTAAGAATATTTTTATGCAGTTCTTTGGATTGGGGTGATATCAAGGAGATGTTCATTGTAAAGGATGTGCTTAAGTGCTTTGCTGAATCCAGGCCATAATGGCCAAGATCTTCACCTTTCTTTGATATGATGGGTAGCACCTAATGGGTGAATCATTCTGCTTGAAACACAGCTTTTGAGCCAGCCTTAACTGTAACAGAGATTTTCAAATGGGTACTGCAGCCCTTTCCAGAGTCCTTTTGATGCTGTCAGTGCATCCTGAGTAATTCATCAACCCAAGGAGGGCTCTATAGAACCCTTGTTTTGTCATCCTGGAGTGGGTCTTTATTTTGTAATAACTTCTCCCTACATTTTGACTCTGATTAGCAGTGTGCCTGCATTTTAATAAATCATCTCAAAGAGTTCCCTTCTGTCTTCCCCCAGCACTTAATTACGATGTGTAAATATGCTCACAGCCCCATTACTGATGCTAATCCCAGTGCTGATAAAGCCAAATAGGAGTGAATAGAAATGAATTGGAATAGGGATAAGCACAGGTCTTTCATTAGCCCAACTAGAAGTAATCACAGATCTCTTGCTGGTAATATACATCTTCCAGATAGAGTACTAATTACTTCTGGCAGTGCTGTGCTCTATCTCAGAGATAGCTTTATTGTAATCCTGCAGTGATCTAATGCTTTCACATATCAGTTACTGCTTTTCCTCTCTTTCTCTCCTTGATAAAATGACCTTACAGATTTTGAACATTCAAACTACACCTTGTAGTGTCAGGGCTGAGGAAATCTGACAAGTTTTTTTATTTGTTTTTTGGGGGAGGAGGGTTTGATTTGTCTCTTTTTTTCTTTTTCCTTTCAAAGTTTTCCTCTAGTGTTTGCCATAAAGTAAAGTTGTACAGAATTCAGGGAAATAAACTTGTACATTATATGTGCCCAGGGTAATGTTTTATGCATCATTCAGTGTGGTTGCAAATGTGTCACTGATAGATAAATCAACTGCTTCTTTCTGCTTGAGCAACCTGAAGTGCTTCCACATACGTTTTGTGCTATCTATATCTTTTGGGCAGTCTTTCCAAACTGTGGTACCTAAAACTAAGTTGTTAAGTTCATAGTTAGGGTAAGACTTGCATCCTCTGATGTTCTTTTTAAGGGATGCTATATTCCATAAATAAATCCTGTTATGTACTTCTAATTAGTATATAAAATTTCTGCTTGAAATGGTTGAGAAGATTGCTGATACATGGCCCACAGGAACATATGGAAGTTGTCTGAGTTTTTGGTGCATTGAGGTTTTTTTGTATCTTGAACATTGTTTTGGTTTGTTTGTTTTTGTATGCGTATTTGTTTTTGTTTGTTGTTTGTTTTTTAATCAGTGGGAGCTCTACCTAGAGGTACAGCTGCATGGACAACTGATGTTTTTGTTTAGTCACTTTAAAGGCAAACAGCAGGGAGAAGAGGTTTGTATGGGTTGACTGAAAAAGACCATTAGGGACATTAAAAGTCTGCAATGTCCTTCCCTCAAAATGCTTGCTATCCAGTTCAATTCTTTTGTTTGAATTGGACCACCAGACTCAGCATGAAGTATTCATTATCATGTTAATTAGCAAAACTAAAAGAGCTTTCAAGCCAAAGAAGCAATTTTTATTGCAAAACCCCATTCAATTTATGCCATTTACATGGAATCCTGCCTGTATTTTTGGTACTTTATTGAATCCAAAAGGAGCAAGCAGTTCAACTGACAGTGGATAAATTACATAACTTCTTGTCACTCCATGTTTGGTCAAAAAACACTGTCAGTGACAAATTTACCAGCTTGTACTCATCCAGCTTAGAGTTCTTTAACATATATCTCTTGGGCAGTGCTGGTTTAGAAATGCCAAAGGTGACCAGGTGAACAAGTGTGGCTGTGTGGTGCTCTCATCCTGGTACTGTGTTGTGTGTCTCTGTCCCCTCCCCACAGCTGCTCACCTTCATACCACACCAGTTTCTGACTTAACAGTAAGGAAGTATTGTGGATTTGGAGAATCTGAATGGTCCTTTTGGCTTTGAGCATGTGGCATTGTGTGATGTGCCAAATCCTGTCAGCTCAGTTTTGCTCAGTTTTTCCTTCCTGGGGAATTCTTGAGATCATGTCACTCATCCCTCTCAAGATGTTAGTTCCCACCTCTGCTGCTGCTGTGCCGTTACTGAGAAATGCTGTCATTTAGAGGAACATATTTTTGCCTGCAGACTCAAGTCCTTACTGTGAATTTGTGTGAATGGTTTCTGTAAGTAGTTGTGTGTGTGCAGATGAAGAAGGTTGCCAGAACAGGAGGCTGAAGATGTCCTGAGATGTTGTGTGTGAAAAATCTCCCAGAGATTGACAAGGTCTGGGGATAAGTGGCTTGTCCATACATACATACTTACATCTTAATAAAAGGTGTTGAAATAAATGCTGCTTGTGATTTGATGCCCCAGCTTGATGCTGTATTGGGAGAAAAACTATTTTATTTATAAACCATTTCATTTGTTTATAATCAATTTTTTAAAATGTCCATGACCTGTTTCGCTTTTCTTCCTGGATCCTGTCACACCTACTTGCTTTAGGCTCCTACTCGTTTATGGACCTGTCTTCCTTTTCTGGCTGCAAAAAAAAAAAAAAGCCTTTCTTGGGATTTCCTGAAAGCACAGCAGGGCTTGGTTGTGTGACTGCTCCTTTAGCACAGCATCACACTGAGACTTGGCTGTTTGCTTTAAATAAAATAGTGCCAGATATTTTGTTCTTGCTCCAAATAAATATTTTGAAGGAATTTGTGTTCAGTTTGCAAACAGTTTACTTCAATTACAGTTTATAACATGATTTACAAGACATGCACAGTGGAATGCAATTTGCCAAATTATTCAAGACATCAGTCTTATTCTATGGTAAACATGAACCTGTAAGTGTCAGAAATTGAAAATAAAATAACAAAAGATGATCTGTGTTTTAACTAATACAAAAAAATTTTGTCCACGCAGTTGAGTTTGGTAGAGTGATTGCAGACTCAGTCCAGAGGACTGAGTTCTGGACTGCAATTCTGAAATTGTATGGGATTTTAAACTAGCTTATTTACATAGCATTATATTAAAATTTCTGGAAATTGCTTATTTCAATTCTTATGCAAAACTTTTTTGGATAAACCACTTGCAAACTGTTGCTTCTCTTCTGGCTAGGGCAGCAATAATAGCAGCAGCAATAATAACATCAGTAGGGAAGATGTGAGGAGGCAAAGAAACAGATGTGCAGAAAATAAAAACCTGGTTACTAAGAGACACCTGTTCAACAGAGCTGTGTAATTACAGAAATGTTTCTGGTGTGAGACCTGTGAATGATTTGTCTGTGATGCAGTGGGGGTTGGAACATCTGGTCTGAGATCTGCAGTTCCCAGTGAAGCTTCTGAGCTCCTTGTTATGGGCACATCAGTTGTGCCCAGTGTCTCAGGGCTGTTAGATACTACCTTGCACTGTGGGGTCTAAAATAAAACCAGGAGCAGATGGCAGATGCATGCACTGGGCTGGCTAAGCAGCTCTGTGACATCCCCTCCTGCATTTTTTCACGGCAGGCAGCAGCCCAAACCAGAGCCACTTCCACACCTCTTTTATGTGAAATAGCTGAAGGTTGTAGGAGACTTCTGCTGCTCAGTGGGTGCAGAGCCACAGCTCAGGAAGCAGAGCCCAAGCTAAGCCCTGCTAACGTGCATGTGGAAATGTATTTGGCTGTATCAATGCTACAGACATGTCTGTCTGTTCTCGAGGCTGTTTAAGTACAAGGTCTCTTCTAAGAGCCATAGGCTTTTTTTAACCACTGCTGCATGTCAGACGAAGGATTCAGCAGAATCTCCCCCATGAGACTTGTAATGCTTTCCTGGCTAATGGAAATAATTCATCTTATCCAACTTAATGTGCAAATGATGAGGCTCAGGTAATGACAACATCCTATTTAGAGAGGATGATAGAAACTGGGGATTTGAAATGCAGGCTTTTGGTGCTGGCAATTGATTCTGTATTGCTGATTTTTATTTCCATTGCTTAGATTTTTAGACTATATGGCTGCCTAAATTTAGCATACTTGTGTTAATCTAATGATGAATGATTCTGCAAGTCTGAAGATAACTTGCTTCCTACTGCATTCAGCTCCATTCTCAAAACTTGCTTTTGGAAAAAGAGGAGCCCTGGCACTGCTATATAGATTCTGAGGTGATTTCAGTTTAAACCAAGGAGAAAAATTACTTTTGATATCTGATTTTAGGGCTGTGATAAGTCTTGTGTCCGCTTTACAAGCCAAGAGCTAATAAATGTCAGTGTTCTAGCCAGTGAAAATATCATGGCATGAAACACAAAGAAACAGTCCACAAATACAGTTTAATTTTCTGTTTGATGTTGCTGCCCCCTGTTTTCCTTGAACACCAGCATTCAGAAGCTCTTCATCTTGCCTTATCTTTTACATGATGCTTGAAGAGTTCAAAGTCACCTAGGAGATGTGATGTGCTGAGTTCTTTATATTTTTACATGGGCATCTCCATTCTTTTCTTTACAGGTACCTAAACTATATTCCTTCAAAAAAGGGAGAGAGAAAAGACTGCTTGGTTAGATTTTTTTTTTTTCCAAAACAGATTTTTGGGACATCATTCCTTCATTCCCTGAGAAAGACAGAGAACAGCTGCCAATAGAAGGTGACTCATAAGTACAAATGGCAAGCTTGCAGAAGCTAGATTTGGAGAGAAAAAAAAAAATTGCACGATCTTATAGTCAGAATGAAAGGTGAACCTATTTTTTTCATGTAGCTTCCTTTATTTCTTTAGCATCCTGCAAAAAATGAGATGATTTGTTCCCTAAGTGGAGAGCAAAGGAAGATTGTGTCATTTCTGATTTAACATTAGGGAGAGGTGGAAAACCTCAGTTCTCCAGTCACGAATGTTTTTAGTTGCTAATTCACTACTGGGAATGAGGGACTGAAATCCTGCTGGGGGACTGGATCTGGTGTCTGGAATAACTGACACCACCTTGGAAGAGATGACTGTTTGAAATGCTCAGAATTAGACAGCTCACTGATTGTGAACCCCTTGCTGCAGGGGATTTTGCTGTGTTTTCATGATTTTTTGGTTTGGGGTTTAATCTGGAGGCGGAGGAGGGAAGAATGCAATAGTTCTAAAGAAAATGGATAAGTGGAGAAAACAGCTGTCTGGAGATTTTTTTAAAAAATCTATTGAATAATTCAATTTGGTTTTCTTTGGGAATAGTGAATGAGACCATGCCTTTTTAATGTAAAAATAGACAAGCTCAGTGGAGATTGAACAGTGTACTTGTAGGGTGTTTAGATTGCTTATTTCTATTCTAGTTAAGTCACCAGCATTTAAAAGCAATTTAAGAACCTGAAGTCATAACAGTGTATTTATATAAGAAGAAGAAAAATAAAAAAAAGAAATTAAATATGACATTTTGTTTAGTAAGTAGAAAGTATTTTACTTAATTGCAGAGCAGTTGCCCTCAATCTAGAGACTACTCATAGTGTACTCACATAACTGAGGCTGTAAGTCTGTGCTAAAAGTCCTTTGCATATGTAGAGATGTTTATGTATTGTGCTGGTAAGGTATTTTCTAAACACATTTGGCTGTGTTGAGGTAACAGGGATTTGCACTGCTCTGCTGGAAGCAGCCTTGCTCTTTTTTGACCAAGTTGGACCACCACAACCAGTTTAGCTGTTCAGTGCTTCCTTGAGGACCTCCGTCCATGAAGGGTCACATCCCAGGTTAGTATTAGCAGGCAAGCAGAAAGATAAACATACCTGACACCCTGGATTAGGTCTTAAATGGAGAAAAATAATGTGGGGGTTTTTTACTACTATTTTTTTCAGCAAAATTCAGAAGATATAACGCTTGATTTGTGAAAGCTTTTCTCTTGTCTTTTGTATGCACTTGGCAGTATGTGGTTTTTTATTCCATTTTATTGTCTTCTACTAAGTCAGACAGCAAAGAGTTTTAGAAGTTTTAGCATAGTGAATAGCCTTTTTCTGTTTCCTGTAAATGGTGAGACTTGTTTGATATCAAATACAGATTTTTGTTTCATATCATCTTGTGCTTCCCAACCCCTCCCTTCCAAGAGAAAAAAAAAAAACAAACCCAAAATCCAAACAATCTTTACTGTGAATAGTTGGTTGTACATTATGGAAGAAGGGGCTGTATTAGTATTAGTCAGCTTTGCTACTCATCTAGAATTGAAACACTAATTTGCTCCTGTACTAATGCAAACTGCTTGTCACCGTAATGCTACATCCCCTTCATCACCTTGCTATATATACACTGCTTTTTTTTTTCAAAATATTTAAAGGCAGAAAGCAGAACTTTGTTCCTCAGGAAGTGAAAAAGAAGAAAGTGAATTTGTTATTCAGCAAAACAGAAGTGTCTCTATGGAATGAATGTACATCTCTAGAAAAAAAACATTGTCTACAACTCTTCCTGCTTACCAGTGTCTCAATATCAGCCACTAAAAGCTTTAGGGTCAATTTAAAAGAACAGTAATAATTGGAAATGCAGATTACTGCATAAACAATGTGCTCATGCAGTGCTGTGTCTAATTTGTGCAGGGAATTAGTGTAATTGCCAGTGCAAGCTGGGTAATTGGGTGTGGAAATGATGATCACGATTTCCGCATCCGCACAAGCTGCAGTTGTGCTTTATTTACCTAGTGGCCTTTTCCAAATTAGCTCATCCTTTGGTGCAGATGAACTTGGTGGGATGGATCACTCTTCCCCGTGGCAGTGTGCAGTTTCAGAAATCTAAGGATAGTGAGCACAGTGGGTCTGGAAAAGTCAACTGAATATCAGACTTTTATCCTAAACAGTCAGTGCCATTTGACCAGGAGCTGCTCTATTCCCTCCTGAGTTTTCGGACATACCCTCACAATTGAGAGAAAGGGTTTTATTTTATTTTATTTTATTTTATTTTATTTTATTTTATTTTATTTTATTTTATTTTATTTTATTTTATTTTATTTTATTTTATTTTTAGTAACCCCAGCTTGTGTAACTTCTCACTTATGAATGATGTTGGAATTTAAATCACAGAATATGCTGGGTTGGAAGGGCCCCACAGGGATCATCGAGTCCAACTCCTGGCCCTGCACAGGACCATCCCCAGGAGTCACACCCTGTCCCTGAGAGTCTTGTTCACACACTTCTTGAACTGTGTCAGGCTGGTGCTGTGACCACTGCCTTGGGGACCCTGTTCCAGTGCCCAACCACCCCCTAGGGTAAAAACCTTTTTCTAATGTCCAGCCTAAACCTCTCCTGACACAACTTCCTTTTTATTCCCTCGAGTCCTGTCACTGGTCACTACAGAGCAGAGATCAGTGTCTGCTCTTTCTCTGCCCCTCCAAGGAGCTGTAACTGCAGTGAGGTGTCCCCTCTGTTCCATCTTCTCCATGCTGAACAGACCAGATTCTCCTCACACAGCTTCTCTTCAGGGCCCTTCACCATCTTTGTTGCCCTCCTTTGGACGCTCAAATGTTTCCCATTGAACAAACATGAGCACAGACATGAGTGTGTTGCAGCTCTTACCTGTCAGTTCTCACAGGAACTGATCCTCTGGGGAGCACAGCAATGGTTTGGATGGGCTCCGAGGGTGACTTCTGGGGGGTTTCTGAGTGCAGCTCTACAGATTTGCTTGAGACAACCTAAAATAGAAAATCAGCATCAGGCTTCTGCTCATGCCATCCTGTGTTTCAGTGCTGCTGCATCCAGCTGGGCTGAGCTGTGCTTTGTGCAGCTGATGGCAAGGATTGAATTCACTTTGTGCCTTTTTCTCTGCTAGGTGTAGAGCTTCTTGTCACTGTACTGGTTTGACACGAGCAATCACTTTGCTTTCTGCATACAGAGGGAGGAAGGAATGGGAAAAGCTGTGAGGAAACAGCAAAAAACCTCTTTAGCTCTGTCTCTGACTCCAGGTTGTCTGCCTTTTCCTGGCGAGATTGGTATTGGTGAACCAGAATTACTGCCTCTTCCTCTGTTTCTTTTCCAGAAAAATGTTCTGGTTCATTTTGTGCTGATAATTTGGAGCACCTTTTCAAATTTAACATGGAAGTAACACTAAATAACATATTTTTTCTGTGTAGGAAATTAAAGCAAGAGGACCCGAGTTCTTTCTTTGGGAAACAATGTGACATTTTTATTTTTCAGCTTGGTTTTGCTTTAATCATCTTCTAAAATGCTCAACATTCTTTTTCCTATTGAAGAAGAAACTGGCTTAAAAAGGATAAGACAGTTTCTATGGAAAGATTTTACTGGTTTAATGACATGTCAGTGAGTTTCAGCTGAGTAGTCTTTAATCTTTAGATGTGTTTGTACAGTGATAAACCCTTTTAAAATGATAGGAAGCTCATTACTTAGAACTGATTTTTGTTTTTGGTTGTCACAACTAAATCTGTAGACCTGATACCTTTTCATACTGGTTGTAACTTATCCCATTAAAAAGAGAAGCCACTGTCTGGTAATGCTGTGTCTTGGTATTACATCTTCGCTGTTGAAGGAAAATCATAATGACAGCTTATAGGGTCATGGAATTTATTCCAGATGAAAGGTATATATGCATTTCTTTTATTTGTTTCTAATTTTTTAAACAAAAATGGGAAAGCAAGTTTTTGTTATTTCATAAAATTGCACATAAGCCGCTCCTGTAGCATCAGGTACGTCTTTAGTACAGCAGATGTTGCAAGGCTAGTGGTAAAACTGAGGGAGCTTTTTCACAGTGAAGGGTAACATGCAGCATTGCTTACCCAGTCACCCTCTGCTCTCAGATAGATGGTTTTTTTTTGTGAGCATGATGCAAATAGGCTTGTCCTTTTCAGATTAGGAAGTGGCTTTCATTAGTTTTCCTGACAGGTTTAATTTTACTAAGTTCAGTACTAACAGAATTTATTTGTCTCAGTTTGGGGGGTAACCTTCAAATGTATTCATGAAACTGTCTCTGCAGTAGAAAAAGAATAAGGGAAAGCTCTTGGAGAGGTAAGCTTCCTGCGGCTTATAAAGTTCTTTTTCAGGGGTCCTGGGCTTAGTGCAGGTGGAAACAAGAGCTGTGGCTCTTGCTTTATGTCATTTTTGGTTTGGTTTTCCCAGCTGTGTTTGTTTCCTGGTGGGGCAAATCTTTCATTTAAGGAAGTTAGAGGCAATAATTCCTTATGTTCTTCTGCTTTCCACTGGCTGAAGAGCTGGTCCTTGGACTATTCCCAGTGTAAGAATTCCTGAGAATGTCTTGTCTTCCCTGAATGGTATGCCCCAACTGATTGAAATTACTGGTGTTCCACTGGAAACACATTGAGTGATACCAGGTTATCTCTTCCCTCTTTAATCTTTTTAGGAAATATAAACTGCTAGTGGTGCTTATGGTGTGACACTGAGCTACTTGATTAATGGCAAGCCAGGGGTAAAGGCTAATAATCTACTTTCTTTACTGATCTGAATGGAACAAGCAGCTGAGGATAAAGGTGGTAGGTGAAATTATGAGAATATTTTTCTTACATAAGGCCTATTTATTCAGTTGCTTGTGTGGCTTAAAGGCAGAAATACAGAAATATCATTCTCCTTGAGGACAGGTGTTGAGCAAGAAGAGATGGTGGGGAAAAAATGGTGTGTGCTTCCCTGGAGGCACATGTGTCAAATGTAAAATGTAAGTCAAAGGGAATGGTATATAAAGCTTCATTTCATACCAGTCTTGATAAATGGCTGAATGTAAGCGTAAGACAAATTTGGATGGGTCAGTGAACTGGTGACAGGGCTGAAAGTTTCCTTTAGAAAAATTTAGGGAGAGTCTCTGCTATAGCAAATGAATCCATGCTATTTCTCTAGTGTGTTTTGGGGGTAATGGAATGCAGGTAAGAGAGCTATGGAAACAATGTTCAGCTTTGGGGCAAAATTCAGGTCTTTAAAACCCTTCTTCATCGAGTGCAAGAGCAGGTTGGTTTGCTGTTGGAGGAAGCTGAGTAGGGCTGAGTGAAAAGATCAGTGGACTAAAATTTGTGTATGCAATGCTGAAAAAGCAAAAATGTGTAAGTGGGAGAGGTCCTTATTTTGCTGCAGGTTTGCACTCAGAAGTAAGGATTTTTTGTAGAAAAGGAGTACCTGAGAGCAGAAATATAATTTTCAAGCTGTTGAGTGCTTCTGAAATTTAGTCTCTAAGCCAATGCTCTCTAGTGCTCCCAGATTATCTGTGACTTGCCAGAGCTTCAAGTGTTCGAATCCCTTGTTAGACTTTCAGGGATGACTCTTGCCTATAGAGTTTGGGAATCAGTACTTCTTTATCTGTAGGATGTTATTTGTGTAATGTTAACAAGCTGTGGAAAAATACCCAGAAATCCCAAAATCCCAGTTTTCAGTCTAGAAGGTTTTTATTAGAGTCAGAAATTCTGAGAAGAACTCAAAATATGTTTCCCCCAGCTTTCACTTTTGCATTGATACAGCTGATGAAAGAATACATTTCTCATCAATGTGTTGAGAGGGATGGGCCATTTTTCTGTGCCACATACTTCAGGCAGGGTGCTTAGTTTTGCTGGCAAACACTAATAGAAATTTTTCTCAAGTTATAGGAATTTTGAAAATGACAGTAAATACATTGCTTTTTGTTTTTAACAGGCTTAAATGAGGGGTATATGGCAAAACCACCAGGGAGATTGGGGCGTGTGTGGGTAAGTTCTGGGGTTAAGATGATACCCAATAAAGAAATCCTCCTTGCTCCCATGTGTTGGTATACTTTTGTTTAATATAAGAGACTTTTGGGGGGTTTTTAGATATGAAAGGTATCATTACGATGTCTGAAGTCTAAAGGATGATTTTAATCATCACTGTTGAACCTGGATGACAGCACTGGTCAGATGTTATAAAAAATGGTCCATGGTTTGGGTGTTGCAGTTTTGGTAATGGGCTTCTACCCAGTTGCCTTTCGTCCTTTGTTTTTTGCCCTGTGCTGAGAGAGGAAGTCAGAAACTGACTTGGCTTTTTCACTCCCAAAACACCATATGAAAATCCTGAACTTAGGTAATTTATATATAGAAAAATAAGAATATCTCCTCCTACATCTCACTTGAGAGTGAGTGAGGAGGAGGAAGAAAAATGAAGTTCACCAGTCACTTGCATTGTGCCTTTCCTGTGTGTTCTGCCAAAGCCTTGGGGATATAGGCAGAAGGCAGCTTAGGTTTTTTATCCTTCAGATAATAGGATCTTAGTCACACATCTTAGTGGGTTAAGATTTTTGTGTGTTGGCTTGTAATATTTTGACTTTCCCCTCATTTTGAGGTAGCTTCTGTGATAAAATATGCCAGGGGAAAGAGGAGATGTGAGGTGCAAGTTACTGTCCTGCCCCCTAACTTTAAGAGATGAACCCTCTGCAGCAGACACACATGCACCTTTCTTTTTATTTTATAAGCAGGAGGCAGAGAACATGCTTAAAAACTATAGCAAAGGAAATATAAGACTCAAGTCTGAAGGGGAGGGAAAGATGTAGAGAGCAATAAAAAGGACTTTCTAAAGAATAAAAACCTTGATTTTATTTATTTCTTTTAAGCTTGAGGGGACTGCCGTTTTGGCCACAGCGCTACTAAATGTGTTGTCTTATTTATATTAGTTATAAATAGTATGGGCAATTACAAGATGGAATAATTAACTCCTGTTGGACATACTTTGTTATAATAGCTGCAATTTCAGTTTTTTTGTGGGAACGTGCAGCTTGAAGGTGTGTGTGATCTCCTTCCTGAAGAAGTTTGCATCGGTGCTGCAGGACAGTAGACGTTCTCAGTTTCTCAATGTGTTGTTTTGCCAAAATAAATTCCTTGGGCATCATAGGTGGGAATGCAGTAACCGGTGGGTGCAGCTTTCCAAGGTGCAAACCCCTTGTGCTGTTGTTATATTGATGCTTGTGCTTGTTACTAGTCCTGCCCTGGTTTGCTGTCAGAGTTGATGACACTCCTGGGAGCTGTTTCATCTTTAACTGGTGGCTGTAAATTGGATGGGGGTAGTGTGAAGAATAAAAAGAAATAACCTATAATTCATGTTTTGATGACAGGGTTTTGTGTGTCTGGTTGGTTTGTTTGTTTTTATCCCGCAACAGAACTGGGGGAATCTTGCTTTGAATATATCTTCATTTAACAAGTTGTTTTGACTAAGTCCTCTTCTCTTCGCTAAAATGCAAGTTTTCATTCTGACAGCATAAACCTGTTTTATAGAATGTAGAGCCCCAGTGAGAATAGACCTTTAACAGCAATTTATATCCCAAGTCTGAAATGTGCACTTTATGTCTGTTATGATCCCTGGGTGCCTGTTATGGGATTACTCACATCTTACCATCCTCAGTTTCTTTCCATAAACAAATGGAAACCTTTGAGTCTGAGGTTCAAGGAATACACTCAGATGAAGCACGGTTTAACAGCTCCTTGGGGAGAAAGAGGTAAGGTGGGAAAGTGAAGAATTGATGATCTATTAACTGTTTAAATTTCCCACCTTGAATTATTGACAACATATGACATTACAGCTTTACAAATTACTGTCTATAAACAGCTTGGAAAATATGACCTTTGCCTTATAATTGGTCTCAAGATGCCTTCTAGCTTCATATAAACAGCTGCTGATGGCATATTTTGTTGCAGCTGGAATGGGTGGAAGAATTCAGGGAACTGAGGAACTTTTCTTGTCTAATCAGGCATATATTATAATTTGTCAAATGACAAAATGTACTCTGTGATGGTTGAAATGTCTCTATTTGAGATTTTGAGGGCTTGCTTCTCTGGAGTTTAGGAGTGATCTAATTTTCAGTAATAAAGACATCTAATTAGTTAAGGTTAGTTGTCCTTACCTTCTGCCCTGTCTCTTTCTAGTGCAAGGAGACACTAGAAAGCCCTGTGTTACTCCAATTCCTCCTTTTCCTGGCCTGTGGAGACGAGTGAGTCCAAGCTGAATGGGTGGTTTGTCCTGTTTGTTCATGGCAAACCAAGTGCACTAAATTCTTGCTTTGTGTTGTTGTTCATGTGATTAACACACAAAGTAAGTATTGTGCTGAATTTGGCCCTGAGATTTCTGCTGATTTGAGAGAAGCTGAGAACACAAGGACTTGATTTTTCATCATCTCTTCTTATCACTATTTAGGAGTAACAAGTCACCAAGTTAGTGTTGGCAGACAGAGAACTCATAAGGCACTGTCTGAATCTTAGACCTGAGCCAAATTAATTTCTAATTTAACTCCATTAATATGGAGTTGCCATAAGATGAGACCTACCAAGTTTGTCAATGGAGTGATGCATTTTATTATAATTTGTTAGTGTAAGATGCATAGGGAATCATAGAGAGTGGTTTTGGATGAACAGATGTTTGGAAGAATAGATGTCTCCTACACAGTGCAGCAAAAGACTATGCAGAATAAAAATCATCTTTACACCAGATTTGTTTGTTTTCTCAGTTTCTGCAAAACATACCTTGTGTCTTTTGATGTAGTGTTGTTCATCTCTGACTGAAGATGAATCCAAAAAGTCTATGTTCCCATCTGTGTGGATGCAAAATCCAGCAGGATTTCAATAAGGGGAATAGAAAGCTTTGGCTCATGTCCTTTTGGAGCTAAACAGAATGGAAGTTGTGACTTAAGAGAGCAGGTCAGGACATTTTGAAGTCACCTCTTCCTCTGTTAGAGGACAGGGAAGAATGATTTCAAGAGTGAAGACCAAGGAGCTCATGAGGATAAGGATTCCCACCCTGCCTCCTGTACAAACTCTGCATGTTTGATGTTGTAATAAAACCAACTTACATCACAGAGCTCTTGTAAGGAGTGATCAATTAATGTTTTCAGGGCACTTTTGGGACCTAAAGACAAAAGGTACCTTACGGTCTTAAGTTTCACTACCCCTGCTGCCCCAGGCTGGAAGTTTTACCTTAAAGATCCAATTTCTTCCCTGGAGTGGGAGGGAAGCAGTCTATTATTCAAGGATATCATCCTTATCTCTGTTGTAGTTGCCTTGTGGCCATGCAACATCACTCAGTAATACTGTCAAGTATTATCTTTTGCTTGTGCCAGAGTGCTAAACAGTGATTTATTGCTTGAATACACATTGCTTTCATGAAAGTGATTTGTTGAAACAATAGTAAAGTGCTAAATAAATTATTCATTGCATGCTAATTTTTCACTTTTATATTCTGTAGTGAGCTCCAGAATAAACAATCTGTGTGTTGTATAAATCCCAGGTTTTTGATTGTGTGTGTCCCCCACCCCCAATCTTTCCCCCAGGGCCTGGTTCTTTTCCCAAGGATGAGTATCTTCAGCCTTTCTCACCTTGGTTGCCTTTTAGGATATTTTTCCTCTTCATGCTTTTTTCAGATAGAGTTGGGTGAACTATGCTCAAGTAGAGGCTTGGATTACTGGTTTGGGAAAACTCTGTGTGTTTGGAGTTCATGGGCATTTCTAAATCCTTTAGGAACTTCTGGGTCCTAACCAGAAAGGCATCACCATAAATAAAGCTTACAAAGTAGGATCCTAGTGGCTGACTGGCATGTTTTCATAAGTCTCTTCTTGCATATTCCCTCTTTTTCTGAGTGTTGTATGCTGCTGGCTTTTAGCTGCCACTGGCTATGCTGCAAGTCCTAGTTTGCACATGAGATCAGGTGTCTGAGAAACTCTCTGAAGCAAGTTTTTACTTGTAGATCTGCTGGCTTTCCAAGTTTCCTTCAGAAGTGGTTTCTCAGCACTTGAAATCTTTGTCCCTTGGCAAAGCCCAGAGCCTCTGGAATGTTTCTGAGTGTTTCAATAGCAAGCCAGGAGCAGAACAGCTAAGTGCTTTTCTCCACTTGACCTTTCCACCCTTTCTGGGTGTCCACTCCAAATCACTGGCAGTGACTGCATGTTTAAGCACAAGCTGCTGACTGGCAGTGAATATAATGGGGTGTAAGAGAAGAATTTTCTTTCCAAGTAGTTTAGGGCTTTTCCCGCCTCTGGTCTTAATTCTGAAATAATCCCCTGAAGGCCTATGTGGGTATTCAGTGAAATGAATAAACAGAAGACTACATTTCCCTCTTGAAACATGCACAGAGCTCTCTTGCTAATGGCTTTTAAGCATCAATGCAATTATAGTGTGTAATCGATTCTCTCTATACCAGCTTTTGTCTTCTGAAATGAAACCCTGTCTCTTTCATAATTATTTGCCTTTGTATTAAAACATTTCAAGATGACAGGATGTCTATTCCATTGTTTTTGTCCTCCTTCCCATCTTTCCTGCCTGATTCTGCCACTGGAAGAAATTTAGTTATTACATTTTCTTAGAAACCTGAGTATATCTGTTTTTTTTTTTTTCCTTACAATAATTTACTCAGTAGATTTTCCTTTTGCTCCTTTTAATTTAGTGGGTTTGTGTTTGGTTCTTTGGTTTAGTTAATCGTGTTTGGAGCTGCTCAGAAATATTTCCATGAAGTAGAATCTTATTGAATGAAAGAGGAATTAGTGAAAAGGGATTTCAATGTGGAAAAAAGGGACTCAGAGCAGGGAATTATTTCTACTTTATAAGTTAATCAGCATGTCAGTGGCCAAGGTGTTTTTCTGGAATGTGATAGGTCTAGCTTTGGGTCCTTTTCAAAGCCAGGAAAAGCAGTAACTCAGTGTCTTGACCTTTGGGCTTTAGTTATTACAGTTTCCTTCTCTCTGCTTTGGTGGTGGTAGTATTTTAAATTCTTTTCAGACTGTAACAAATTTCTGGTTCATCCTGATGACAAGCATGAAGACTGGGGCTATCTTTAAAAGGTTTGAGGGAGAATGATGCTACATTTTGCCTCTCTCTATAATAATTTGTGTTGCTGTCTATTCTAAAATTTGTCACCATGCCAGGGACCCCTGTAAGCTGAGTATAATAGAAACTGCCATACATCTTGCTTGATTGAATTATACAAGATTAAGAAAGGAAATACTGGTATCTGTGTTTGGCAGACATTGAATTTCTGGCCTACAGGTGGTTTTTATAGATGCCAAAAATAGGAATAACTATAACAAATTTATATAGGTTCTTGAGTTCTAAAGCTACCTATGATAGCTATAAGAACAAAAGAATTTGCCATATCCTCTCTTTAAATGTGGCTAAAATTGCATACCTGGCAAAATTTGCACAAACATTGCTACATATGGTTTTATTTAATTGACCTCAATGCACATTTTTTTTCCCCCTCAACTTCTGTCTCCCCTTGAGCTTATAGTAAATTTTCAGTATCCACAAAATGCAATGGGAAGGAACTTCCCTACTCATATTATTTTTAATCTCCTGGTCTTGCTTGGTCCTGTATGCTGAAAAGTAGTGAATAATAAATTCAGTACACTTGTGACTTTACAGATGTCTTTCATATCTCCTTTGTTCCTTTCTTGGATTGATAGTTGGAGTAATTTCTCACTAAAAAAAGGTCATTCCACATCTTTGATCATCCTTGATTGCTCTCTCTGATCCTTTTATTATTAGGCACAATAGTCGCAATAGTTTCTGAATTAGGAAAAGTGTAATCTGGTGATTTAGGGAAGTTATTAAAGGGAAGAGCCACCTTCTACATGGACAATTTTAAATGCTTTCTCTTCTAAACTTCTATCTCTCGTGCCACAGGTGGCATAGTGGGCAATAGCAGGCCTTTTTTCTGTTCATTGATGGATGCAGAAAAATGAAGAAATTTTACCTTATGGTTCTTTGTAACAGAGATTAGTGAAATGGAGGGTTGGTAGTTTAGCTGTATAATTGTGTGGTTGCTCTCCTCTGCCACTGCACCCCTGTTGATCTGCAGTCCATGTGGAAAGCAAATCACAAAAGTCTTCATGACTCCACAATTCTTACTGGAGTACTTGGTAGAGTCCCTGATACTGCTGGCTGGTATAAAACTGCTAAAAATAATATGAAGAACAAGATTTGTATAAGTAATTTGCCCCAAATAATGAGTTGTCTCAAAATTTTTTTATTCATGAGCAGCCTGTAAAATTCTCAGTTGTGAATTATTCAGGCTTATTTGTGAATTTATTTGGAAACATTTCCTTGTGTGGCTGTCTCACCGAACAGTTCATTGAGAATATTCCTGTGTTCTGGTTGTGTTCCCCCTCACTTACAGTCCCAGCATTCTGGGTCATATTGGGAAAGTAGAGATGAAGAAGGGAACAGATAGGTGCCCAATTATTTCCAGTTTTTGAATGTGCAAACTCTCAAACACGACAGCCTGAGAATGATGGTTTATTGACTCATAATGCACAGAAAAAGCTTCAAAGTTCTTTAGTTTTCCTGCTCAATTATAGCAGGCCAGCAAGCTCGTGAAAACTTAATTTAGTTCTTCTTTGTTATTGACTTACGTTCCTGTTAAGTAGGCGATGGAAGGGATCTCTGGAGTTTAATAAGGGATTCATGGATCACTGCACTTTGAGGTGTACTTAAACTGTCTTGATTGTGCCTGGATATTTGTTTCTCTCTTCCCAATTAGAAGGCAGCGTGACTGTTTCATCAGGAGAGTCTTGCAAATATAGTTACACCATTAAATCTAGCTACCGTTTTTTACATAGCTGTATGTAAAACATTACAGTACTTTATTAACACATTAATTACATTGCAGGCTGCCTGTCTCTGAGTGAGGCAGTGCCTATGACTAAACCTTTTCATCTGGTAAAAACAGAGCATCCAAACTCAGGTGGGGTGTGCTGAGTTCCAGCAGCTCTGCCTGTGTTGCATGCTCCTTGTGTGAGTGGAAAACACCACAGGAGAAGACTGTGGCAGCTGCTCTTTGCTCAAGCTGTGGCACATCCTGAAGATCAGCTCATAGTGCAGAGTGTGGGTCTGGCATGTGAATGGAAGTATATGCTTTCTGCTATGTTACTAGTTCTGAGACAGAGCCAAAGGTGGAGTTCATGAAGACCCAGCTCAGTTCTCTTACACTGGAAATCAATATGCTCCCGAGGCATAGAAGATAGAAGCTTGAGATGCTAAAATCCATGGTTCTGGATAAGGAGTCAGGACAGAATAGCGTCCTGAAGGTTTTCCTTGGGTTGTGAGGGTGGTGGGGTGCAGGGAAACCTTCTTTTTTTTTTTTTTTNGTTTCGGTGGTCAAAAGGAGATGCCTGATCACCACATCAACAGTCTTCACAAGAAGCTGATTCAGAAAGCTGCTGTAAGTGGCTAGCAATCGAGTACTAGAAATATTGTATCAAATATGCCATGTCCAAATGATTTCAACAAAATGATGATGAACAGTTTGTGCACAACTCATGCTTGAGTTGGTGTGCAAGTCAGGAAAGTAGACTAATAAGTACATGGTCTTTAGTGCTGTGGATTATCCCAGGACAGCTGCAGCCTTGACTGAAATGCATGCAAAAATATATGTAAAGCATGAAAGTCTGAAAACATTAAAGCAGAGCTTCAGTTTTGGTTTTGCCTTCATAGGCAAAGTCTATTGTGATTTGAAATCAGCATTTGCATCCTGTAGGATTCAAGGTCTCCATAGGGGCCATCTTTCTGTCACAGGGTTTGTTCAGTCTAGAGGTAACATTGTAAAATTTGTAGCCTAAGAAGCTACAATGAACACCTTTAGAAATTTCGGGGAGGTGTTCTGCTTGAAAAAATTTCTGTCACTACAAAGCCATGAAAGTGTTGGTTATGAATTTAGACCCTGTGTGCTGTGTAAGGTGGAAAGCACTGAGAGGACCTGGGGATGGTGATGGGAATAAATAAAATGTACTGAAGATAAGAGCTCTGTTGGTGTAAATAAACTGGAATGGGATTATCATGGACCACGTTGTGTAGTGGGTCTTAATAATGGTGATCAAACCTCAAACACAGTGATAGTGTTTGTGACATAGTCTATGTCCTTGTTTAGCTGAGTTTGAATGAGCATGGACATCTTTTGACACAGTACTCACGTAGCATTCCCAGGAATAAATTTGCCATGGTCAATGAGTACTGGGGAGTGTTAGAGCTGCCTTGCTCAGTGTGCAGAGAGTTCGCCAGTGCTGGTTTCTGTGGCAGCCTTGGCTGATTTGCTCTGAGGACACACATCATGACCCCAGATGAGTTACAGTGGCACAGAGTGCAGCCTGTTGCCTCCTTCCCAGTGAGTTATGAGCCTGATCAGTAGCAGAGTGCAGACTTCCACTACCTTCCTGGCCAGCTGGTTTCAGCACTGTTTGATGAGAGAAATATTTTTTTGCCAAGGGGGAAAACCATTTAATTACATTTGGAACTTGTGCTGCGGTAAAGGATGAGCTCTGACCCATATCCTGAGGGAGCCTTGCTAGAAGTATTTACAGAGTAGTTGAAAACAGAGTCAAGACAAAGATGTTAGCCAGTTGTAAACCTGTGGCAGAAGTGCAGGGAAGGGAGACAGCATGGATCACTTGGTCATAAGCCAAAGTAGGTCTGGGAAAAGTTTAGCCATGTTTACCCTAGAATTCCTCCTGTGGTAGCAAAGATCCTCCTAGGGCCTAATCTAGCAAGTTCACAGAGCAGTCTCTTCTTCCCAGCCACTGATTTATGTTTCGAAACCTACAGATGGTCCTTCACATCTCAAGTCTTAAAAAGCGGTTACAGGTCAGGCTTGATGAACAAAATATGGCTTTTTTTTTTTGAAAATGTTCTTCTGGTTTGAAGAAAAATGTGATGGTGTCCAAGATGTGAATGCCTTGTGCTTCCCAGAATAGCCACTGGGAATGGATTTTCTTTGGGAGATGGTGAACCAGATTTAAGCACCTCTTTTGTCAGTCTGTCTTCCCTGGTGTCTGTTTCTTGCACTTCATGTGTGTAACTAAACCCACTTTTAGTGCTCTATCTCTTGGTAGGTGCACTCACTTTGGGATGTGGTAAACTCAGGATCAGATCTTTTGCTCTGAGCTGTCAGTGCAGAAGTGATAAAGTTTTGTTTCTCCTTCTCTTTTCCTCCACCTGCTGTGGCAGAATAATCCACTTCAAGTGCTGATCCTAATGAATAACAGACTTTCTGAAGCCTTGTATTTATTTCTATGCAAGAGGAAGGGTTATCTGTATTCACAGCAGAGCTGGAATAAGACTGGATTTTTAGTTCCTTTTCATTCTATTTCTAGTTTGCTTTTTTTTTCCTTCTTGCTCTTGTTAGCTTGCATTGTAAGTGGTAAAAAAAATTGAGAAAAACACAGTCCCAGAAAGCAAAAACAAAGCAAGAAACGAAGAAAAGGCGAGACACTATTTTCGTTTCATTACTGTGCTTCTTCACAGCCCCTATTCTGACATTTAGAGCAACATAATATGCATGTCTCTGTTCATTAGGTTCCTCAGTACTGCACAGTGACAGCCACCGAGGGTGGGGAAAAAAAAGAAAAAGAAACAATCTTAAACATGAACTAACCTTTGCAGGCTAAATAACAAAGAAATGAGAACAGCAAAGAAGAAAAATTGTTTCTGAAAAAGTAAATATATCCAAACACATGGCCTTGCATAGGTTACTCAAGTATCATTACAAAAGGAAAAATGATTAGTGACCTCTAGGGCAGAAATAACTACTTTTCTGCCCAATTATTTGTTTGTTTTGCATATATATGTTTGAGCAGATCTGTTATTGATATTTGAACCATAGTAAATGACACAAGGAGACTGCTGAAACCATGGATGATCTTAAACACATTTGGAAGGCGATAAAGATTCTGAAAAATTAAAAAGCTTCTAATAAGAAAAGCTCTTAGGTGTAGTACCTATTCAAAGGATAATAGTTCCTGCACCAAGTGGAGATATCTAAGCTGTTAATCCAGAAACTGGTGCATGTGTCTGCCACAGCGTGGAGTCAAATCTTGGGAATGTTCAATGCTAAGATTTTATCCTAAATTTACAGTCAGGGTACATCAGTATTGCTAAGGGTTCTTGATGTAGCTAGTCAGGAACTGACATTCATGTTTGGGTGGGTCCAGAGATGCTTCTGCAGAAGGATTGACAGAGGTATACCAAGAGGAATTGTGATGGAGTGCAGCTGGCTGTCTTCCCCCATCAGTTCCAAGACAACTACAGAGCTTTAAGATTGTGTGGGTTTTACTGAAATTTATCGAGGAAAAAAAAGAACAAAAGAGACATTGCAGCCCTCTGGAGGGGAAATATTTTGATTTCTCCTATTGGCACTTTTAATTTTTTTTTCATTTAATATTCTTTTTGGGATGTCAATTACAATTTTTCTCCCCTCAAATGATGAGATTAAAATTCTCAATGGAGTTTTCTTTCATGGCTGTTTTAAGATTTGTAAATTTTCTTCACTTGGGAAAAAGTAAAAATATGAGTATTTTATGAAAAACGATTCTCACTCTACTTAGCAGCAGTAATTACACAGGCCTGATCTTAGTAGTCCATAAAAGTAGCCTGATTCTAATTCTTGAATTTTGCAGATGGGGAAAGTGTTTCTTGATTCCTGTGTGATCTTCCCCAAGAGTACCTCAGCCAGTGGCAAGGAAGAGGGAGAAAATCACACTGCTTTTCCTGTTTATTCTTCCCAATTTCTATGCCTGCTCACTTCAGGTCTGCTTCTAAAACTACCAGATGTCAAAATATTAATTGGGGGAAAAATTCATTTAGTCATTTACATCTCTGGTATCTCTGGCAAGCAGAGCAGGAGAGGGACAAGAGGAGAAAACAAGACTTGGAAAGAGATAGAAGGAGCTGTGCAGCTGCTTTGCAGGTCCCAGGGAGGCTCAAAGCCAGAGTATGTGCAACTCCCACATGATGTATCCAAGCAGGAGTGGAGTTCACTGCTACCTTTGATTGGGGTGGTATTCAGAGAGGCTTTGTGTGCACATCCCATCCCCTTCCTTGGTCTTCCCCCCTTGATTTTTATTTACTTGCTGAGCAGGGATTTGCAGCCCTGTGCAGAGGGTGCTGTGAGGGGTGGCAGTGGCACAGCTCTGTATCTGGAGCCCATGGCTGCCCTGCTGTCATTGATCAGCGTTCCCGGGAGGGTGGAGGTTGAAACGAGGACTTACAAAGCCCTGACTGGCATTGGCTTTGGCAAAGAATATGTGCCCACCCTGGCTCTGGATTCTACCTTGGCTGGGGCTTCCCACCTTGGCTCCCTCTTCAAAGAGGGACCTGCCAGGAGAGAGGGAAGCTCCTCTCTGCCAGCACTGGGGTTTTGGGGAGCAGAGGGGGTGTCAGGGTGCCCTGGGGAGCAGAGGGGGATCGCGGCTGTTGTGTGAGTTTCCTGTGAGCCACACATGACTTGTGTTCATCCAGATAGGAAATGCTTTGGGCAGCCTTTCTCCATGCTGGGAGGGATTTAGGAGTTGAAAAGAAAGAGATGTCTTGTCAGAGGTGTGTTCTCTGCCCTCTGCACTGCTCTTTCTGCTGTCTCACATGCTGAGTATTGGAAGGAGATAATTACCACTGTGGCTGTTTCAGGGCAGTCGGTGTGTCAGAGGGAGATGTGCTTTTGGCTTTGACAGGGCAGTGGTGAGGTCTGTTCCTCCCCTTGTGGCAATTCCTGTGCCATGCTGGTGCCAGCTGGCATTGGGCTGATGGGCACTGAACTTCCTACAGAGCTTTGCTGCAAATTGGTTGAAGTTGGCAATTTTATCAAGGGACCAGGGGGATTGCGTTTCTCTGAGCCTCATTTCTGAGGAACCCAGGCTGAAAATAATAAGAGGTATATAAATCAGAGGTTTTGTCAGGTAAGAGTTGATTCTCTAATTTACTGTGGTTTTAATGGGATAGGGAGGAGGATAAGATATACGGCGCCCTGGCAGGGAGACATGCAAAATAAATTAGTAGCAATTGTAATGATCTGGTAGTTTGTCCCAAATGTAGATCTTGTTAAAGAAGCCCATCATCCTGAAAGACAGAAATAAGTTTGTAAAGGCACTAACAAAAGAGCAGACTGAAATCTTTCACTGCAAATTCTTTTTGTTAAAATTGCTTTCCTCCCCATGGTAAGATAATTTTATTCTAGAAGTGCCTGTTTTGGCAGGAGGGAAAAGCTGTTTATCAAAAGAGCTAATAGAAGTCATAAACTTGGAAACACTTCCATTCTGACTAAACCTAAAACTTTTCAATGAAGTTATAGAAACATTGGTTACTAGAGATATTTGAAGGTCCACAGTTCAACCTTTTATTCAAAGCAGTGTTATCACCAGCTGTAGATCAGGTCAGTCATGACTTTGTCTAGCCAGGTGTTAAAAAACTCCAAGGATGGAGGCTTTACAGATGTTCTGGGTAGTCTGTCCAGGTGTTAATTATTATCCTTACTGAGATTTTTCCTGATGTCCAGTCTGAGTCTCCCAAGTCAAAACTGGTGATCATTTGCTTGTGTCAAATCATCTGCTGCAACCAGAAAGTGTTTGACTGGTGACAGCTCTGTGGGTTATCTGTGCACCACAGCTATGAAAAGGATCAGCAGCTTCGGTGTCTGTGAAACAGAGCAGAAAATAGTCACTATTTCTACTGCATACAAGATCTCGTCTTGTATTGTGAAACTCTGTCTAGATCTGAACTCATTCCCACTGCACTCTGCCTCCTGGGGTTAAGGGAAGAACCTGTTGGAGATGTCATGCAGAGGAACCGAACAAAAAAAGGTCCAAAAAAGGGCTCAACATATATCTCTGTAAATTCTTTCCATGTCAGTTTAGGCAAATGCTTTTAACAATTCATTCAATTATGTTAAGCACCCATTAAAGGAATCCTAAGCCCTCCCCGGGGTCATTTCAGTTCTGTGAGATTGTAATTATTTGAGACTAACCATGATTTCTTCTTTTGCCTTTAGGTGATTCTAATTCTGACAAAGCTGTATGACTACAACCTGGGAAGCATCACAGAGAGCTCTCTTTGGAGGTATGCAGATAAATTGAGTTAATAATTACCACCTTACTTAAATAGGAAAAGCCTAATACAATTCTTTTATTTAATTTAATTGGATTTCTTTAAAAGTGCTGGAAGATTTCTAGCTAAACCCTCTCTCACTCCTTTTCTTTCATACTCAAGGACAAAAAGACTGAAGTCTGATTGTCTTGTTTCAGCTAGATAAGGTACTTCTCAGATATTCTTAGTCTTTTGATTTTCCCTTTCCCATCTTATTCAAATTGAAATCAACCAATTAGTTTACTTTTGGGAGAACTGAACAGTCCAAAGTCCTTGTTTGTAATGAAGGATCTCAGGGCTGTCTGCCCAAATGATCCTTATGAAAAGCCAGTGCTGCTGGGACTGGGGGAATACCTTTGAGTGAGTATTCAACGTCTGTAGATTAGAACTGATGGGATTAGTACTAGATAATTGATTTCCACTTGTGTGAACTTGACTGCTGGACCAATTTATAGGGAATGTTTTGATACTTTAATGATTTAAAAGCATATCATGCACTATGTGAACCAAAGGAAAGAGCTGGGCTGTGAACAATTTCTTAAGGTAGTTATTTGGATTCAATGTGAGCAGATGGTGCCTGTATTTATTTCTCTGAAAAATTAATCTGAGAGGCATTTCTTCTTTTACGTGTCCCTAGTACTACTTTCATGAGCTGAAAGGGAGACTTTATTGTGGTTTCGTCTGTGAAACTTTGGTGGGGAGTTTAGGAGTTTTGTATTCACGTTACTGATGAAGGTGGATAGGCTACTGGCAGGATAGAAGAAAATTTTGGGCATTTAAAACTAAAACTTCTTGTTAGAATGAACTTGCTTAGTACACTTGTATAGGAAAGGGGTTTTCTTTTCCAAGGGAGAATTTTGGGTCAGAAGTAGAACAAATAGCCTTTTTGCTCAGGAGCTGTGCAGGTTTTAATAGAATGACAGAGGAGGGATTTTTGACATGAAGTATATTCTGAACTTGGGCTACTGCTTCACCTACTGGCCTGAAAAAATAAAACAGACTAAAACCTAAAGAAACACAGAACTTCTAGGATTTATTATGAGCAGTAACAGGAATACACAAAAGTATTTTGTAGGGTTGAATAAATAGGTTTTCATCCCACTAAGGGAGGTTAATCAATCTTTTCATTTCATACACCTTGCTGCCACGACTTTCTGTTCCTTTGTCTTTACTATGGTGTGTGCACACATAAAGGGTCTTTCAGGGTTGTGGCTTTGGCAGTGTTTTTCTCCAGGGAGTTTGTGCTAGTCATTGCTGAAGTGATGGCATTTCAGCATGCATAGGCACCTCCTTCCCCATTGCTGACAGTGCTGAAGATCTGCTTATGTGATGCAGGATTGTGTTGAGATACTATTTTCTGACTGAAACTGGGACAGCCACATCAAAGTGGAAGGCACGCTTCCTGATGAGATGGATGAATGCAGCACAAAATCGTGCTGATGACCTTATGCTGTCTCCTGTTTCTGGTTTCTGTGGGGCATTCCACAATGGCATAAGATTTTGCCCTGATTAAGAAGGGAGGGACTGTGTGGATGTCACTGGAGGATGTAACAGATAGCTGGGACCTCAGCAGTGTAGCAGTGCTACAGTGAGGGCAGAGCACTTTTACTGACCTCAGTCCTGATGTCAGAATGTGATTAACAACATAAAAATAGCATGTTTGTTTCCTCTAGTCTGGAATTTATTACCGAAATAAATTAATATAATATTAATTAATATTAAATAATATTATTACCGAAAACTGTCTGATAAAAAGTAAAAATATGAGTATTTAATGAAAAATAATTCTCAGTCTATTTAGCACCAGTAATTACACACTCCTGATCTTAGTATTCCATAAAAGTAGCCTGATTCTAATTCTGGGATTTTACCTTTTCTTGATTCTTGTATTATCTTCCTGAAGAGTATATCAGCCAGTGGCAAAGAAGAGAGAGAAAATCACACTGCTTTTCCTGTTTATTCTTCCCAATTTCTATGCCTGCTCATTTCAGGTCTGCTTCTAAAACTACCAAATGTCAAAATATTAATAAGGGGAAACATTAATTAGTCATATATGTCTCTGGTACCCCTAGTAAGCAGAGCAGGAGAGGGACAAGAGAAGAGGACTTGGAAAGAGGTAGAAGGAACTGTGCAGCTGCTTTGCAGGTCCCAGGGAGGCTCAAAGCCAGAGTATGTGCAACTCCCACATGATGTCTCCAAACAGGCTGGCACCAAGACATTATGAAAATGATTATCATATCTGACACTTCTTTCTAGTACTATACTAGCATTCATTCTTAAGGCTTAAGTTACCCTCAGCCTTCAGTGTAAGATATATGAGGAGCTGAATAATTTTCTTTTTGTTTTAGTATATTCCAGAGGATTAATATTCCATGAGCTGACCTTCTCAATATGCTTTGGAGTGTGTTAAAATTTTTAGTATCTGTGACATCTTAGAANTATTACCGAAAACTGTCTGATAAAAAGTAAAAATATGAGTATTTAATGAAAAATAATTCTCAGTCTATTTAGCACCAGTAATTACACACTCCTGATCTTAGTATTCCATAAAAGTAGCCTGATTCTAATTCTGGGATTTTACCTTTTCTTGATTCTTGTATTATCTTCCTGAAGAGTATATCAGCCAGTGGCAAAGAAGAGAGAGAAAATCACACTGCTTTTCCTGTTTATTCTTCCCAATTTCTATGCCTGCTCATTTCAGGTCTGCTTCTAAAACTACCAAATGTCAAAATATTAATAAGGGGAAACATTAATTAGTCATATATGTCTCTGGTACCCCTAGTAAGCAGAGCAGGAGAGGGACAAGAGAAGAGGACTTGGAAAGAGGTAGAAGGAGCTGTGCAGCTGCTTTGCAGGTCCCAGGGAGGCTCAAAGCCAGAGTATGTGCAACTCCCACATGATGTCTCCAAACAGGCTGGCACCAAGACATTATGAAAATGATTATCATATCTGACACTTCTTTCTAGTACTATACTAGCATTCATTCTTAAGGCTTAAGTTACCCTCAGCCTTCAGTGTAAGATATATGAGGAGCTGAATAATTTTCTTTTTGTTTTTATATATTCCAGAGGATTAATATTCCATGAGCTGACCTTCTCAATATGCTTTGGAGTGTGTTAAAATTTTTAGTATCTGTGACATCTTAGAACAAGGAATTCCATAAATTATTTGAGGAACCACTTGTCTTGCTTTGAACCCCTCAGCTTCACTTGGCACATGTCACTTATCAGGACTTGATTGCATTTGTATGGTCAACCATCCAGAATCCCTGGCAAGTGCTTTGAACTGGGAAGTGCTGGAGAACCAGAATCAACCCACTTGTCTTTGCAGTGCTCCATTATTCGTTGTTGTCCCCTAAGTGCTCATGGCTGCTCTGGAAGCTGCCAGTGCACTTCTTTGGATTTTCCTTTATCCTGTTACCTTAAGTAAGCCTGTGCTGGTTACACTGTGCTCTGCCCTGGGTCTGGCTCTGCTGTTAGATCCCCCCTCACCAAGCAGCCATGCCTTCAGGTCACTGATAAATATGCCTATGAAGATCCCAGGACAGCTTCTCTGTTCTTAATGTGATGGAAAGAAATGGCAAGGTGGGCATATTTTACTATTCTGTGCACCGAAAGAGGTTATTAGCTGTTGCTCCTCCTGGCTGCTTAAGTGACATGTTAATTTAAATCTCCCTGCTTGTTTGGAAAGGATAGAACAAAAATAGGTTTGAGAGTAGGGGTGAAACATACCTTGCAATTTATTTCATGTCTCTGGGTTTCATGCTGGGGAAAGGAAGAAAACATCTTATGTCTAATTTGCTTTCTGATATCAGGAGTTCTGTTTCTGAAGGATAGAGAGGAAAGGTAGTTCTGCAGGTACCCACAGCTGAAGAGGAATCTGTCTTGAATACATGGCAAAGAAATCCCACTTCTGCCTCCTGTGCTGAGGGCACTCAAAAGATTGATAAGTGATAAGGGGCTGTAGAAACACGTCACCAACACGAGTCATTTATGCACTAGCTGGTTATAAGCACATCCATCATTCCAAAGTGTGTTTGGGTGATTTAAGCCATCTTACTGATGGGACTGTAACCACCTATAACCCACCTATGCTATTGCCTACAGGGTATGAATCTGTCCTCTTTATAAACACATTACTTCCTGCTAGGATTACATTTCTTTATTTCTCAGCTAGTTTAACTATAGCTGGCTGCAACACTGATGGATGGAGATCATCCTTCTAAAACTACTGATGAATTAAAAGACCACAGGTGACAGACACAAGGGGATGAAATACAGTAAGAGAAGAAAAACAGGGAGAATCTGTATAATCTTCTAGATTGTTGAGGCTCTGTGTGTACTGAGCTTTGGGTGGCAAGTGAGCTGTGCTTCTGTACATGGTAAATGAAATTGTGCATCAGGCTGGGCTTCACTTTAATTACGCCGTTATCCTCTCAGCAGACTTTTTCCACAGTTTTAGTTGAGAAGTTTTTATTTACTTTTTGTTATTCTTTTTATAGAAGAGAAAGAAAATGGAGGAGGAAAGATTACCTGTCACCAAGCAATTAACTGAGTGTATTGGATTTATTTCTCTTCGTCCTGTAGATATCTCTCAGATCAAAAAGAGGATTAAGCTGTGAGAGTTAGGAGATGTTTTTTACCACTGGAGTAAGATAAGCTTACATTTCAAATAAATAAAAATGTCAGAATAGTGTGCACAGTATCCATGAGCTGTAGACAGCTGTGGGAAGACTAATCTTTTCCTGTTTGTGTAAATATGATGCTGTGGAAAGATGTGCATGAGCGACACTTTCCCTCAGGACCTTGAGAGGCTGTCAAGCCATGCGTGCTGCCATTCACCTCTTTGCCTTCTTGTTGCTCTGTATTTGGTCAGAAATGAGTCATTTCCTGGAACTTTGTATAAAAATGACAGTAATTAAACTTTCCTTTTCGGCCAGAAGTTAGGAAGATGGAGAGTTTGCTTAGTGTGAGAGTATTTTAAATTATAATCTGTTTCTGTGTTATTTCTGGAAGCTATTGATGATAATCTTGACACTCCAACATTTTGCCTGAACTCTGAACTCCCCAGTTCAAGAGTGATTATAATTTCCAACCTGTCCTTCATTGCTTCTAGTTTCTGCATTAAGGAGACTTCAGCACATATGCCATAAAGAAATTTCAAGGATGCTGAAAAATCTCATATAGATGTGGATTTAATTTTCCATATGTAAAGTGGGAGTTTTTTATAGTTGCTTTTTTTTTTCCATTCTTGGAAAGCTAAAGATGGATCTGTTTCTAGCTCTGTTTCTCACTTTTACATGCCCTTTTTTTTTAACCTTGAACTTCTGTTTTAACCCTTCCATCAGTTTACTTATCCATTCCTTCCACCACCACCACTGCACATCATGATGGCACTCTGTCCTTTCAAGAAGGGAATTTGGGTTGCAGTCCAGAGAAGAGTCAGAGTTGATCTCAATCCTGTGGGGTAGCTATAAATGCTACAGGTGTTTTGAAGCCTCCCATGTTGATGTTTCTGCATGCAGTTTCCTGGCTCCTTACCCTCTCTGCAGATCAGAGCTACTGCCACCGAGAACTGTCCATGTGTTTGTGGAGATTTTCTTCTCTGGAGTAGAGAGTTTTTGCAACAGGAGACTTGAAAGTTTGTCTGTATTTGCTTACTTCCTTTAAAGGGAATTTCTAGGTTATGTCTGTTACTGTATTCATTGTTCTCCTGGACCTTTTATGCAGGCTTTTTACTTCTGTTTTGCAGATTGACTGTTTTCAACTCACATTTATCTTCTGCTAAAATACACTAAGCCACACTAATAAGGTCATAATGTGTGGCTTAGTGACACAGTATGCTCTGCAACAGCAGATTAGGGTCTTTTAGCTGAAGTAGAAGGTAAGAGAAGCAAATCCATATGAGAGGAACTGAAAAAGTGAGGGGAAGAAAAGTCTCATTAAGCACATTTTAGCCAGCAGTTTTGTGGGAGAAAGGAACTTGAAAAGGACTATTTGAAAGGCTTTTATCTATAAATACGGTGTCCCAGTTGCTCAGTGTAAGTCACTTTTCTTAAATGAATATCAGAGCTTGATAAATGCTGCTACATTATCTCCCATAGGCCTTTAGTGAAATTGTAACAATGACATTTCCTTGTGTCTGTGGGTTTAATCCTTTTTTCATTTTTTCCCCTGCAAATGTAGGAACCTCTGGCTGGTCTGTGTATGGATGCTGGAGGGTATCTGGGGAAGGGAAGAATGGGTTTGCACACTCAGCTATTCATGTAGGAAGCAGTATGTTTTTATGGTTTGATCACAGTGGGAGATCTGCTTGCTCTGCAAGTGGACTTAGAACATGGATTTTTATGGCCTGTGTGTGGAGCTCAGTGCAGCCTTTTTCCTGTGTGTGGGGACATTCTGTTCAGCAATCAGGACCCCTAGGGACCCAACAGTTTCTCTAGCGATCAATTTTTGTACCTAAGAGGGCTGATTTTACCCTGGTGACTAACAGTAATAAAAACTTCTAGCACAGTCAGCTCTTCTACTTGGCTGCCAAAGTTTCCTTGGATGTTCTTTTTGTTACCAAAACAAGCTCCAATAAAGATGAAGGGTGGGGAGGGGCAACTACCAACCAATCAAAAAAAAAGTGCATCCAACCCCCCCCCCAATAACCTACCAAGGAAACAACCCACAGCAGATGCTTAGTTTAGCAGGAAAATTATGTTTTATTGATTTTTACTACTTTTACATTCCCTAAATAATAAGGGCTAGTAAAACCATTGCATTTTGTGGCTTATCATGTGTGTTTGTCTGATCAATCTCATGTAAGTTCTGCCTTGACTTATCTTGAAGAGTCATACCCTGATATTATGAAGGATCAGATTTGGTTGAGGATTTAGTGATGTGCTTCTCACTCCCTGTGAGGTTAAAATATTCAGCACTAACGATGATGTAAATTTATTAAGCCTATTAAAAATGTGTTCTCTGCTGCAGTCAGTCATGAAATGTAGAAGTGTTATCAAGTAAATCAGAAAGAATCCAAATCCATTTTCTGCATGAAAGAAACATGTAAATCAAGATAATGAATATTAATGCTGACATATATTAGCAATATACTGTAAATAACAAATGCACCACGTTCATGCCACTTTAAAGGCATACAGTGTTTCAATGTACTTTATCATTCTTACTCTGTAAATTAGATTATGAACTTCCATATCTGTTTCCTAGGCTATACCTGTTTGCTCAAATGATGTTGGTGAAACATAACAGAAATATCTCTGGTTCTGGTCCACAGGGTTCATCCATCTGCTGTAGCTGTGTAATAACTGCAGACAAGCTAGACTGGAGCTGATGTCTAGGGGGAAAGACAAACCACACAGTACTTACCAGTTCATAAACAGAAAGTAAAACACCCTTTGTGTTCTGATACTTCCATTCCTGTCATATCTATGCAGTCATTTTGCAGAGCTGGGTAAAATTGTACTCATCTATTCAGAGGGATATATCCACTACTACTCATCAAAAGGAAAGCGTGTATTTGGGGCTGAGCTTGGGTTAACAGAGAGATACTTCAGTTGAAAGCATTACACAAACTTGAGAGCTGAACTCTAAGGTTTTCAGATCCAGGTCCCAAATATCTTTGCATCTGTACCTCAGGAGCTCTCCAGGCAAACAGTCAAAGCTTATTGTTACTGCAGAAAGAGCCAGGCATATGTTATCAGGTCTTTCTTGGAGAACTTAGTGAAGCACCTGGAAAAGATGTGCTGTAAAAATAATTGTGTATATTTAAATATGTATCAGTGGTATGTTTGTGCAGCATAAACTGACTGCCATTTACACTGAAACACAGTGGCTTGCTTGGAACTATCATTTTTTTTCTGATTTCTCTAACCTACCAAATAATAATTGGTCAAAATGGAAAAGGACAAATAGAGCTCACAATTCATCAAATGTTCCTTCAATAATGATAGCAAAGCTGGCTTTTGAGTGTGGTCCTGCCCGTGGTTCCTGCCAGTGGCTGCTGTGCTTGTGGAGTGTGTGTGTAAAGTAGGACATCAAGGCATGAGCTGTTCAGTAGGAAGGCACAGAGTCCTTTACGAAGGCTGAAGCTACTGAGTGAGACTCATATCTGCATGTGGACAGAATTGTTGGTGAATATTGTGCAGGTCACTGGACCAGCTAGGGCAGGGAAGGATAATTTTGCCCCTGCCTTTAGGATGTACCATTGAGGGACTCTGTGTACTCAGCACTGTGAAAGTTTGTGCTTGTGTGACAGGAACAACCTGAGAGAAGCTTGATTCTGGGTGAGCAAGGAATTAATTTGCAGCTCGAGTCCCCCTTATGTAGGAGGAGGCATGGGGGGAATTCAGGAACTTTTCTGTCCTGGCTGGCAGCTTCCTGCTGCTATTACACCAAGTCATTTCAGCGGTGAGATGCATTAAGTGGCAGAGGAAGATGTATCCTCCTGATTATGAACATCACTTGTAATGTGCTCTAAACTTGTACTGTGCTTTGCCAGTGAGAGGTAAAAAGCCATCCTTTCCTTTCACCCATTATTTCCCTCTATCCCCTAAATGAGTTTCTTCTGCAAGGAAGTTGTGTAAATTTCCCTAGCATGCATTGTAGTGTGTGCTGTGTAGTTGGGTGTGAAGATAAAATCTCTTTTCAATGATCCTGCACCCTAGATAGGTGGGAGTATCTATGAGAGATGCTCAGTTGAAAAGGAATAAAAATTCAGAAACACCACATGTATTGTGCATTAAATGACTTCATGAGGAGATAGTGATATCTGATCTTTCTTCAAGGCAAATTTCCTCCATGAAGAGTGTTCATTCTACTAATGTACTTTTACTGCTGTATTTTATGGCTATGTACATATCTGTGTAGGTGTTCACATTAATTTTCTTCTGGTTTTCCTTCAAGCCTGAGCTGCTGGAGTTGGGTGGTTGCTCAGACTCTCAGCTTTTCTGTGGAAGGAGAAAGCCCCACTTCCTGGTTTCCACGCAGTGAAGAGAGACTTGAATGGCTTCAGTTGCTGTACAGATGGGAAAGCCCAAACACAGATTCTTCACACTTGGTTCCTGAGAGCTTTTTTCTTGCTTGAACTGTCTGAGCTGTGAAGACAAATCAGGGTAGGATGGAAGTGGAATAAAAATTCAGTGGGTTCCTCAATGCACTGAGCATGTAGGTACCTCTTTGTCGTACCAAAGGCTAAAGTCCAGCTCTGGTCAGGCCAAGCAGAACCCCTAGACTGGCTTTCCTGAAAACCAGCTGAATGCTGGCCATTGGTTTATATGATTACACTGTCCAGCATTAGGAAAAAAAAAACGACCCAAACAGTTCTTTTACTGAACTTCTGTTTATGTTTACTTTTGATAAAATTAGAGGATTTTTTCTCTTTGTAGTTGTAATGCTACAAAGATGCTCTCTCTTCTATGGCAGAACAGGAAAAAAGGAGACACCCCCTCAGAGTTAATGGGGAACTGCATATTTCCCATGTATTAGAGAGAAACAAAGCTGGGTGGAAAGGACACAGAGCCAGGTTCCTTGTCGCTTATTAATAGCTGCCAGTCTTCCCCAGCAGGCCCTGACTGCCTGTCTTGAGCTGCTGAGAGATTTTTGTTAAGCTGCTGCCTTTATAATGTGCACAGAACTCAGCTGCCAGTCTGATGGGCCCTATAACCTCTGGGGGAAAAGCGATGCAGTCAAAATCAGGCCAGTATTGTCTTTTTATATTTGAATAGAAAACCTTTTTCGAATAGCCTGAAAGGGAAATAGAAGGCCATAACAACTGTCTGTTTAATTACCCTTAATTACCCTTGCTAAATACAGCAAGATGAAAGCAATTTTAGGCAGCTCTAAGCTCCCATTCTGCTTTACCAACAAGTCACTGTTTTCTTACTGTTAGCTTGAGTGTTTACATTGTCAGTTTCAAAAGATCAATTCAGGAGGCTGAAAACCACACATTTTTAGTCTCCTTTATTTCTCCAGTGTTTTGAGCTGTGGAATGAGAAGGACAGCTCTGAGTCCTGGCCTTCCTATATCCAGCTTTAGGCAAGCTTCTCCACCACTGCAGGTGTGGGTAATGGGGGTACATTACCTGTCCAGCTACAGTACATGAGCTGAGGGTTTTGGATTAAATTGGTTAATAAAATCCAGCCTTGGAAGAGTGAGAGTAGAGAAACCTACCTAAACCTACAGTCTCCATCCATGGCTGAAGCCTTAGAGATTTGATCTATGCTTTACCAGGCCAGATGTCTGATATATTCTCTTCCATTACCTAACAGAACCATGAGAAACTCTTGTGTGCTGCGGGCATACAAGAGTGGATTGTCATCTTTGGGTCAATGTGCAATGTTGTTAGTTTGGATTTTGCCTGAACAGAGGGTAATCCCTGCAAAAGAATAAGAAACGAAGACCAAACCCATTCCTTTTAAACTCCTTCCAAGGAGTTTAAACACCACTGAAGATGTTTTATGATCACAGACTGTGTGCCATTGCTGGGAAAAGCACTAGAGGTAGCAGCAACATGAAATTTTTATTTTCTTCATGAAGAGATGAAAAAAGCTGTTCTTTCTAATTGTGTTTGCAATTTTCAGCTCCTCTTTTCTTGTGCTTTCTGTGGGGTGAGGGAGGCAGAACTAGAGCCTATCTTTTCCTCCTTACTTCATGGTAGAGCTGCCTAAGTGGAAGCAATGCCATTCTGTGGACCAGGCAACAATGTGATGTTTTTACACAGTTCTTCCTCAAAATGAGTTTTCCTTGCTAGAGTTTTCAAGGGGGATTTTTTTTCCTAGCCTGCTTCCAGCAGTGCCCAAATAATGACAGCTCTTACCAGTGTTAAGCTTTCAGTAAGAAACCTTCTACCTTTGAGATAACTTCTTTCTTGTGCTGCTGCAGCAATCAGCTTGTGCCCCAAAACATGAGCTTTGATGACTTGCCATATGACATTATTATCTAGTTAAAAATGGAAGTTATCTCAATTATAGACTGTTGGCCCTTTCCAGTGAGCACATCTGTGGCTTGCAGGGACTCTGACCTCCTTTGGCTGTGAGCAGCGTGCACTGACTACAGGCATTGTGGAAATATAATTTCTCTTCACTTCCCTGCCAATGCTCGAGTGACGATGTGCTCTCTTGTTATGAGGCAGCATAAAATTTAGAGGCTAGTCACGGTGAAGGTAATAAGAAAGAAACTCAGAGACCTCAGTAAATTTTCCTTCTAAGTGTTCCCTTTTCAAAGGTAAATGGTCTTATTCTTTGTAATCTCTCCCTGTATGTTAACAGCTTTCACAGTGCTAACTCTTTTGTAAGAAAAGCACATTACAATCCCAGTCAACTTTATCTCTGGTAAAGGAGCCAAAGAAGGAAGAAGCCAATATGCTTTTTTTTATTTTTTCTTTACAATCCACCAGCTACTCAGCACACATGTATTGTAAATTCAAGATGTGGATGTTACTCAAAGAAGTGACTGTGATGTCACAAATGTTTTAATAGCCTACGATTTATTTCCCTAAGTGCTTTATTAAGATGATGCACAACAGCATTTGGAAGCCAAATGCTGCCTTAAGAGAGACTTGGAGGAGTTATTTTCTATCTCCTGACTTTTCTTCCTCAACACAGTAATTTGTTTGATTGGAGCAAAAGGGCCCTGGATTCAGAACAGGGATTCTACTTTTTATTTAGTGTTTCTTTGTGCGTTAATCAGCCCACTTTGTGATCTGAGTGAGCAGGAGTATGAATGAACTTACTGTGATATGAGAGAGCTGCATGATTCAGAGAACAGGATACTGGCTGGAGTTTGGAGGTTTGTGTTCTGTCACTGTATGTGTTTGTGGCTGTTTGATAGTGAAATATTTGGTTAGGCATAGTCAAGAATCAGCAAGTTCATGAGAACCAGAAGTCATGTGCAAAGAATCCTTTCCTGGCAAGGTATTTCTAATGACATTCAGGGAGATTAGCTGTAGGTGCAGTGATATAAGGCCTCTTTGCCATTAGTCTGGTGATAAATCTGGTATAATCTCCAAGTTTTGAGACAGGTGAGGTAGTGAATCAAAATGAGACCTGAGGTAGTCACAGTGGGCAAATGGATGGCTTAGTAAGCTGAGATCACTTGAAAAAAGAGTATTTCAGTTCAACAAAGTATAATAATAGGACAAAGGCTGAAGGTTGAACTTGCAGGACTATGTAATATCTACTTACAGCATGGAGAAAGACTGGACAGTGTGTAATAGGCAACAAACTGGACTTCATATCCCGCTGTGAAAAGACCAAAATGCACTGATCTGATCAATGACTCTGTAAGCTAAGGAGCCAGGAGCTGAATTTTTGAAGAAATTAGAACTTTGAAATGTTTAAGATACTGACTTGGCATGTAAAGATTTTTAAGACAGCATACAAATTTCAGTAAAACTCTTCCCAAGATGGGATTTCTGGGCAGAAATTAAAGTGACTAACTGAAATGTCGATTTGAATTAAAGAATAGTCATAAAATTAAACAGACCAGAAACATTCTTCTAAGGTCATGGATATAGCAAATGTATAAAATGGCAACTGAACTAAGTTTGGTGTGTTTATTAGAACAGTGACTTGGGAGGTATAATGAAGGGAAGAAGATATGAATGGTGGAATAAGGTGGCCAAATGGTTACACAGAATAGGTAAGGGATGACAAATACAGATGAGAGATGGGGGAGGAAATCAGATTTTTGGAGCAAAGAAGATTAGACATGGTTAAGGTGAGAAGGGTTGTGTGAGGACTCAGCCCTTCTGCTTGTAGAAGCTGGTATTAATTCACTGACCTGAGTCAAACAGCACCACTTTCCATGAGCTCCAGAAATTACCTCTGTCCAGTGGTATAAAAGCAGCATCACCCTTCGTGCTAGGCTTCTCTCCTTACTATGGATATTACTTTGATGGTTACTATTACCATTTAGCTTTTTTAGCATCATTAAAATGCAAAATAAACAGAAAAGGTGGTGGAAATAGATTGAATAGATTTTACAGCTACACTAACTCTATGTCCCATTAGAAAATAATGGTCAGTATTGTAATAAGCATAAATTCATTCTTCAGGCCCTCCATTAATGTAATTATAAAAGCACTGGGCTTGGCAGTTGGCTTCTACGTTCAGTTGCTATTTTTTGTTTCAGAAGAAAGATGTAATAAAGCTCTCAGAGTAAACAGGGCTTTTTAATTTGCAGAATTTCTGTTGAAATTGCATGAACAGAACATGTATAGAGATACAATAGCCTCATTTATATTTGTGGATTATCTCTAATGCACAGTAACTCTGAAATTATAATCAGTGCTCAACAAAAAAGGGAAAAAATGTGGTTTTCAGTTTGGTTTTGAAGAAAATTAAAGACCTAGATTTATTATGCAGAGGAGCTGCATGTTGCAATTTACCCCCAAACCAAATCCATAATCCAAGTGTGTCTCATTTAACTGAGGGCATGTGTGAGGCTGTTTACTCCTGGTATAATAACTATCACTCTAGCCTTTTTTATTATAAATAATTCCATCAAGTCATTAAGAATTGATCATTGGACAAGGAAGATCCAGTATCTTCACTGTGAACCTGCAACAGGTAGAGATGACAAAAGTATAAGAACAAAGGCAAGCCATGTGTGTTACTTTTTTGATGTACCCTTTCTAATACTGACTTCTGCCTCTACCATTTCTTCAAGCAGCAGAAGTGTTTAGTAGAGGTATTTGGTGAGTGTATCTGTGAGGCTTATTTGTTGTTCTCAGAATTTATACATTATTTGAGCTGATTTAGCGTCCAGGAGGATGGGCAGCTGAAAAGTACCAGGTTTTTGTTGGCCTCTGCCAGCAGCAGAGACCGGAAACAGTGCTTGAGAAGGAAGAGGTTTTTCTGTGCCTTTAAGATATCCAGTTTCTTTTTCCTAAGCCTCTTTATATTTTTGAAATCTTACTGTGTGATGAAGGCAAACTCACCTAGCTCTTTTTTATCTTCTAAATGAACTGGCCACTCATCATGTTGGAGAGTGAAAGTGACAAAGCAGTAAATGACACAAAATTTCACTTGTGTGTAGCCTTTAGGGCAAGGAGCTTCATATAGCAGCTGGAGAACAGAGTGTTCTTGACTGGTCTTTAAACACTGCTTTATTCTTTTACTGAATAGAGAAAGTAAAAAGGGAAACTTCAGAAAGCTCCATTCAGTAGTTAAGAAAAATTCTGCCCCCTCAGTAAACTCATCCTGTTGTACGTTTGTATCACGCTGCTGACTAGAGAATAGAAGTATGGAAGACTAAAGTAGGGATGGTTTTGGATGATCTTCACCTCTGTATTGTTTGCAGGCTAGACAGACTGTCTCTACCACCTCAGAAATATTTTTCTCTTCAGAGCAGTGGCAACAACCTTAAGACCCAGTTGCTTGGAATGTGATGAAAAACATCAGTTACTTCTATTTAATTTGTGGGCCTAAACCTACAGTGGGACATTTTTGGCTTCTTAGTTGAATTTTCTGAAAGAATTTGGTGACTTCTCTGCCTTCTGGTTGAACACGATGTAGAGAATTGAATCTACCTTCAAGATAGAGCCACTCCAAAAGTACCTGTAGAAGTCTTGGTCAGAAAGGAAAAAGCAGAGGAAATTTAAATTCTAGTAAGCTGTGATGTCTCTGTTCTGAGAATGAAATCTGAAAGGCAGCATTAGCTTCTGTAAGGTCTGGAAGTTCACTATCTGATGGGATGAGTCAACCTCTACTGGCTGCAAAACAGCTTTTACTGCTGGAAAGTTGGGGAAAAGGGAATCATGCAGTTATTGCCAGAATTGTTCTCAGTGGCTGCAGGTGGTGCCTTGCATGGGACTGTACCAACACTCACCCTGCCCATGTGCCCTTATGCAGAAAATCCCCCTCTCCCTTAAAGACTGACCACTGACACCTGTGTTAGTAATTTCGGGGCTCTGTTTTTGATGGTGAGCTTTTTCTTAGTTTGGAAAACACAAAGAGGCCATTCCTCAGTCTGGCACATAGAGAAAGTACACGAATTGCATAGTCTAAATCTAGCTGCATAATTCCATTCATTTTGGCACCCAGTTTATTTCTCATGGGAGCTGATGTCTTCCAGCTGCACCTAATGAGTTCAAATTCCTCCAGGAAGGGGTAGAGGATGCCGAGTGAATCAGCAACATCTCAGATGCCTCGGAACCTTAATTTACATGTGTATTTGGTCTACACTTGACAGTGATCATGTACATGCCTTAATATCTCACTGGGCATTGTTATCCTGTCCTCCCACATAGGTTTGTCCTTTCCTTTCCTTTCCTTTCCAAAATGTTACTTCTCTGGCCACCCTGCTTCTGACATTTTCTTTGTTAGTTTCAAGAAGGTTAAGTCTTGCTCTGAAAGCTAAATAATATATTTTCTTCTGGAGCATCACAGAGCAGTCCAGAACTTTCCTGAAGGCAGATGTCATAAACATTTGTCTTTTCAATCACTAAACCTCTAGCAGGCTTTTATGTAATTATATAGGGTAATTACACAGACTCTCCTGTAAACTATCATTAAGTCTGTAGAAAGGCTTGTGCAGATTTCAGTAAGCTTTGGGTCAGGCTCATTACCTATCCAAAAAGACAGATTTTTTTTGTTGTCTGATTTGTTTTGTCTTTTCTCTACCATCCATAAGAACACAAAGTTCTTTTGAATCAGTATTTGTAAAATGGCTCCTTTCTGTCTCTTTGGGCACCAAGCAGTATTGTACCACCCTTGAACACAGTCCTTGCACTGTGGCTGTTCCAGATGAGTATCCTGGGATTTAGGTGGATACAGCACACGGGTGAGCCCAGTGCAGTGGGGAAGGAAGTGTTGCTGGCACATCAGGCAGTGACTCTCAGGCTGCTGCCCTAATTCTTGGAGGAGTTTCCACCTTCTGGTGTTGGCATCCTATTCCTAAGAGAGATTTGCAGTGGGAATAGGTGCTAAAGTTAATAACAGATTAGGGAACTTAGAGAGCTCTATGAAGAATCAAACTCAGTTCCTCAATAGTATGAATAGGGTTTTCATCCATGGAATCAGAGGTGTTAAGGCAGAGGTAAGTTTTAAGGAAGAATTTGTCTGAGTATCAAATTGTTGAGGGTGGATAGGTTGATCAGTGGGCTAGCTAAGGCTGTTGTCCTTGTTATGTGTTCTGGGGTCACTGTGCCCTCTCTGGGAGACAAAACAGGAAAAAACATTGTCAGGGATCCCACAGTAGATGTTAAGACTTTCCTGACCAAGCTTAGCTCCTATTTCTCTGCAGCAGGGTGCCACAGCCTGTCCTGCTCTGTGGTTCTGTGGAGTGGGTGCAGGTGGTTGCCCTGTTTTTAGGCACCAGCTGTGCCCAGTGTGTGCCTCTAACAGTGCTATACGGCTGTGGCAGAGACCTGTGGCACATGAATCTCATCTGCTCAGATCATGAGCTGGCATTAGTCCTGCCAGGAGGCCCAAGCTTGCTGCTCCTGATTTACAGAGCTCACAGGACAGTTTGTTCAGAACCTCTGCTATATCTAAATATCACTCTGTAACGTCTAAATGCCAAAGGAAAAAAAAAATAAACTGCCAAGAGGCCTAGATTCTTTGAAGGAACAGGGCTGGCAGCATAACTCTTCTACTGACAGAGTCCTGCAAAGATGAGGTGGTTGCACTCAGGAAGCTGAACTTACCAGCCTCTGAGTTGGACAGGACTTGTCAGCACTAGCACTGAGTTAATGCCCCGTGGTACAGTAAGGAAGATCCACTGTTACTGTTGCCTTTCTGCCAGTCATAGAGTAGACAAGTAATAATGTCTTAATTCAATATAAAAAGACTGTTCCATTAATTGAAATAATAGACTAGGACTGGGTTTGTCTGGAGGTAGAGAACAGAGATCCAGACCCAGTCCCCAGGCAGCGGTAGATGTGATTTACTTACAGTTTGTGTTCCAGTGCTGTCACTTGCTGCACTCTAGGCTGACTGGCTGGGATTAATTAATGATGCTTTCTTACTAGTGCTTCCCCTAAAGTAGACTACTACTCCATTGCCCAACCAGCAGTGCAGATCAGATGATCTATCAATTGCTACAAGAATCACTTCTTGTGTCTTTTGCCTGTCTTCACTCCTGATTTTCTAAAATAAACTTTACTTTTAGCTGCTGCTTCACTTCCTGCATCTTTTTTGCTCTGTCAGCCAAAGACTTCTATCCCATGAGGTCCCAAAGGTGTGCTTTCTTAATTCCCTGGTAAATTTTGAAATGATTCCCCAGCTGGTACCAATCACTGGGCTGAATGTACGTGTGCTGATTAGCTGCTGCGATAACTCTGTCTAATTAGCGGAGTTGGTTTCTCCTTTTCTGAGTACCCAAAGGAGATGTTTGGTTCAAGGTTTCATTAAGGTGAGCTAGGAGTCAATTATTATGCACAAGTACAGGGGTTGAAGACTGATCAGCCTCTGATCTAGCTCAACAGGCTTAATTAATGGAGGCAGTAGGGGTCTCATGATTCAAGAGTGACAGTACAATCACTACAGTTGTCCACTTGTCCCTCTCTGTTTCCCTGTAGAATAAGATTCCTTTACCTGCTCACCTGTGCAGAGCCCTCAGAAAATACATTTGAGCTCAATCAGTTCATGCTCAGACAAAAAAAGCAACAACAGGCATTTTACCTTGGCTGTCCATTTTTTTCTTTGATGGTTGAGCAACATCATATTGGGAATAGTGGCTTCAGTTAAATATCTCTTTCCTTGGGAACAGAAACTCAATAAAGAACTGGGATCTAATCCACAGAAATTTCCCAAAGAACTGTAAATGTCTGGAATGTGAAAGTGGGACTATAAGTATTTCACAGTGCCAGGATTAGCCTTATTTCCACTTCCTGGCCAATAAGAACTCCCAGCATTGGTGGGTACATCTGTTCTGCAGCATTTGGTTATGTTCCTGAGTCTGGCCCTAAATACAGTTGGTGCTCTTCCATGCTTTTCAACAGGGCTGAAGAGATTTGGTAACATATGCTCTTTTCTTTTGGTATCTGTACACCACTGGGATGAAAAGTGTATCTGTCATATGCAAAGGTAGAAGAGTTCAGAGTGATTTTATCTTTTTGGTAGCAAGGGGTTCAGTGTCTGGTGTTGCCACACCAGACAAATTCAAATTCAAAGGAATTTTGGAGTGTGCAGTTTCTCTCCCGCCCTCAGGTTCCCTCTTCTACTGTCCTGCATCAGTGACCAAGCAATCATGTCAGGCTTGGAACACCAGAACCTTCTTTTTTGGGTACCCGTTACAGGGTTCGGGATTGTTTGTCCCACTTGGATGCCTTCCTGATGGATTTTCTGGGTGGTTTGATCTAGTTTGGATTGTAACACATTTCTTCCCAGACACAATCGCTTCTTCTCCTGCAGGTGAAAGCCCTTCCTCTACCTCGTTCTGTCAGTGTCCCTTAATGGTCCTTAAGGGCCATTTGAGAGGAAGCTTTTCCTGAGCCATCTTTTCTTGTTTCCTCCATTCTCTTCAGAAGCAGCTTCTCCCATCTATCTCATCTTTTACACCATTTTGAAATATCCTGCATATAAAAACTGTTAGCAGCTCAGGAATCCAATAAAATATGTAGTTTTTTAACTGTTAATAACTTCAGGATTTTTCCCATTAAGTTTTAACATGAAGTAAGATGATAAATAAAATCAAAGGAGTTTTATTTCATTCTCTTCAACAGTTCTATTCTACTCTCATAAATAAAACATTCCCACAAAAAGACACTTATTTTAATATATTCTCACACTGCCACCCAGGCTGAGTTCCTTGACTCTCAGCAGCCTCACAGAGTGTTGATAACTTCATGAGACCACTGCTGTGCTGTGCATGGATGAGTCAACTTTCCATTTTTAAAGCAGCTTTACTTTTTTCTTGCAAACACACATTTCTCATAAAAAAACTCCGGCTTACTTTCCGAGGCTTGTCACAGTCCTCCCTCAGAGCCACAGCTGTCTCCATTGCTGTGAGAATATCTGTCTTGTTCAACCACTTTTTACAATCACCTGACATAACTGGTTCTAGGTACAAGGGCTTCCCTTGCAGAACCTCCTCTTTGCAGATTTTATTTGCTGATTGTAATGAAGTTAAAAGAGTCATTCCAGTCTTAGCTGCACCCTATACCTGATTTTTTTTGCTTATAGTTGAGATTATCCAGGTTATTCCTTTTTCTTCCTTCTTTTGAACCAGTAAATTTTGTTACACTGGAAATGTGCAGAACTTCATTTTTATTTTAATGAACTGCTGCTGGGAGAATCCTTCCCTTTTTGAACCAAATCACTTTGTCAGCTTGATTAGTCAAATTGCTGGTGAATCTATTACTCTTCTCCACAATTATGAGTGTGGTTGCATTATTAAACATCTTTCTCTGTTCTACACACAAGCAGAGTTCAAAGGGGTGAAGGAGAGCACCACCCCACAATAATTAGTAGTACAGTGGCTGAGAGAGCTCTTTTCAAATGGAGGATGCTCTTAAATTGTTTCGTATTATTTGAGAATGACTGTACCTCGGTGTTTGCCTTGCTGGAAAGGAAGATTTGCTTGAAACTAATTTCAGGGTATTGGTGGTTGCTGCAGTAGCAGCCCCAGCTGTTGTTTTAATGCTTAGACAGCTAGGGATGCATCAGAACTTTAGCTGACTCTTCTGCTGGGTGCTGTCCTCTCTTTCCTGCACCTCTCACATCTCAAAACTAAAAACATCTCCTCCTTCTGATGTTCTGCAAGGAAATTCCATTCAGGAGCTTTTCTGAAAAGTTTTGCTTTGGCAGGTTGGCATTTTCTAAAGTGAAAATGTGTCTGAAGCATTTCCAAGTGACCCTACAGATGACTGAGTTAAATTTCAGTTTTATCTCTGAACTTTCAGACACTGTGTTTGTATGTGGCTTTGTTTTCTGTTTTATTGTGGTTTTGGTTTTTGTTCTTTTTGTTTGTTTTTGTTGTTTGGGTTCTTTCCCCCCAACCACTCTTTCTAGGCAGAAGCAGAAACCTGTGAAGTAATGAAGATTGTTCAGGACGTGTGACAGCACAAATGTCAAAAAGAAATTTACACCATGATGAACTTACTTAGCTGTCTGGACAAACTTACTTGGCTGTCTAGACAAGCAGAATTTGTGTTTTATGAGGAATTTTGCATTTCTGAAACTAGGAAAACCTGATAGTAAAAAAGACTGTGAAACCTGTCACTAAATTGGTGATGTCATTCAGCCACCTACTAGAAAGGTTGGACAAGTCCCTGGAGGATATTTTGATTTTATTCAGAAACTGCCACCTGATGGAGAACATCCTTAGGGAAAATTTATTTTCAATGAAAAAGATCTACTAGGACATATTACATTCTTGTATGGGTGCCACAGGAACAGGAGGTTACAGGCTCTGCTTTGCTGTTAACAGTGAAAGGCTCATCAGCAATGTGGAGGTACCACAAGATCTGATGGCACTGTGTTCTCTAGAGGTTCTGCTTTGAGGATTCACACGTTACAAGCACGAGTTTATTTCTTGAGTTTCATTTGTGATGGTGCCAGCTGTCACCAGCTGCAGGGTGCATGGAATTGGTCTACTGCTGAGTGCCACTGGGACAGAATTACAGGTATTGGCCCTCTGCTTACTGTGCTGCTCTCCTGGAAAGCCCAAATGTCTCTGGCAGGCACAGGAACAATAATAAATAACAATAACAAATCCTCATACCCTATAACCCCTCTCTTGCACAGGAAACACCTCCCACTGCATTCCTGTTGCTGCAGCAATTAGAAATAAGAAATCTGACTTCTCAGGGGCTTGGCCAAACTGCCCCAGCTCTGCCTTCCCTACTTTCTGTGGGGTGATGTGGCCCCAGATCTTGAACAGTGGGGCAGGAATATTTCAGTTTTGCCCATGTGTCTGGGCTGGCTGTGGGGAGGCATCAGTGAACCTTTTCTCTTGGGTGCCTGACACTTTCCTCTTTTCCTTGATATGCCTCTCTTGAAGCCAGCCTGAAAAGTGTTTGCACTTGAAGCAAGTGGAGCAAATTCTAATTTGTCTGGAATGGGCCCTCCTGTTAAATGTTAAACTGACCTTTTCAAGAGAAATTTACTTGATAGTTCTAAGTGAAGCCCTGCTTTAAGCTAAACCTGTCACTACAACATGATTAAAATCACTTAAATGTACATCAGTTGCACATATTATTAATGGAAATTGAAATCAGCCTAAATGGTAACCATAAATTTTAAAATGGGGAAGAGGATGAAAACAGAAAAACTTCTACATGATGTGAAGGTTAAGGTGCCTTATTCACCCAAAAATTAGATGAGCTGAACAGGGAACTTTATTCTGAAGCAGTGAAAAAATCACAGACTTTTCTTTTGTGTATTTACACTCCTCCAATTCTCATCTATTGAAAAGGGAAATTCAGTTCATTTTTGGCAGGAATTTGACCTGTGAAGACGTAGAAGGATCAGTCACAGTTGTCTGGTCTTTGTTCACCTGCTGCAGGACCTTTAAGAAGCAAATGATTAGATTTGATAGGTGGTGAAGGGGTGTGTGTGTGTAGACAGTGCTGAAAGGGGGCTTGGGGCATACCTGTGATCCATCAATGTCTGCTCCCCACTTGAGGTGCACATTTTAAATCTTGCACCTGTCCTTGCCTCCTTCCCTTCCCCACCACCCAGAGTCACAGCTCCAGTGTTTGGCTACCGTAGCAAGTGCTACTTGAAGTGTCTGCTCTAATTGGGCACTAATAAATCAAAACTGAATTGAAGACCTTCCACTTAGTCATTTTTCAGTGACTTTCTATCACACAGCAGGATAGGACTTGGCAACAACCATCTCCCAGAGAAATGTCCAGGGACTTATGAAGGTCCTTTTTGAGGGTATAATCTTTATGTAGCGGTGTGACCTTTGTAATTCCAAGTGCAAATCAAACCTTTTGTAATTAATAACTCCTTTTCTACCGGCCTTGGCTCTCACACAGGTGAAATTAGCATGGCTTTTTCCAGCTGTTTTGGGACATTGGGGGTTTATAGGGCTTTTGTGGTCAAGTGTGAAATTCGGTTGTCAAAGCTGAAATTTTTTGAGTATGTTAGAAGACACATCTTTATTAAGGGCGTCATGGTGGCTGAGGATGACAGGTCTGTTATAAGAAGGTGGAATTTTCAGGTACTTGGCTGAGTTCCTGTTGGTAGCATTATTTTAATGACTAGATTGTATAATTAATGTCTTTATACACCCACATCTTTGGAAAGACCTTCCTTATCATTTTAATTCCAAATAAATTAAAAACAGATGGGTTGTGGGGAAAATAAGTCTTCCGGTCAATTTTTTTTGTTAAATTGTTGTTTAGGAATGTAGGTTGTGAGTAGTGGATGAATATAGCCCATCAGTAAAGATTTTGTCAGGGATTCTTTCAAAAATGTTTCAATCTGCAGTCCTTATATTCTCACTGACAGAAAATTTGTTTAAAATTAGATGCTGTTGCAATGCAGGGCAAAATAGTAACCTGATCTTGTGCAAGATGTTTCTTATACGGAATTTACAGCCAAGCTTTAACTTACTTTTATCCTTTAACTTACTTTTATCTTTTACCACTAACATAAAAGCAAATCCCATTTCATCTGTAGCTGGTGCTGACTTAAAGATGACTTTCAAAATCAAGGAACCCGAAGAGCTGAGCTCATTTCTAGGCTGTCAGCCTGCAATTCTTCTCTGCCCAGATGCCAGTGTATCAGTTTGCTAATAGACTGTTTGAACACCTCACCTTGACCACAGCTTGCTCTGTTCTTAACACACAGCACAAGCTCCTGACCATTTTTTCTGCAGAGTGATAGGGAGCATGCATTCTCTGCAGGCATGGAAAACAGTATTAATCTTCTGCTGTGTACTTTCATTTCATTTCCTGTAAAAATCCATCTTCTGCTACTGGAGTTGACCTAAGGTTAGATGTCAGAGGAACAAATTACTGTCACTTGCTCGATACCCCAAGAGTAGCTATAAATAGCAAGCTTTATAACCCCACTGATCCTTGAGATACATAGTGATAAATATGCTTCTACCAACCAAGAGGAGAAAAATAAAGAAAGCTGCGTGGCTCTGGGTGGTGTCTATTATTTGCGGCTGACACCAGTGGTAGAGCTGCATCACTCAAATTGCTTTAAAAAGGAAGACAGTAACACTCATTGTATTTGTCTGCTCAGAAGCATTAATTAGTGATTCTTGGGTAGAATAGTCCAGTGGTGCAGCTTTTACATCCAGCAACAACAAATTCTTTCTTACTGTGGTGTGCTAAGAGTCGAGCTAACAGCTTACTGTGTTCACTGCTTGGACTCAGAGAAAGAATTGAAAACCTTTCCAGCAGAACAATTTTCTTCTGGGAAATGCAGCATTATTCAGATAAATCTTCTGCAATATTTTAAAAATGAATTCTTGACAGAAAATATAGGAATAATCTGAAACTGAGAGTGTGTTTCACTTTGATTTTTCTCCTTGTTTCATTGGAGCTTTTTTCCTGTAGGGTGACAGCCAGACTGTGTTATAAAATATTCAATTGAAGGGATAATGATAACAGTGGTACAAGTGAAATGAAGCACTCTGAATTACTATTTTTTAAATTTAATCTCTTTCCTTCCTGTATTCTTACTCCATCCGGATTCTAGGAATAATGATATTTTAAGGCAAGGCAAAAAAAAAAAATTTGCATTGCCTAAGGGATGGGAATTTCATCTTCCAACTAACTTTAGTATGAATTAATGCATGAAGCACATTTTTAGCTGGTTTTAGAATGCTACTGGTCCTTGGGAGTTACTCCATTATAACGACTAAGGAGTTCGGACAGTGATTTTGACAATAATGTCTTGAGCTGTCTGGATCTTTTAAGCTTTCTAGCTGTTGATTCGCACTGGCAGGACAGAATGAAGATTGCATATTGTGTTGCAAATGCTTGGATGGTGCTAGCCAGAAAAATCTTTTCTCTGGCTTTTAGCACGTACCCTGCAGAAAAACTGCAATGCATTTATGGCACAGTAAAACTGCTCCTTGCTCTTAATTGGAGGTGGGCTAAAGTGGCTTTCTGGGTGTATAATGTGGCTGTGGATGCTAAGGCAGCTCTGCTGAACAAGTGTATCAAACTTTCTAACTGAGCCCAGCCCGCTGTGAGGATGTTTTTAGCCAAGCTGCAATGACCTCAGTGTTATGATGGGGTGGGAAGTGTAGGACATGTATGGTTGTCTCATCTCCCTGATTAATGGAAAAGCTTCCTGTTGCTCTGCCCTCAAGCTGCAAAATCCATTAACCACCCCGTGGGGTGCCTGAAATTTATTCTGGCCATTACCATCAATTAGAAAGTTAATAGCGTGATGATTGCTGGGCTCCAGTCCTAGCTATTTGTGTGATTTACACCAGGCTGGGGTGAAAATGGGAAGAATCAACACTCAAAGAACCACTTTATGAGCAAGAATTTGGCATTAAGGGTGTGCTGATGTCAGTATGCCCCTGTAAACATATAGCAAGAAGAATCATAAGTCATTCTCAATCCTAATTTAAAAGGCAGCTTTTGATTTAAACATATGGAAGAATGACTTTAATATCCATCACAGCTAAGCTGAGATTTGTTTTGTTGATGACCGTGAGCCTTGAGTGGGGCTGGGCCTGTGGGAATGGCTGCATTCTGAGTTGCAGTGTTACAGTGTTCTTCACCCCGATGAAGGAGGGGCAGCAATTTGCATCCTACCCTGTTTGTTTGTTTTGACAAATGAGTCAGGTGGACAAGGAGATCTTCCAGACTGGTGCTCTTCCACTTATATATCACTGATCCCCCAAAATTCCCTTAAGGTAACAAGGAAAAAGCCTGTTTTCAGTAAACTTTCATTCCTTTCTTTGGGGTCTCTCACTGAAAATAATGTTGTGATGGCAAATGGAAAGTATTAAAAACCACTACTATGGACTTGGGGACAGGGAAAATGCTTGGACCATACACACCATCAGATGAGCGAGTGTCAATAACCTGTCAGCTTTTGGGAGGTATTTGGTATAATATTTTTAGTATATATTAATTAGCCACCAAAAATCAGTGGAGATACTGGTCCTTCCCACATGCATCCAGATGCTGTGGCACAAAATGACTCATGGAAAGAGCAGGAGAGATGGCACTGATGTTTCAGCCAGAGCATCACTTGAGCCAGCCTCTTGAGCCTTTAAAGCACTGACAGGGTCAAGTGGAGGTCTTGCTTTGATGGTTATTCCTTTGTTTCTCGCTGCTGGCTGAATTAGAACAGCCAAAGGGGTTATGGTTGCCAACCTCCCTACATTGCTCTTGTCTTCAGCTGCTGCAGTCAGTGAGGGGCTGGAGATGAGTCTTTGAGGCCACAGGAAGGTGAGAAGCTGAAAGAGAATTTGAGGGGGAAAGTTCTGGAAAGTCACCCTCTGTGCTGCTCAAGCAATGGACAGGGAACACCCAGTTCCTTTCCCTTACTCAGTGGCAAACACCAACCTTGCTGGGAGTCTGGTAACCAGGTGGTTACCAAAATAGGTGGTAACTCCACAGTTATTTCTCCAAAGCCCTCTGCTCTTGACATCCTAATCCCTTTCCCAAAGCTAATCCTGCAAGTGGTCATTTAGCGCAGCAGAGAGATTCCAGAATGTAGCTGACCCCCCCCAAAATGGGGTTGCCCATAGCAAATAGTGAATTTACAGTCCACTCCTGCAAAACAATGCCTTGGAAACACTTCCAGAACAGAGTCCAGTCAAATATCAGTGCATTGTTTTTCACACAAAAGTTCGGTAATAGTACACTTCAAATAAAAATCTTCATATCTTTCATTCTGACAGCAAAGATCCTCCTGATTTCCTGGAAGCAGTTGCTTCCAAGCAAGGGCAAATTGGTCATTGAAGCTATCCAGTTCCATATTTATGGTGGTGCATCTACACTGTAAAAGTTTGGATTTAAATGAGAGTTTGATCAGGATATGATCTCTGATCAGCAGGCAGAGGAGTGGGGAATCTAGATATGGATTTTATCAACTGCCAGAATCTTCTGTTCTCAGCCTGCTGACGTGAGAAACCATTACACTGTGCAGTTAAAGGGGGTTTACCAATCTAACAGACATCTAAAATTAGAGAAGCTGTAAAAGGGAGGAAGGGAAAAGTACATCACCCCCATCTAATCCAAATTTGATCTTTTTTCAGGTTAAAATATTTGATGTTTCTCCTTTCTTTGGGTATCCAACCTTTATGCAGCAATGTCTCTGAAGCCTGAAGATAAAAAGCCCTTCTCCACAATACAGTGGAATGTTACTTCTGCTATAAAAGGCAGTGGCATCAGAAACTGACGTTTAAAAAGTCATTTAATGATATCTTACAAGCAGTTAAAAAGTCATTTAATGATATCTTACAAGCATAGAATGTCTCTGTATTTTTTCACATGAAAGTTTGTTCTGAATATGCTTTTCCATGGCTAGTTTGGTAAGATAGGAGGATCTAAAGAGGAATTACACAATGGAATACACGTCACCAGAGCTAAAACAGATACATCTACATTGGTGTTTTAGCTTTACCTCATTGTAATTTTTATTCTGTACTATTGATTATCTGTGCCACAAACTATTTCCTCCCTCGGTTTTATTTTCCAGTGAATTTACCAGGTGTCTCCAAGAAGAAGCTGAGTGAGCAACATGGATTAGTTTGTTCTAAGGGTTGTTCACAATGGCTTGTAGGGGTGTGATTGATCTCTGAGATGAATGCTATGCTTTAGCAGAATAGATATCAGGCAGTCTTTAGCAGTTCAGAGAGACAAGGTTTGCATCACAGCAAGGGCAGTGCAGATCAATTCAGGTGGATCATTCTGATCTCAGGACAAGAGTACTTGAGCCCATTCAGCACCATTGTCCAAGCTTTCAGGTGATAAAAAAACACTTAAAAGACTTAGAGCCTCGTACGTGGGCAATTGCAGAGACTTTATTTCAACTTGCAGTCCTGCCAGCCAGGTGGTGTGGTTTAACCAGCTGGCAGCAAGGCACCACCCAGCTGATCTCTCACTCACCCCCCCACCCCAGTAGGACAGGGAGGAGAATCAGAAATAAACCCCCCCAAACTCATCCCTTGAGACAACAAAAGTTATTGAAACAAAGTAAAATATAACAATTAAAGGGAGCAAGGGGAGGCAGAGAAAGAGAGGTAGACCCCAAGCAAAACAAGTGATGCACAATGCCATTGATCACCCCTGCTAACAGACACCAAACTGTTCCCAAACTGTGATCAGCCTCTCTTCCAGGTAACTGCCCCAGTTTATATAAACTTGGCATGATGGTTAAAATGTCCCTTTGGCCAGTTTGGGTCAGCTGTGCCTCCTCCCAGCGTTTGGTGCATTTTCTTACTGACACTAACCAGTCTTTGAGCACAGGCCCCACTCAACAACAACCAAAACGTTTGTGTGTTACCAACATTGTTCTCATGCTGAATCCAAAATAGAACACTGGACCTGCTGCTAAGGAGAAATGAACTCTGTCCCTGCCAGAACCAAGATAATGCTTCTCATTTATGTGCTGCCCTGTTTATTAGGAAAATTCTTCTTTCCCCTGTCCTTGCATTTAACAGCCATAAGTCTTGCTGCTGTCTAATGCTGTGCAGCATGGTATGAGTGGATTTGCTCTTCTGTCTTGTCCAGCTGGGAACTCTTGCATGTTCATCATAATTGACCATTTCCTTCACCTTTCATCTGACATAGATAAGAGTAAGAAATAACCTCACCCTGATTGCACAATTTCCTTTCATCCCATACAACCTGTCTTGTCTCCTGTTGGAATATTCCCAGTCATCATCCCAAGTGTTCTGAAGCCATTCACCAAATTCTTGTTAACCTTGACAGAGGAGCAAGTATTCTCTGCTTCCATGGGTTGGTAACCTGAGTTACTGACTCTTCACTGAAACAGCATGGAAGGCAAATTATGCAAATTTATTTTTCTTGAACCATTACTTGAAGGAGAGACAAGCAGCTCATCTACAGATGACATCTCATGGCCCTCTCACTCCCCTATTTTCTTTCTGAATTGGATAATATTTTGGAAAATTATCCAATGCAATATTTAGAATGGGGATTGGATGATAAAATATGAGCTGCTTTTCCTGCTTGTCACATCTTTGAATTATTTATAGCAATAATCAGGTGAACTATATTAAGCCAAAAATAACAAGAAATTTGAGTGTGTAGGTTTCTGTTCATTTAGATTACTCCAAATAAAATTTGATTGAAAATGAAAAGAAGAAAATTGAATTACTTTAACTGATTATGCAGAGAAATGTCAATTTAATAGTTTCCTATTGTTTCCTTCTAATGTTTTACTCCCTCTTCAAGTCTTTTTGGTGACTTCTGCAGGTGGAAAACTTTATTTTATGATGAGAAAATTCTTCCCATGAGGGGAAAAAAATGCATTTCATTAAACTCACAGAAATTTATTACTTAATTTCTAGTAAAATCTACAATCACAACTCAGACTGGAAAAAAAAATTCAAAATGGTGGTTTAAATCTGTTCTAAAATGCCTATTTAAGCTGTTTTTAATTTTGTACTTCATGCTTTTGCCATTGATAGCAAGACTTTTTCCAATCCTTATTTACACTCACAAAACCCCAGAAAATTTAAAACTGTCAGGATGGAATGGGGAGATGGTGGAGCCTGAGGGGACTTGAGTTTGGCTCTGTCACAGACTCCCTTCAAATGTAGGATTAGTTATCTAGTCTTTCCCTCTGTTTCCCCACCTAGAGAACAGCACTATTTGCCAGCCTGCTGGGGGCCTCATGAGAAAAAAATAATCAGAAATGTGTTCACTTAGGGAGTGAGGCATGTGGGTCCCTTGAGTTTTGAAATACCCTATTTTTCTTTACACTGGAGATGTATAAAAATCAAATTTCAACCTGCCTGGATAAATTCAAAATGTTTTAATGCTGTGACAGGTGCAGTGCTGTTACAGATATTTAAAGAAATGCTGACCAATTGTTTGGCTTGGCACTGCTGTCAGACCATTGCCCTCTTGAACCAAAGTCTTACAATACTCTTATGAAGCTCTATCCTACATGGAAATTCTGTCCAAGGACACAGGACTTACTGTGTTTACATCTTGCAATCGCTCTTCCTGGTGGAATTGTAAAACTCTGTTCAAAATGTGTCAGTCTCCATGAGCTAAGCAAACAGATCTCATTAGAAATGTGAAAAGCCTTGGGGAGTTATTTATACAAGGAATTAAGAAAACACACTGTGATGAGAAGTGTGCTGGTGAAGCAAGGTAATTTGCAAAGGAAGAGTTACTTTCTATGAAAATAAAGAATGAGATTTAAAAAAAAAAAAAAAAAGTTTCACCCTGAGAAACTGAGATCAGTCATTATTACTTTTTGGAAAAAATACCAGGGTTGCACATGAAGGAGTTAAATGAAAAGAGGCATTAGACCAGAAGTGATATCTATTAATGCCTTGTGAAAGGCTTAACAGGAGGAACATGAGAACATAAATGGCTAGCTGTTGAAGAAGACTTTGACATTACTAGCTTTTGTGAAACATGGTGGTGTGGCAAAAATCAATGGGAAACTTTACTACCTGGCTATGAAACCAAAGTAAGGAGTTTCAATTTAAAGGATGAAGGAATAGCACCTCAACCTCAAAGTCTCCCCAGAAAAAAAGCATGCAAAAGTCAACAACTCTACAGCAGAGATTACAAACAAGCTTAAAGCACTGCAAACAGGAATACAAATTTGCTCCAGAATTACCAGCTCTAGTATTTTTTGCATTCAGACATTAAAGATAATTTTTAATGTCTTAATTATTCCTTTATTTAAAAAGTCCTTCATTTGAAAGCCTTTTATGAGTGCAGCCTGTGGCTCTGCAGTTCTGCCTTCTGCGATCTGCTTTCTTTCCAAAAATCTGCTGTTGTAGAGATTAATATGATAGCAACTGGCAAATCTTGTGCTCACCTGGCCATTCCCTTTGGAGGCAAACCAGGTGGCAAACTCAGTTATGTGCAAGGTTGGAACACAAGATCTAATAGTCATTGCTTAACTTAAAAGTGCCTGGCTTGTGCCAGGGGTAAATTCATGTGCAGAAGGAGAAAAAGGCCAGAGCCCATCTCTCACACTGCTCCTGGTCAGGACAGGCTGCCCTGCTCTGCTCACAGATCTCATTCCAGGTGCTTCAGGTCCTGCCTCCCTGGCCTGGCTGCCACTTGTACCTTGGCTAGAGCAGCAAATTAAACTGTGGAGGAAAGAGGGGGATAAGGACATGAAATGCAGTGTTCTCATGGTGGACCTGGGGGAAGTAGTCAAGTTATTGTGTGAAAACCAGGCGTAACTGGTGGGAAAAGAAAAAAAAGTAAATGCTGCCAATTAAAGTGATTGCTTCTTAATGATATGTGTTATAACAAGTAACTTAATCTGTTAACATGGGAAGAAGGCTGTACTCAATAAGCAGGAGACATGAGACAGCATAAAGTCTGCAAGTAAGGGTTTTCTTTTTTTTTTTTTCTCATGGAGTGTTCCAGAAAGATCTTGATGCAAAAAAAAAAAAAAAAAAAAAGGCCCTCCTGACCAAATGATCAGCTGTTTGATTCTTCAAGTCTTCAGCATCTTATGTGAAATTACTACAGGCAACCTTAAATTTGTAACAAAGGAGAAAACAGCAGCTTGCTAGGGAATTTATGTAATCTATATATTCAAACTGACAGTACTCTGATTGTCAGTCTGTGCTTCTTGAGAAAGAAGAAAATTTCCGTAGGGTTCATGTTGCTGGTTGATTCAGAATGCCTATTATAATTGTGAAATATTGGTAGGAATGCACTGAGATATATTCATGACAGTAGGTGGACTAATGGAATTCAGTGACTTTATTTAAAATGTGCAGGAGTTTATTATAATACTGTAATAGAAATGTCATTTACCCTGACGGGAGGAGAGGGAAAAGCCCTGTCAATGAATAATAATGAAGTTATTTAAATGTCAGCTTTCTTGCAAATAGTTTGCAAAACAGAAATTATTCTACATGTTTCTAGTTTTGCTTTAATTTATTACTGGGAAAGCCAGAGCTTCAATCCCACAATTTTGTTACATTTTTATACTGTGAAATGAGCTAGTAATCATGAAAATGTTTATCTTCTTGCAATGTCTTCTGCTTTACTGAAAAAACAGGGAGTTAGATTTTAAAGAGCTACTGGTAAAATTCAGGATTTAATCATAGCAATTACAATTAATATGATTGGACAGGTGTGAAGTTCAGAATTGAGTCTAAATACTTTTATTTTCTAGATATTATTCTTCTACTGTCATCTGCATTTCAGTGACATCCACAATGTACCACTCACATGCCCCTTTTCCCCCCAGACATTTTGAGACACCATTGCAACACATGTCTACACAAGACACAATAAAATAGGGCTTGCTGTTCACTCATTTACATATAGTTATTCCATTAGCTGTAGCTATATAGAAGGCATAGTTTATTTTTGTGTTTCCAGCTCTGCAGGTCCTGGGTGTAATCCTAGAGGATGATTTCTCCAGGTATTTGCTTGCTCGTGTTATACAGATGGACTAAAACTGATTTCTCTCTGCAGAACTTCAGAGAAGCAGTCTTCCACACAAAATGTGGAGATGTTGGTTGCTACATATCCTTTCCCCTTTAGATAACTGGGATTGATTTGTTGATCCTACTCTGTCATTAGTGCCTACACCCTGCTGAGGTGCATCTGTCTTTTGCAGCTCTTCCAGGTTAGGCTGGCTTCCAGGGCCATCCAATGGCTGATGTGTTTTTATGGGTTAGGAGTCTCATGCTGCTTTATACACCCATTTAATAAGACAAACAAAGCTCGTTAACTAGGCTGCTAATCAGTACCTGCTTGTATACATATATATATATGTATGTATATATGTATGTATATATATAATGGAAATGAGAAGAATGCAGGTTGGTGATATGTTTGGGTTAGATCCCAACAGAGACTTCCCAGGTATGCAGTATTTCCTTTGGTATAATTATTTTTCCCACTGCTCTGCAAATGTATATATTGCTATTTCTTTGTGTTAAAACACTTATAGATGCCTATCTGCTGTGTGTGTATGTGTGTGTATATATATATCTGTTAAAGGTCTAACATTCCCTCCCATCCCCCCGTTAGAATTAAGGGTAACTGTAAAGTGGTACAAAAGAAAAAACTGGTAAATGGGAAGGTGGAAGGACTGGCTATTGTCAGTTTAGAACACAATAATGAGAGTAAGATATAGTAGCTCCTTCGATTGCTTGTGAATTCATTCATCTGAAAGAAAAAAATGATGTTTTTCTAAGCTTTTAAATCTTTCAGTTTCTTTTATGGATGTTGACAGAAGCACACGCTTCCATCTGTGTAGAGTGTTACCTGTAAATAAAGCTGTGAATGCAAAACAATTGCCTGGAGATTTGAAGTAAGAAGTGGCTGGCAATTCTGAGATTGCTATTTGCAATAGGCTGTTGACATAAGTTTGCCTGTGTTGTGGCAGGGGTACTGGCTGCCTTTCTTGAACAATTTGAAAGCAAGTTGTATGTCTGAGATTTTCTTTGCTCCTATCCCCTTTTGAAGGATCCCATTTTGAATTCATTGTCACTGGTATAAGAAAAACCAGCATTATTTCATTAATATTTTTTTTCCTAACTCAGCAGGTCAGATTTAGTCCTTGCTATTTTTGCATTTCTTTGTCAGCTCAAACTTGACAAAGGGTAGCTTTTGGGGTTTAGGCAGAGAGCAGCAGAAATACTCATTTCTGATAAGACTGGGTGGTGAGGTGGGGCAAGGTGACAAAGGGAAGCTGCAGTCCTTGGCCAGGCTGTGTTCAGCATCCTGCTGTGGATCCCCTCACCTGGATGCTGGAGCATCTCTGAAATATTCAGTAACAGAAGCAACCAGAACAATATCCTAGTCCTCAGTCCTCTGAGGAAATAGCTCAGTTAGTTTATATGTGCTCCTGAGAGAGATGACCTTATAAAGGGAAAGATCAGTCAGCAGCTGAGAATTTGACATTAATGTTCTAAACACCAAAGGTCATACATGCACACAGGAGGGCGTGTGTTTATTGGAGGGAAGGAGAAATCTATGGACATAAATCATAGGCCAATTGTTATATGAGCAGGCAGATATGTGCAAAGGCTTCTGTAAAGTTCCTAAATAGAAAGACTCAACTTTAATGCAGATTCACGTTTTAGTGCAATTCATCTTTCATGGATAAAACCCTAAGCTGCTACTTTCTTGTTTTATTCGTGTGCTGATTGCAAAATCTGAAATCCCAGAAGCTTTAATATGAATGTAGGTATGGTACTTGATTCAGAAATGCTCCACCTACCATATTCCACCCAAAAAAAAAAAAAAAAAGGTCTTAAATGCCTTTGTGAATTTAGCCACTATTGCCCTGATAGGAGAGAACCTGAAAGTAATGAGTGCCAAGATTTTACTTCAGAATGTTTGGTTTGAAGTGCTTAGCAAAAGGGAAAATTCATGTTACTGCTTGCAAGTGAAGTCCTATATAAGCCCATTTGTACATGTTACAGATGAGATACAGGAATATGTTATGCTTTTGAATGTCTGTTACCCAGATACATGTCCCCTTCTGCAATTTATGGATGCCAACTCTACTGGTTTAGGCTGATTATCTAAATCCCTGGGATACTGGGACAGAATTCAGGCAAGCATGAGCTGCATAATGAACAAAACCTCTGCTGATGGTTGATCTTGGTTCCAATGACATGTTAAGAGTAACTCCTACAGGAACACTGGACAGTATTACTTGATCACTTCTTTTGTTCTTCCCCAAGACACGTAATCAGAGTTTTTATGGGCAAACCTGATTTCAGAAATATTTTCTCTACTGAATGGTGGCTTTTAAAGCAAAAGTATATGTCCATCCTTTCTGCTAGTCAGTGTCAGAGAAGCTACTTTGGAATATGCTGAGATGAGCCATCTCAACAAAATTAGTCTAAGCTTGGAATATATGATGAATTGATAACCTTAGTCTCTTGCTGTCTGCTATTTGGCGTTTCTGACAATCTTTATCTTCTGTATACAGGATGTAGCATTTTTTTATTGTACATCTTTAAGATGCTTTGGGAAGATGCTGGTTTAATTTTTCCTAATCTAATTTAAATGCAAATTATAAACATGCACATGATGCTGTGTGTGTATAATTAAGTATCATTATATACTACATGAATCATTGAAAAAGCTCTGGAGAGCCATTCTGCTATTTAAAGCATGACTTATATTGAAAAGCTGCCAAGTGAGTTGTGGTTTTGTGATTAAGTGTTTGTACTTATAAGAATCTCTCTTGAATTGTAGGTCAACAGATTATGGGACAACATATGAGAAACTGAATGATAAAGTTGGTCTGAAGACTATTTTGAGCTACTTGTATGTTTGCCCAACAAACAAACGTAAGGTACGTGACAATGTGTTGGCTCATTTTAGCTTTATGATGCTATTTCTGCCCTGGAGATCTCTTCTAATTTCCTCAATATCTGTTACTGTTTAAGTAGCAGGAGTATCTCTGTTGCTCTTGCCTTGAAAAAAAATGTGTTACTTTATCAAAATATAACCCAAATTGTACCACCTGTACCACTAACCAGTAATACTTGAGGGAAGGATTGCTATGAAATGGACAGGTACTGTGCATGTAATTGTTTGCATTCCTTCTGGATGGTGTTGATTTTGCTGTCTGGAAGGGAGAGAGACTCGTTAAAATGGCAGAAATGCATCTACAGTGACCAGATTGTACATAACATTGTTTGTCTTTTAAGTGCTCCCAATAGTGAACTGAACAGGATTTGACAAATTCCTGCAGAGAAAATGCCTTCGAAGCTCAGAAGGTTTTAATCATTCAGACATCCTACTGACTAACAATTTACTATGAATTTATAATGCTGACATATTCATGAAAGGAATCTGGATGCCTTCTTTGAGATACATTATTGACAAAATTTTCCATTTTCTACTCCTTGTTTTTCAGTCCTTGTGCATAGTTTGAGTCACTACAGGGAAAACTGAATTGCATTGGGAGAAAATGTTAGTCAAGACTCACCTCTGAAGGAGGCTGGGTGTATTTGGGCAGCTGAGGTCACTGTAATGCTGTTCTTACTATACTGAAACAATTATGTGTTCTTTAAGACAGACTGTGAAAGGAAGAGGGAGCTGTCCTAACTGGAGAGGACAATGCTTAGCACTTTAAATTGCAATTAAATGGCCCCAAGTTAGTGGAGAGATGTCATCTCATTGATACTGACTCTTAAGAAAACATGAAGCTTTTATCTAAGAGCTGAAGAATGAAATTATCAGGTCACTTAAATGTCCTTCAGCGAGCCAACCTAAGTGCAGGGTGGCATTAAAAAGCCTTCATCACCTCTGGCTGCATCCTGCACCCTCCTTTCCCCTTTCTCTGCCTTTCTCTGACACCCCTGTTTGTGTAGCCATCTGGTGAGCTGGATCCAAGACTGACCTGCCTGAAAACCAATCCCTTTCCAGCTCAAAAACTAAGTAAATGAAAGGAAAAGGCTTTCAGGCAGAAGTCTGCTGTAAAGTTGGCCTCTAGTCAATATGGTACAGTGCCAGAGGAAAGCTGTAACACCTGGGATGAGAGGACCTAGGTAATGGTCTAAGATTGAATTTTTCAAAGTTCATTTCAGCAGGAGCAGAGTTAGGCTTGCAGGGAGAACTTTTGGAGGCCCTCCTTATGCTGTCTGTTTCTGTGGAACATCAGGCCATTCCATCAATAAACATTTAATTTTAGACACCCAAATAGTCCCCCGAGGCTAAGAGGGCATGGCATGTGTCCACACTAAGAATACAGGGAAAGCAAAAATACTGAAACTCAAAGTCTTTATTATACCTGCTGTGGAATGAAAAGCGGAAGGAAACATACTTAAAAATCTATGGCTCCTGAGACCTGATACCCTCTCCTCCCCTGGAATTCTGATAGCACTTTTAGAAACTCTGGTCACTTTGGAAGTTGCATCTTGCTTTATGAATGTGGGCTGGATGGATAGCTGCAGAAATGCTTTCAAAATGCAGAACTCAACTACTCTAAACTCCATGAATTTTATAAAACTCTTACCCTTTGTGTGAAGGGTTTATACGCTGCTGCAGCTAGTATTGGGCAAATGCTAACAGTGTTTTCCTTAAATATTGGTTGTATATGGTGGTTTCTCAGACTGCACCTGCAGCCTTTGATGTCCTTTGTGCCACAAGGCCTTCCTTAGCAGAGAGAAAAGGCTTCTTCAGTAGTGGAAAAGAAAATTGTGCATTTTTCATCTTGAAGTTATTGGATGAGAGACCTTGCTACAGCAGTGATCCGTAAGGGGGGTCAGCATGTATTTAACTTACTGAAGTTGCCTTGTTTTGGAAAAAAAAAATAAATTTTAGAACATATTTAAGTTTCAGGAGTAGTTCCATTGAAACAGAAGGTAAATTTTGAACTTGGCTGACTGAGGAAAGATTGCTTGTAATGAAAAAAAGCAAGTGTACCATTTATATAAGTCTTGCCTCTTCTCTGCAAAGCAGAGCAGTTAGAACAGTGAATGGTAGAATGCATGTAATTGGATTTATTAAAATAATTGATAGATTTGTTAATGAATTTCTGATTATTTTCACATTCTGGAAATGAACAAACAACAACATGTGCTGAATAAATTGTTTGTTGTAATTTATTTGCTCTTCTCCATCTAGAAAAAAATTGGTCTATAAATACCCACTATTTGCAGAGCTTCCCACAGCCCGTGCATGCCAATTTATTTCTGAAAGCTTTTGACTTCCAATTCCTGTCTCTTTATTGAACAAAATTAAATCCTTTAACCAGACATTGCAGGCAATGTCATATTGCAAAAGGATGCTTGGAAAAGATTATAACAAAGTCAACCATTATTTACAATTTAAGCTGATGACCTATTGCTTTTGCTTGGCATTTTTCTGAATTACAATATTTTCCAAAGGAAATGACAGAAAGTAGTTACTAACATAGTGATGTATAAGTCCTGGCAAAGAGAAGTGGAAACATTTTTTAGTTTTCTTTCCTTTTATTGAATTACTGTGCTACCTGGTCGTATGACAGATGACACAGATCAGGGGGTAAAAAATGTACCACATGGATCTTGCCAAAGACACAGAGGCTGTTTGAGTATTTGTCAACAAGTCTCCAGAAGAGATATGTGCAATGTGCAATAAATCCCTAGGCTTAGGTATGTCAACACTGGTTTATTTGTTAGGTTCCTAGAGCCTTCTGTGATGAGAAATAAAATTATTTGAGTGTTTCTACATGAAGAAATACTGTTTGGGTATAATGCTGATGGGTTACAAACTAAACTAAAACAGAAATCCAGGTTGATACCTTGAAATTCTGTTTTCACAGAAGTGTGTCATTCATTTTCCTAGAAACTCACGTGCACTAAACTTTACAGTCTTTCTCTATAAAAGCCTTTCAGATAGGTTGTTTTTACTCATTGCATGGAAAATCATAGGCATACACACATAAAAAATGAATGGGTCATGGTGGGGACTCTAGAATTTGTTTAACTGGAGGTTTTCTTTGACTCAGGAAGTGCTGCTAGCCAATTTAGATGCTGTATCCTTGTAGGAAGCACACTGTGTTCTCTGCAAAGAGCCAGTTTGTGCAGCCCATTCGTTCTTTGTACTTCTGAGCCCCTTGTATCTGTGTATCTTCAGTTAATTAACAAATGCTGGGTGATAGTATCTGCCAGTGACTTTTATGCTATTAATAGGACTAGTGCATCAGATACTTCCTGTGGGTTTGAATTTTTGTGGTAGTGTTTGTTTGTTTGTTTTATTTTTTCTCTCCCTTTCTGCAGGCCTCCCTTGAGTTTTTTTCTCACTTTATTCCTCCAACTGTTCAGATTTTAATTGCTGTGTGGAACAGTGTTGCCTTTTTTTATTCTCTCTTTAAAGATGAATGGATTACAGATGCCTTCCTCTTCCTTGATATTCACTGCTTGTGTTTATCACCTTTATCACAGTGTGTTAAGTATTGTCCTGTTGAGTGTGTAGCACCAAGATAGCAGATATTTATTGTAAATAAAATTGCATGGGTTTCACTGCTGGCTAGATCCCTAACTACTTCAAATTTATTTATATTAATGAGTTTTAAATGAAAGGAAATTAAAAGAATGGCAGCCTAGCCTTCTGTTCTTTCTAGCATTGGCTGGTGGTTCTGCACAGAATAGCTGGCAGAAGTTTCTATTAGTCAAGACAGTAGAAAATGTACCCTTATTAGCTGAAATGGGAATGATTGATTGCTACTTTCTATCCTGTGGTATTAGGCAAGTTTATTTGCTTTAGGGAAGTTCTGTTTCTTGAACTTGAAATGTAAACTGCTGTCTTGTATAAAGGGTAAGACCCAGAGCTGTGTGCTTACACTTGCCTTTGTACCCACTCTTCTAAAAGCTGGGGAGAATGTCCATAGAGGTGAACAGTTCCACCTGGCATTGCTGTTTCTCAGAAGTCTGCTTATCTTCACTTGCCAAAAGCAGTCTGAGAACACTTCTAAAAATTCTCTTTCTGACCTGCCTCACTATGGAAGCTTTCAGAACTCTGATGTGAGGGCAGGTCTTGATTTTTTCAGTCAAGGAAAAAGCAGTTATTTCCGGCAGTGTCCTCCTTGTAGCCTCTGTAAATGTTAGTGTGAAGGCCATCAGTTTGTATTGGAGAGGTGAGAGCTCAGCAGAGCTCTGAGCACGTCTCACTGTGCACTGAGTCAATCCCAGGGCAGCCAAGGGATGGCATCCTTAGGAAATTAGGCACAGTGGGAAACCAGCCTCTGTCAGTCATGCCAATAGCACAATGTGTGATTGCAGTCCACTCTTGCTGAGATAAAATCAATTATTTTCTTGCTCTCCTCTTTTCATTTGGAAGTAAAGGTCCTTGTTAGCTGCAGGCTGTGAGTCCAGCCTTCAAAGAGACAGCCATAAGAGACCGAAAAGGCATATGTGAATGGTTGGAATTGTTTGGGGTTTTGTGGTCGATGGTTTTTTTGCTTTTGGGTGGTTGTTTTCTCTTTTTAAAATGTTGTAGTGGACAGGAGATTTCAAGGAGGTGTTTACTGAGTATGTTTTCTTACCTTTTTAAAGGGAGGAACCACCTTGTCCTGCAGTGTTTTAGAGATCAAAACATAAATTTGTTCAAATGGAAACTTCTGTTTGGATTAAATGCCATATAACAGGATGGTGCATGAAATGTCTCCTATGCTATGACCACAAGTAATGATTCTTTGTCACCTCATAATTTTCTTTAGAGAGAGTATTTTGGAGGAAGGGAGTTGAGAGAATATGGTGTAGGATTTATTTCCTGTTTTCACTTACCTGATAGGCAGTTTGGGTTAGATAGTACTACACATGCCTTTTATCCAATGGTCTCCCAGTGGAAGAACCTAGGGATTCTTCTTCACTTCTATTCTTTTTCTCTAAGTGCAGTGGCCTAAATCTGTTTCATTCAGTACTTTGAGCTAAAGATTCCAACTCATCAGAAAAGGGTTGAAATCCTGAACCTACAAGAGATTATCTTGGACTGCAGGGGTGGTTCAGTGGATAACAGTGTGCACATGCAAACTTTGCTACCCGTAGGAAGAGGGATATCTCACACTGAGAATTAAGAAGTCTTTAATTTTCTGCAGTTCAGCAGTAATGATGGATTAAGTCGACTGCTTTACAAGCCTCTGGTGGTGGTAGCTGGAAAATCTGATAATCTTGGGATGTCCTTGGGTTAATGCAATTACAGTTTTCACTTTTGCTTGTAATACCTTTAGATTCAAGAGCAATTCTAGCTGCGAACCAGATAAACGAGTATAGACTTGATTTCCATTTCAGAAGACTGTCTTCTGCCTCCCATCTCTCATGCAAACAAGGATAATTTTTTACTGGTTTAGAAAGGTGGATTGTTGCTCACATCTGTTGGATATGATCTGGCAGTTGGGTAGTTTCTCTGGAGTCAGTGAAGATGTGTCACTGTAGAGCTGGTGCTGTCTTTAAATTGAGTTTGTGGGGAAACAAATAATTAACAATTATTTGGTCCATATTAACAAACCGAAGGCAGAGCCTCATCTTTCGAAGTGAGTATTTTTACTTTTGAAGTGTCTGGCAGCATCTGCTACCCAACTTTCTGATTTATGGCTGCAGTACATGACAGCTCTCACAATAGCCATTACACACAAAGCCCTTGCCATTACTCTACATCCATATCTCTTCTTGGATATGAAGTGAAATCAAAGCCCATTTATTCCACTTCTGCTCTTGTAAGCCTATCAAAAATTGTGGCAGTTTTGACATTTCCTCACTCAAAGTAGCACTGCAGTATGCCTTTGTATCTCACAGAAGTCTCCAAGGGCACACTGGGTGTTGAAACTAACGATAGGGAGGTATAAGCCAAGAAATTAAACTTAAGAGTTTCAAAAGTGTTCTTTCCCTTCTGAGTCTGTTCCCTGTTTTCTACAAACTGGACAATTAAAATTTATACCAGATAATCTCTTGTTGAATGTCCTTCAAATCTTTTATCCCCTTTTAATTCCTCTGTGATTTACCAAATACTCTGGAACAGATGATATCCTTTTGGCAAGGAAGGATATATGCCAGCAGCTTAGAGAGCACAGGGGCAATATGTTGTTTATTACAGGCCATATACAGGCAGCTGGGATTGATGGCAGAGCAAGAACAGACCTGTCTTAGTTTCAAACTTGTAGCTCCATCCATTTCCATAAGTAAGACAGGCTGTTTAAACCAGGAAGAAAGCCAGTTGCCATAATACTGATTTTTTTTTCCCTATGAAAAACTGGTCCCAAGTGGTTGAAAATCAGTTTGTTCAGTGTCCCATAAAATTGGGCTAAAAAGATGTACAGCAGGGTTTTTTTCAGTTACCTTCTAGGTTTTGAGGTATTAAAGATAAATAACTAAATCTCTTTTATTTCCTCTCCCTGTTGTATCGTGGTAGGAACATACTTTTTTTGGTCATGAAATTTGGAAGTTGTCTTCTTACTATACATCTTTGGAAGTTCACCTTCAAGGGAAAAAGAACATGATACTGTGACATAACCATACAATGGCTGTTTTGTGGCACTTTGGAAATGATAATGTAAAAAACCCCAAGTGTTGTTTGAATATTGACCACTCAACCCTCCCTTGCTAGGCCTGCAGCAAAGCACTATCTGTTAATTAGCAGATAGTGTAATCTGTAGGGCATGTTTGCCAGCAGATTGCAACTGCTCATTCCTTCTGCAGTCTAGATAGGTTGTTATGCAGAATTGAATGATAAAATGACAGGATACTCGAGGGTTTTGCCTTCTGTCTAGCTGTGCTTGGACTGCAGAGAGAAGAAAGTGAAGAAAATAAACAAGAAAAATATTCTTGATTGTTAAAATTCTGATTGATAAGTGCTAGTAAATGCAGAGAGAGGGGAGTGATGGCAAAGATTAATGGATGTAATTAGAAATCCATCTACTGCTAAAGAAAATGTGGAATTTGACTTGTATGCAAATAACATGAGAACCAGAGACCAACAAGTGATGACTCATACATCAAACTGAGAGTAAGAGGTCCTTGAGGAAGCAGCCAAGCTTTGTGGAGAAAATGGGAATAATTAAGTGTCTAGTATGAAAAAGATACTGCAAAAACTATGAATGACCTTTTCCTTTTGGTGCTGCTAAGTGAAAGGCTTAGATTTCTTGTTACAGGGACAAAGAGAGATTTTCCAGAGCCAGAATTATAATGATAATAATAATAAAAAAAAGAAACACAAAACAGAGAATTCAAGGGTGAAAACTTACTGAAAATAAGGCACTGTAATCTGTATCTTTTCTATTGTGTCTTTTGATTCCCGTCTCTCCACCTCTTTCTCAATAGCAGTCAAGAAATGAATTAAAACATTTAGGAAGGGCATATAACTTGGGGAACAATGAAAATACAATGCTTATCACACAGCTTTGAGAGTAATGGCATAGGGAGGCTGTGGGTGGGAATACACAGGATTAATTCTCTTTCTCTTCACCACAATGTGGCTTTCAGATGGGCATGGGTCTCCCACAGATTTGCACAGACTCAGTTTTCCTGTGAAGGAATCTCTTCTACCATGTTCAGATGTGCTGAATTGTGGTCAATGTTTCTGTAAAGGTTAATGTTTTAGGGATAAGTGAGAACAAAGGAGAGAAAGCTGTTGAGGAAGCAGAACAGTGATGATGGCAATTGTTGGAGGCAGTGCTGAGGGTGGTGTTGAGGTTGACATTGACTAAAAAACACATTCATAAAGAACTGTCAGAGGAGTTCTTGCTATGTATTGTGATTCAGTGGATCAAGCCCTAGACCACTGCTTCCTAAGCATATTTTTCATGGATAAAGGGGTGAAATCAGACCATGGTGGGTGTTCAGGGCACACTTGTACCTTCACAGTGTTTCTGTGCACATTTCCTAAGAAGAACACGTGAGGGTTGGAGAGAAATACTTGGTAGTAAATTTTGAGTGTGGCCAACTGTTACTATAAATCTGTGAGCCAACACACTTTTGTTGCTTTTTCTTAAACTGACATTGCAGTTAAAAAGCTGGTGAAATATTTCAAAAGATAATGTTCTACAGAAACATTTAAATTAGCACAGTATTTGACAAGCAAAAATCAAATTTGCAGTTTTCTATTGCATATAGAATATTATGAATAATGGATTTTGTTATTTAGAGAAAGAAAAAATCATATTGATTGAAAGCACTTATTCCTAGTCAAAACATTATTTTTTTTCTGCTGAGGTCATCTAAGACTTTTCTGTCTTGAAGAGATTGATGTTAGAATAACAATGTTTTGGTGCAAAAAGCTAAAACCATTTTGTTTTGAAATGTTTCCTTTTAAAATTCTTTAGAGATTTACCAAGATAAATTCTGCTGACTGCAGTGGAACATAATAATGGTACTTAAATTACATTTTTTAATCACTTTGCTGATTCTATTGTTGTTAAAAGTCTGCTCTGAACAGCTTCAATGCAAAACACTGAATTCTCCACTGCACATATGCATTTAGATCTCTATTTGCATCCATGTAAACATAAAATCTCTTCAGTCTCCAGTCCCAAATACCAGATTGCTCTGTTAGTGGTAATAAGGAGAATTAGAAGAGAACTGTGATCTGGTCCTTGCATTACAAATTCTCTGTGTGCAGGCATTTCTCAGGGTTTTGTCTCTCTTGTGGAGTGATGAGATGCTTATGTGTTTGTTCAGTGTCTTTTTCCACACAGACCAAAGACAAACAGAAAGCCATGGAATATGTTCTCCATGCAACTGCACAGTTACCAACACAACCTCAATTTGTGATGCCTAATCTTAATGCAGAATTAGAAGATGCATCTTCACTGGATATGGTTAAAAAAAAATCACCTTCTCCTGGTTTAGTCCTCCTTTGCACATCACATTGCACAGAGTTTGAATATTATTTTTGTGTGTTGTTTTTTTCAGACAGAATTTGTTTGAGAGGATGTAGCCTTGTGTGTGGGGTCTGGTTGCTGGGCTCTCTTGTCTGATTCCTCATAGCTGCAGCAATTTCTGTGAACTCTACTCTTGAGCATGTTGTGTGCTCTGGATATAGCTTTCTGATGAAGACAATCCATTAGAAGTAATTCCTTAATAATAAGCATGGCAATGGGCTCACAGCTGTTCCTGGACATTATGCAGCCCTGGGAACATAAAATCATATTATTGTGACTCACCCTTCTGCGTCAAGACCAAGATTCTTCTGTCCTATTTATAAATTAAGAATTTATAGGAAGAGATTTTTTTTTTCTCCCTGTTTGAACAGCATCTGTTCCTTTGGGTTCTCTTGTACAACTTGTCTTCCATTTATTACTATTACTAATGGTAAATAATCAATGCAACAGCATAGAAAATCTGAATGACAGCAGTTTGTGCTTAGCTTTTGGCAGTGAAGGGAGAAGCACAAACACATCCATATGTCCTCCCTAATGCCATGTTAGTCAGCTCACAGAAAGTAAAGAACAATTGCAGATGAACCCAGGCAGTATCAGCTGGGGAAGAAAGTGTGTCTGTTTCTCTGTTTCTCTGCTTCTACTTGAGACCTTTGCTCATTTATGGGTTTTTTTTGGGGGGGGGAGGGTTGGTTTTATTTTTATTAATAGGTAGTTCAGGAGAAATATTGTCCTAGTTTATGAATGACATCAAATCTATGTTTTTGTAAGGTCAAAAATAATCAGCTGAAGACAGAAACTGAACTGAAATTTTGGTTGAAATCCTAGCCACAAAATCCTCTTTTCTCCCAATTCTGATGATTCTGGAAGATCACAATCTTCCAGATCTCCTTTTATACCATTTCTTTCTGAGAGGAAATCACAAACTGCAGTTCACCTGTGCAAGTTTGTGCCCTTCATTTGTATCGCTTAAAGATATAAACATACCCTTCCCCCCCAAAAAAAAAGTTCAGGACAGAAATCATCAATCATTTGAGCCTGTTTGGCAGAGTAGCACTAGGTTATCGTGGAGGGATAGAGGAAGCTTAATTCAGTCACTTAATGATTCAGTGTAGCAGTGGGCAAATCATTGCTGCTCCAGACCCCTGTGTGCCTAACATCAGTGGCATGGCAATATTCCTTTTTAAACTTAAATAAATTTCTCTAATGAAAATATGTCTTGACATTTCAAACCTTGGAGCTGAGAGCTGTCTCCCAAGTCACATTCCTTGTTAAAGGGTTTCACTGTTCCCTTTCTGTACTACTTCTACAGCAAAACTTTTCCATGTGTTCCAGGATGCCAAAACTTTCAAAACTGTTGCTGCTGTTTCAAGTGTGTTGCTGCCATTTGCAAGCTCTCATAGGAGTGTTCAGTCAATTACCACCAAAGACTCCCATTGTTCCAAAGAGACTGACCTTCCCCCCTTGGACACCAATTAAAATCTATTACTTTTTTCCCATAGTACTTGCTGTAATTGGAGCTCTGGCTCTTTGCCTGGTAGGACTTGTTGGGTTTTCCTCTCCTTTTCATTATTACTGGAACTTTGCTGAAGATGGCAAGAGTGAAAATTCCAAAGCACATATGTATATACCTGAGGGACAACAACAACATTTTAATGAGATTTTTAATTTAATCTCTCTCTCACTTGTTATCAGGAGTATAAGAAAAATCCAAGTGAAAGAATAGATGTTTTGTATGAATATATGGCTTACTTCCTTGCTCTTTTTGTTCTCTTCCTTCAGCTAATGTGCCCCAAATATTTTACAGAAAAGGTTTTCCAGCAACTGTAGGACAAGCAGGCTGTGAGCCTGGCTGGTAAAAATACTGTGCTCTGAAAGTTGAGTGGAGCAAGAGCTGTGTACCTGACAGCTCTCTTGAGCCACAGGGCCTGTCTTTCCTCTCTGCCAATACACTGGATAGGTGTACCTTTCTTTCTAGAGTATGTCTGCAGCTCACATCCCTAAATAAACAGTAAAATAATATTGATAAAAGCATTTTTCTCTCCTGGTGGTTGATAACGATCGAGCAGTCTATGTTAACTGGGTAGCAGCAAGTGCTGTGCTTGTCACAGCCTGGTTCTGTGACGTTAGAACCACTAAAATCATGCTATGTACAGCTGCTCTTATGTAAGTGTGGCTGCCACCTCAGTGTCTTTCAAGAGTGAATTTAAGCCTACCCTGACGGTGAGATTTGCAAACATGCCAAGTCTGTGCTAAAAGGAAATTCTGGGAGAAAAAAAAACCCACACTTCTTTGGGCTTTGGATTCCCTTGCTTTCAGTGAGGATAATCTAAGCTAAAAGTGTGTGATTGATACTCACCAAATGGTTGATGTGGATCAGAAAGTCAGCCATGAAGTCGCTCTTGGAGGGTGTTTCTGGTGTTTGCAATCAGACAGGACCTGCAGGCAGTCTGAGTTTAGTTGGTTTTTCCACCATTTGGACAACAGATGTACCGTAACAAGTTCGCAAGTTTGCATGTTCAGCAACGTACCCTGGTGGAGCTAAGTCAGGAGGAATTGAAGTTTAGATTATTTCTTTATCTGGGTCCCTGAAGGCACTGTAGATACAGCCAAATCTGTATATAGTTTTATTTTGCTAGGGCACCTCCATGGGAAAACCACCCGTGGGTTGATGAGGAGGATCCCAGTGTGAATAAAGCTTAGCCTTGGAGCCTGGCTCTGTTGTAGCTGACTCCTACAAGTGATAGACTGGCACAGCCCAGGTATCCTTCAGCTAATTCAGCTACCACCAAATGGGGCACAGACTTCAGTATAGGCTACAACAGCCTGTCAGGAACTTGGAGTGCTCCTTGTGTGATGGCAGCCTGTGTCACTGCATCTCTACAGATGTCAGCACTCAAGTTAACTGAGTTATTTTCATATCTGCAGGAGTGGAGAGGTGACTTCAACAAATGTAAGAAAAATGTTAATCATCTATAACTTTTTATTTCTTTATCTGCTTTCTCATTTAAGACATAACTTTGAAAAAGCTTCATTGAAGCTTTGCACTTGGAAGTGATAGCTCCTGACTTCTGCAAAACAGGAATGTATTTCACTGAGAAAATCTCGCTAAGTTTTTTGGGGTGAGGTGCTGTGTAAGTGCAAACAGTTTTTATTAATAGTCAATTCATGTGCATAATAAAAAGTATGTTCCCACTATAAAGAAGGTTAATATTGTTCAATATATCTACATTACAGCCATACTAAAGCTGTGTGTATATGTTCTGTTTCGAATTACATGAAGAGGTGCTACCTTATACTGTACACACTTGTGTATTATTGCTTTGTGAGAGATATATGGTCTCTACTACTTGAGATGGAAAAAACATGTCTTTCAGTAAAAAGATATTTCCTAGGCTTGCTGCACCAATATTTAATGAAATTGTGAATAATTAAAGCAGTTTCATCAGAAGAAAACAACATTATTTTTGCTGGGGAGGGAGAGAGTTTGAAACTAAAAATAACAACCCTCTCTCTCTCGAAGTTTGCCTGCTTTCAAAATCCAAGCAGCGGAAAGGCTGTTCTCTCCTTAAAATACAAAACCTCAGAAAAAATAAATGCCTCATCCTTCTGAAAAATCCATCCCTAAATGTCATAAAATATTACTCAGTAATCTGTCAAATCATTCACACTGAAGGCTGCTGTGGTCCAGCTTGAGTTTAATCTGAAGTGAAACTAGTCCACACATTTCTTCCTTCTGGGTCAGACTTTCATCCCAGGTGGGTTCTTTGCTGGGGTTCTCCAGGGACAGGGTGGCTGTGGAACACTGTTAATGGTGATGGGTGTGTGATGAAAGGAGTGATTTTCACAGAGGGTCAGGAAGGTATCCAGCTCTCAGCTACTGCTTTCAGTGAATATTCTTTAAATAAAAGTCTCCTTCTTAATGTGTTTCAATCCAGAAAAAAAAAAAAATCCCACCTCACTGATTTGTGGATAGCAGGAAAGATAAGCTTTTCCCCTATCTGAGTATGTGGAAGGGTCCTGCAAACAAACACACACAAATACAAAAACACCTGGTAGCCTGTATCAGCTGGCATAAGCTAACATTTCTAAGAAGCAGTGAAATAAACAAAAAAATTTTTCCATTTCCTTTCTCTATTGTACCTGAAATATATCTTCTTCTAAGTCAGAATGTATTTGGACCTCTCTAACAGCAGGTGGTCAAACTGCAAAAAGTATTTGTGTGGAAAGGAAGAAGGAAACCATCTCTTTCTGAAGCTGCAGAGGAAATTTTGGCAGAGAGAATGTAATTAGCCAACCCTAAAAAATGCCTGAGAGAACAGAAATTGCCAGCATTGTTCCTGCACAGAGTTTTGAGAACTCTCAATAAATGCAAGCGATCAGCACAGTAATTTTAAGTATAGTCTGGAGGTCTGCAGTAAAAAACCACAACAAACAGACCCAATAACTACAGCAAAATTAGATGTACTTTTTTCAAGAGGATACTTAACTTACTTATGTTAATATTTTTCATAAATGTGTAATCCACAGCAAGGATATTTGGAAAGGGTAAGTATATTTGATGGTCATTTAAAGGGAAATTTGCTTATACTTCAGTGTTCAGCCAGTAAAAGCATTTACTTACTAGTAAAAGTTAGTAAAAGCATTTATTTTTAGATAGGACTTTGTATATGTGAAACTACTTTTATGCGGCCACCAGTGTTCTAAATTCAAGAACATAAAGGGAGGCTTCATCTCTGCTACCCCACCACCCTGAGGTGACATTGCTTCTTACAGTGTTGAGACTATGCCAATTTAAAACCTGTTGCATGCCTCTAAAATGTGCCTGTTCTGTGTAGTTAAAATAGCTACAATAAATGATAGTAAAGCAGAAAGGAATAAGAAACCCAAAAGTTTTCTATGGTATAAAATCTGATTATTAGACTGTAGCCTTGTTAAGCTGAGTAATAATTAATATGTTTTGCTCTGAATTTAATTGTGATTATAGCTGGAGTAATTTGAAAAAGAAATGTTTGATTATCATGTTAAACAAGATTTTTTTACTCTTCTTAAATTGCAGTTACTAACATAGCACATTATTGCAGTCTTTAGTGAAAATAAGAGCAAGGTCCATTACAAATTAAAATTATGAATGTACAGAGAAGACTATTAAGTGAATTAGAAGGAAAACTTGGGAATAAAAGAATCCAAGCCTATCTTGGGAATGGTTTACAAGCTTTTAAATGCAAATTTATCAAAGCTTTTTGTAAGTCATGGATTTCATTTTTAATCTGTATTCTGCTGTTTGAAAATCAGCCACACGGGCTCTCACTTGGTTAACATTCATTTTACTAGTCTCAGATCTTGATCCAGAATCCACTGAATTCAATAAAAAGACTCATTCTGAATGCAGAATTAAATTATTCTTCTTAACATGTCAGAAGAGATTCCTCTTGCAGTATCCCACCATTGCAGTGCGGAAAACCAGAGTAAAATATTTGGCAAGAAAGTAAAAGTTTCTTTCTGAGCCTGTGGATGAGTCTGGGCTCATAGGCAACACATTGGACTTCAGATCTTCTAAATTATCATTTCAGTAAGTGTTAGAACCTGTAAACCTTTGGGGTGTTACAGAGGTTACCCTGATAAATATAATTTTTTGTATTTCATACATATTTGTACTCAAGCCCCATATATAAGCCCACATAATTAACATTTATTGGTTTCATACTCTACTCAGGTGTCATTAGGGTTTCCCTACATACACTGTTGGTGTATGTTCTACTGTATTCAAGATAATTAAATGAAATAGATACAAAATCTTACTGGTAGTTTTGTCAACAGCTATGTACACACATTGGGAAGTACTTCAAGACCAGACAACTGATGGGAAGACTAAAAGGTCTAAAAACATTAAATAATTTGTCTACATCTGTACAACCACTGGTGAATCTGAATCCCGGTGTAAATCTTAGCATTTTGTCCTGTGAATTTGACAATAATTTTTCCTCAGAAGTTTCAAATTCAGTTAAAATGCTGCTGAGATCATGCACAGTTGCTAAATCACTGGGAAAGTCAGCAGAATATACAAGATTTTTGCCAAACAAACCAGAGCATCACTTCTGATAAGGTCAAATAATGTGCGAATTCCTGGTGCTTAATTTTTCAATCATTAGAAATGATAAATCATACTTTATCAAACTCAACTGGAGGGAGTATTTGGGAATGATATCTTTAAACAGTGGCATGACTTGCAACAATGGTAACATGAGTTTTTAACGTAGATAATTTAGCTGGTGCATTCTAGACATGTAAGTGAAGTGTGATAATGATGGAATACACACACATGTGTAATCATATGTGTTACAGACAGAGATAGACCAAAGAAGGAAGGGTGGACTTGTAGATCCTAGTGACCAGTTATCCCACCCCTGGAGCACTCATCCCACAGACACTGCACAATAGAGGACAGGGAAGCTCTGTGATGGTTTTTCAATTGTGAGTTTGGTGATGGTTCCCAGGCATTGCAGGATAGAGCTGGCAGGCTCCATAACAGCACAGATATATTTTTAGAGAAGTCTCTTCTTGCTTTTTTCCTCCAAGTCAGGGTTTAGGCTGGACCATGAAGCAGTGTAATATCATTTTTGGCTACGTGCTGTAGGATTTCTTGCAGTTGAATTGCTTGTCACAGTTTGGGTATCACAGGTCTACTGGGTGGTGTTCTAACCTGCAGATGAAGAGATCCAGCTGTCTGATCCTGCCCAATACTGCTTTACTTTATCATTGACTTCATCTGGGCTTTTTCTGAAGTGCCTGATGTTAGGATCTGTGAAGGTTTATGCATGTCTAGCTTCCGTGGCTTCTCAAGGGTTAAACGGGAGATGGGTTCCTTCTTTCCTTTACTAACTGAGCCAAAGTCTGCTGGCCTAAATTTCTGGCTCTGATGGTCTCTTCTTTTCTAATCCCTCATCAGGATTTGGGAACTGTGACTTTTCTCATTGTAGCTGTGTAGCTAGGTACAGCTACAGTAGTTACTCAGGTACTGCTGAAATGAATAGATTTATTTATAGATACAGCTGTATTCTTTACTATAAATTTAGTAGGGGTTTGCCTGAACTCACCCACACTTAAGTATGCACTGGATCCTGTTCCCTTCTAGCTTCTCCTTCATTGCTGTGGAGTGAAACACATTTGTGATATTCTGAACCAGCAAAACTCAGTGTCTGCCTTGCTCACTCCCAAATAACTCAGTGCATGAGCCTGTCTGTGGGGACATTGAGTCCTTTGCTGTGAATCAGGATTTATTTGCTTTTGAAATGTTAATGCTAGAGACAAGGAGGAGGAGATGTCTGCCTGAGCTGCCTTAAAGATGTTAGTTGCTGGTTTAGCGTGCTGCTGTGGATTAAGAGGACTACTGAAGGGCAGCATGGCAGCTCCTCTTTGATCCAGATGACTGGCTCTCTAGGTGATGGTTATTAGAGAGGAGAAACAGCTCCATCCATCCTCTGGCTCCAGCTGTAGGGAGCTGTAAAGCTGGTTTATATCAGGCCAGGTTTTCTGTGCAAGTTGTGTCAAAGCCTGGTGAATTGTTTTTGCACTCCTGTTTCTAACATGCTGCCTTTCCTAGCAGGCTGCAGGGCTAATGCTCCTGTTCAGGCCCTCAGCACCTCATGTCTCAGCTATTACAGTGCCCTGTCCCCCACAGATGTGGCCATCTGATTCACACAAAGGTGCTGCAGAAATCAGACACCTCGATTTCTGCTGCAGCCACAGGACACATCTCCTTGGAATGCTCCCCAGCTTTTTACGCTAAAGTAGAGCTGCAGGTCTCTGTTTCCCAGCCCTTGCTACCTTTGCCACACCTCACTGCTTTTTAGGAGGTCAAATGCTGCCTGCCACTGACCTATGGCTCTAGTCCCCACTTCTAATTGCAGCCTTTTCAATTAAGTGCCTGTGTGTGTTTCTCAGTGTGCCCATCATGCATGGGAGGAGATGCTTTCTAAGGAACATCCATTGCCCTATGTCAATACTTAAAAAATTCAAGGGTTTTTCTGGTTCTTTCTTTTTATTTTCTCTCTCTCTTATTTTTTGTTCTTTTCCTTTTTTTTTATTTTCTGTCATTTATGACAGGAAAACTTTGGTCTCATAGTTGGGTTTCAGCTTACTTTTGGTTTCCTTTAGTTTATGCTTTTGCAGATACTGTACTTTATAGTTCTCTGCAGCAGCTGCTTTGTTGATTATTTGTATGTTAATGGGAGCAGCAGAATCCTGGACTATGATTGGACGGTTGTGATGCTGAGTTAACACAAGTAATAATTAATTAAGTAGTTGGAAAGAGGTGTGAAAAATGATGAACCAGAGGAGGAGTTCTATTTCTGGAACAGAAAGGAGAGAAAAAACAAAAGAGGTGGAATGAGAGGTAAAAGAAAGGATGGAGTCAAGGTGGGGAGGAATTGAGAGGATTAAGAAGAGGGACTTTACAGAATCATAGGTAGGGGGTTCTTGCAAATCAAGTTGATTATTTTCTTTGTTTGATGGGTGCACAATGCATTAAAACATTTGCATAACATTCCCAGGCCCTCCAGCTTAGACTTACAGTTCTGAACCCTCCTTTGTTTGAGGGGGATTAAATTCTCTGAAGAATTCAAGGCCAAGTCTACAAGGAGGGTTAGTACCAATTTTTTTCTTCTTTTCACTATGCTGGGAGGTGTTCACCTAATTAGGACTTAAATATTTAGCCTTCTATATAGTTAGGACTTTGTTCTTTTTAAAATTTTGTTTATGGAAAATTGATATTTCATTTTTCTGAAATGAAAGAGATGGGGAAAACATTACTTAGGGTCAAAAATTTGTTTGATTTCCTCCTACGTGTCAGTTCTGTAGAGACTGAAACATTTTATAATTAATTTTTATTAAATTAGCAAAATTTGCAAAACAAAGCAATGCTTTGTTTTTTAAATTTTTATAGCATTTTTAAACATTTGATTTTGAAGTAGATAAAACATTTAGGCTTTCCTCATGTTTTTTCTCTTTTTTTATTTTCCCTGAAGAGGTTTCAGATTAAACTGGTTTTTCTGAGATTTCAAAGATATGTGACTTTACAGTGGTTCTCCTGAAACACTGAGTTTTTGAAGCACACTAAATATTTGCAACAAAAATACATATTTCTGCTAGTTAGAGAGCAGAACTGTTTATCAGCCAGCATAGTCATAAAATGTGGGTTTTTCCTTCTGTCACTTCACTTGTTTTCTTCCTATTTTTGATTTAGATACGTGGCATTATCCCTGTTTTGTGAGCAATTTTTGCAGTAAGGAAAATAGGGAATTTACTATAAAACTAGTGAGTCAGGAAACTAGTCTGGATAAAATCTCTCTTATCACTGCAGTATTTAATTTTTTTTTTTTTTTTGGTTTTCCAGCTGTCCTTGCTTGTATACCTGTTTTTATCTGTAGGAGCATCAGGGCCCTGCTCAAACTGAAGGCCCATATCTGGTTCATGATGTCAAGTGACACAGGATTTTTCTTGTCTCAGGAGGTTTGTGCACTCTCAGCTTCTCATCTCTTATATATCCATGTTGGTTTCATCCACATCCAGCTGTTTTTTGCCTAAAAGATAAGAAAAGCAAACACAAACAAAACTTGCAACTCCCTCAAATGTTCTTAAAAGGGACTCCAGGGAAAACCCCGTGAAACATTATCTGCTAAGCCAAAGCAGCTCTAAATTCTGTCCAAGAGCTGATTATTGCTGGGTCTTTTAAATCCTGTCTTTGTAATCCTTTCTCTACTCTGGATTCTCTGCTAATCCTGCACCTGCTCTTCCTAATTCCAGCCTATATAGGGATATAGGCAATAAATTCTGTTTACTGGTTCATTAATATATCTGGACATGGGCTTCCAAACCTGTACAGGGTGTGTAAGATTTCTCTGAGGATACAGATGAAATCCGCTAAAGTTGTATTGAAGGAAAAACAAATTAAAATCAACTTCTAAAATGCAGCTTCATCATTCAAAGGTCTGTACACTTCTGTTCTTGCTCATTTTTAGGCAGTGTTGGAGGAATTTGACAGAGGACCTTTGCTTGATGTCTTTGAATATTACTTATAACTATTAACTCTTTCTTCAGTGGCTGGGTCTTCAGAGGAATGGCTTGGTGCTGCAGATAGTGTCTGCTTTTGGAGAGATTCTTTTCATTAACAATGAAAATCATGTATTTTTCCTTTGAAAAAAAAGAAAAAAAAAAGAAAAAGTGCACATCCCTGAAGCCATTTATACTGATTGGAAATTTACTCAGGGCCTATCAAGTAAGACCATCTGACATAGTAAAATGTTGACTAATTTCTGAAACAAGCCTTTCCTTCTTAAAATGCTGTGTTTGCACACAAATATTTATGTGTGTATTTGCACACATATGTTCTTCTAAATATGGGAATATCTTTTATGTGAAATAGGTTAAAATTATTTTTTGTTGTTATATTAGCTTTTTTTGGTTTTTATGCAACAGAATTTTTAGGACATAAGGTCAGTGTGGCTTCCTCCCAGCAATGTTTTCAGTTAACAAAACTCATGAATTATATTCTAGAAAGAGAAGTGAGGGGCCAGATCATCAGTGACGTAACTTTTAGTACATGGTCACAGATTCTATAATGTCCACAATGCCTGTAGCCTGTGCCTCTCCTTACCTGCTGCCTTTTAGCTTCTTTATACTGATTTTATTAGTGAGTGACAGTATAGAATTGTAGTCTCAGGCAGACATTAACATCTCAGTTAAATAAAGAGTTTACCAGGCTGATAGGTGCTAATGGATTAGCATCAATACGTGCTCTTTGCTTGGCAATGCAAAGTGGCAGAACTAAGCTTAGATCAAAATAAATAAATGCTTAAACTAAGTCTAATGTATTGGGGATAAAAGTATGTTCACAAAAAGGGAAATGCCTCAGGTAATACCCAGTAAGTTGTTAAGCTGAGATGAATTGGCTGTAAGTCTGGAGATTTACTTCTGTCTTTTCCTAGTGGAACCAAGATCAAAACTGGGTGATGATTCTTAAAAACACCATGAAAATCTGACTAGATTTTGTGAAATATTGATTTTTAGTGTAACTAGTTATCCTTGAGAATGGACCACTAAAGTGAGGTAGACTATAAAATTTTCCCATTTCAGGGTAGCAGAATTTTAGGATCTCATATGTCATTATTTGTAGGGGATGGAGTAGAAACTGAAGCTGGATGAGAAATAGCAGGCAAAAGGTCTGAATATAATATTAAGAGTGTGTAACAGAATATCTGACAGTTTCTCAGTTCTGCAATCTTGACTCTTGAATAACATCATTGGTCTCTTTGTTGTCATCGCTCATTGTAGAAATAATTTAAAATCTCTGGGACAAGTACCTCCCATTTTATTTGTAACTGCACTGCCTCTGAGGCTGTATAAATAGTGCTCTGATTGGAAGGTGAGAGAATTCCACGCTCTCAAAGATACAAAATGTGCTTGTAAGCTGGATGCCCTTTGAGGTATCGAGTCCCATATCTGCCACTAGCTCTTTGATCAGCTCTTCTTTTTTGGCACTGTTCAAGAGCTTAATTTCTGGGGCATTCTGATATTGAAGACTCTCATCTTTGGTGTCAAGAGTAAGAGTGGAAAGGGAAAAAGGTTAGATTGTGAAGCCCCAAATTCTGATCTGCACAAGAGCTAATTCTTCTGGGTCTGAAAAAGAATTTAGGGAGATTAGGCAATATTGATGCAACCTGGCATATCGATTTGCTTCCAAATAAAACCTTATTCTGATACAAATCAAGCCAGCCATTAACCTTCCAAGTAAGGGACAAAACAGTCTTACAAAGAGAGTTCACCTTGCCTTGGGTAGGCCTTTTATTAAGATTGCAAAGCCATTAGGTTATCATCCTTGTTCTTGCCATCAAGACCATGGACTTGTCAGAAGAGCCCAGCAGTCAAACACAGGTTCCACTGCAACAGTCTGTGCCAGGATTAGGTCTCCTGTGTCCCCCTTCACACCCTTCTCAGTAGCTGTTTCCCAGTTGATTTAGGGCTATGTGCCCCTGCAATGGTCAGGTCACTAAACCAGTTGGCAGATTGAGTTGAATGAGTGCTAATGATAACACAAGTGAAAGGGAAGAGAAAATCTGCAACTAGAAGTGAAGGAGACAGGAGGATCTCAACACCTGTGACCTGTGATCCTAATCCCTGCTGTGGCACTAGATTTTCTGAAGCAGTCTCTTAAAGAACCTGTTTCTCTCTGCTGGCCCAGAGGGTCCAGAGCTGTGTATATGACGTGTCTGATGAGAGGCAATGTACTCTTCTCTCCATCATCTCCCATCTGAGAAACAGATGATGAAGCCATAATAAACTCAGAATTCAAGATTCTTTGTTCTTCCATACCTGTTTTGTCTTAGTTGATGTCAGTGTGAGGGAGCTTGGGAAGAAGTATGTCAATATGGACAGGATTCACTGAGGTAAACTCCATGAAAGACCTTGGAGAAAAGAACATGTCTAGTCATTCACATGTCACATGTCATTCACAGACTTCAGTGCCATTTCTCAGTGCCTCTTAGAAAATTCACAACTAATTGTGGAAACTGGCACCATTTTCATGCTTGGATTTTGATCAGGCTCTTCTCAAAGTATAGAAGTATATACTACTCAGAGTACAAGAAGGTTGTTGGCAGAATATAAGAAGGTTGAAATTGTTGAGTTTTCTGGAGTTCTGCCATTTTACTCACTATCTAAATTGTTCCAGTGACTTTATTATGCAAGAGAACATGGACAAGGCAGATCTCAGTATAATAAAAAGGGGAAAGCTGTGCCAAATCAGCACCTGAATCAATGGATTTAGTCATCTGACATCTGTTTCGCTTGTCAGGTGAAACAAATTTATGCAATTAGCTGACATGCATGCCTACAAAAAAATTGCAAATGTTTCAGTAGGATTACAGAGGTGGAAAGCTATAAGCTTTGCATTTTTCTGTGCAAGTGCTCTGCAGCTAGGGGGGAATCTGCATGCTCACAGCTGCTGAACAAATGTTTATAATTTAAATATTTGTTTGAGAGAGGGTATGTAATCAGATAACAAACTTCCTAGAGAGCTGGTTAGCACACCAATTGGGCTTTCTTTTTAAAGGTTTTTAAAATTCATTTTAATGGGTGAGAAAAGCTGGCTGATGTTTTAGAACTGAGTGCTGATATAAAAACTCTCTCATTCACCGCCCATGGGAATGTGAACATTCACTGGAGTTTAAATCTCTAGTGAATTTTCTGCTATAGCTATATAGCAGCCTAATATTCCTGTCAGAACAGATTTGCAAATGACCCATAAACCAAAGAAGAAACTAAAGCTGAAGGGATGCTCTGGGCAATATAATTTTCTTTACTGACTTTTTGTCTCAGTCTGAGTCATTGATAATGGTTTCTGAATGCAACTTCTATTCAAGGTTAATAAAGAAATCAGGATATGCAGAGAAGAAATTGTTGGCTTATTAAGAAAAGCAGTTAATTGTCATCACATAGTAATGAGGTTTCATTTGTTTCCATGACATTTGGTCTAGGCTGTGGAGGGAATCTCACTAAAGAAGAGAGATGTCCAGCCTACCAAGAATAGAACTTACTGTGTGTTACATCCTGGCTATGCAGAGCAAGCCAGCCAGCTCTAGAGGGACAAATGTCATTATTTATAAAAATTTACATGCATTGTTCAGTGGTCTTAACCTAAAATTATAGAATCATCTTGCTTGGAAAAGACCTTTAAGGTCCTTGAGTTCAACTATTGACCTGTTAACAGAAACCTTGTCTCTAAGGGCCACATCTGTGTCATTTAGGTATCTCCAGAGGTGGTGGTTCAGCCACTTCCTCAGCCTCCTGTTTAAATGCTTCACAACCCTGCTGGTGGTGAAATTTTTCTGAGTATTAGTGCTTGTTCCTGGGGAGGTGGGACAGTCACAGATGAGATTCATGTGCTGTGTGCAGCAGGGACTTGTCCCAGTTGCCCCTATCCCTTAACTGTCTCTCTGCACTCCCTTAGTGTTCCCCCAGTTGGGAAACCTCCCTGTGCATGATTGTGCCAGCACTGGAGCTGCTCACTTCAATGTCCAGGGGTTACACTGGCTAAAAACTACATGCATGGCTGAAATTCAGTCTGTCTGCATCTATACTTCAGGCACTTGAACCAAGGTGAAGGGATGTCCATTTACTGTTTGTGTTCTGTGAATTAATAAAAAACTTCAGGCTTCCAGCAGCTTGAATCCTCAGGAGAGACTTCTCTTGACTCTAGGGAGCTTTTCAGCAAACATCAGAGAAGCAGCATTGTTTGGCAGTTTTTCATAAAGCAGTTTAGAAAAACTTTGTGCAAGTCAGTTTAGAGAGCTATTTCTCAGTTGACAGTGTATGAAAAGTTGCAGTAAACATCCCTCTTATTCAGGAACTTTGGAAGTTAACAAAAAGAAAAAAAGTATACAAAAGATATTAAATATTCTTGAAAAACGTAGCAGCGCAGCTGGTGACCTGAAGGAACCCTTCCACCTCCAGCTTCCAGTAATGTAATCCCTGCCTCAGATATTTTCTCAGACTGAGTCATTCAGCTGGATTGATTTTAACCTTATTTCTAAAAGGAGAGAATCACTGTATTCAAAGCTATTCAGAGACTGGGACTGAAATGTCACAAAGTTCGTGTTTGACAACAACACTTTCCTTTGTTGACAGTGTGTCTGTAGCCTGATTGTCTCCCAGAGAAGATACTTGGCCCAGAAATATGTGATAGGAAGAAGGAAAGTCTTCTGTTAGAGATATTGCACTTGAGCATTTGAGCCTTGGCACAGGCTTTCTTAAGGCTTTTAATGAATGTGCTTTTTAATTGCTTTGTGCCTTATCTTTCCATGATTAAAAGTGAAGGTGAGACTACTTCCTGTACTTATGATATTCAAAGGATAACTCAGTGAATACATGTGAGGTAATCAAATTTTCTGACGATCATTTGCCCCACAGAAATCAATGTTAGATAAAAGTAATTATCATTATGAGATTGATTTAAATTTGATGCCAATTATTTCTGAAGTAAAAAACCCCTGAAATTCACAAATCATTTATACAAATGTTAATAATTTCTCTGCTTTTGAGTGTTAACAGTTGGGTACATCATTATCCATTAGAATTTGGGAAAATGAGGAAAAAGACATCTCTGACATTTTTTGATGGAACAGGTACAATGGAATAATATAATGAGAACTTATTAAGGAAATACTTTCCAAATAATTTTTCAATAAAAAGTCCTAGCAAAGTCTGCTATTTGTCATGTTCCTAGCTCTAATTTGGTGAATTCTGTTTTATAAAGTGACAGTTCAGCTGATGAGAATGGCAAATACCTTAAGAGACTCAATAAGCTTAAGTAATTATTTGAAAAAGAATATCTTCACCATATTCAATAATTATTACGAAATCACACCACTTGTAATCCTGAGCACCATTTGATGACTCACTATAGTCAGGAAGAACATCTTTTAGTTTATTGATGTGACAATATCAATCTATCCTCTCTTCTGGGACCTGGATGTTAAGCATAGGTTACTGGATCCTCAAGGATTTTATTCCCCTAGAACATATGTGGCCTCAAGAGGAGGTTTCTCCTTCTGGTAGACTGGGGGAAGCAGAAAATTCAGCATGAACTCTGTCTCTAGGTGTGATTTGGTCTTATTCACAGCCACAGTACTCTTTTAGCAGGGTTAGTGCATCACCTAGAGAAGGACACATTTTTGTTTTGAATGCTTCATTTATCTGTAGTGACTGGGCTTAATAACATATTTATAAGCAGGGTTATGGTTAGAATTCATTGCCGAGACCACTAACACTCTTAATTTTTTTGCCTCTGTGTTTTTTTGTGACTGCCAGATTGTTTTTTGCTTGTGGTTATGTCTCCATAACAAATGACTGTCAAGCACCTTGGGCTGTCGATTTCTAGCATGTTAACTACTGCCTAGTAACTGTCCACATGCTCACTCCAGCAGTGTGATAAATCTGATGGTGCTTAAGCCTTAGTGAGAGTGAGGAGAAATACGTACACATGGGCACCTAATGTACAATAAATAAGACAGTTACATGCCTGTGGGAATTGACTTATATAGCCATAGTTTTTTGTTTTCTAGCCTTCTCATTACATACAGTTTTTTCATTCACCCACACATGTGCAGTGAAATTAAACTGGTGTCTTTCATTGGTGTGATCCCTATGTTTTGGGGTTGTTAATACTTGCATGCACAAACAAAATGTAATTGACTCTTTTATGACTCCAGCTGACTATGACAGCAAAAATACAGAATAGTAGGGACTTCATAGTGTTCTTTGGCTTCTCCTCTGTTTTCCTTGTTTTTCATACCAGTATTTATTGTGAAAAGTTTTTCACTGCATGTAATTCTGGTACATTTGTCTTACCCAAGAATGTTCTGAAATTTCACTTCAAAATGCAGTCCTCCTCTCCAGCTTCTGACTTACCTAAACCCTTTCTGTAGTAAAGTTGTCAGAATCTATTTCCTCAACTTTCCAGTTTTCCCCATGCTTATGTGATTTCTGTGCAATGTGTCTAAAGCATGTTCTTTCAATCACTAGCTTACCACATCTTGGTTTCTTTATGTGTTAATGAAATTCTATGTTGGTGGCACCGTTTAAACTTATGCACAAAAGAGCTTAGAGAAATCAGTTGCACTGTATTATGCACTTGCCCACTGTGCCAGTGGGGATAGTTTTCCCAGGGGCCAAAATGGTCTATTATTTGGTTTTTGCTTGTGAGGTGAACGTGGCTGGAGAGAAAGCTTAAACTGGAGATGCTGAGTGCAAATGTAGAAATACTGCTGGGAGCATCCAATCAAACAGCCTCATCTGTATCACTGAGCAACAGACAGACCTGGACATTAAGACCTGTCTGTATCTGGAGTGCACCCTCCAGGAAGCTGTGTGAGAAAAATGCTGGTAATGGATGATCCTGTTTGACGCTGCCTGAATGGTAAAAAATGGTAGCTTTGCTCTCACCTTGCATCTACTAGGCATTAATAGAAAAAAAACCCCAAAACATTAGTAGGTAACTCAGGAGCTCTACAGCATTTCAGCTATAAACACCTAAGCATTGTGATCCTTGGAGTTTTTAATGAGGAGCTGAATAATGCAGGAACAACTGGAGAAATACTTAGTGAATATTAAGCAGCATGTGGAATAGCAAGAAATAAGCAGCACTGGAATTTGCCATGGCTGACCATATGATCATTCCTAACTTATTTTCCTTTTCATCAGAAGCAGCCCCATTACAGTCAGAATTGCATCATTAAAAATACTATTGATCAAGTTCTCATTAGCAGTCTTTGGCACTCAACAGCTTTTGTTGCATGTGTTATCAGTGCTGCTGAAGCTGATACTGATCACTGGCTTCTGATAAAGAAAATACAACTCTGTCTTTGAAGCCAAACAGTTGATTGAGTTAAATTGCTTCCATACTCTCTCTAATTAGGAGTGAGTTATCAAACAGTTAACATCTAGCTCTGAGAAGCCATTAAAGCATTACAGGCTTAGTCCAAGTTTCCTTTGTCATCTCATGAGTAATAGCACTGCTTGAAGTCGTTAGTGCTTCAGCCTCTCAAGCATTCATTGAAGATTGGTGAGCAGACACCCAAATACCTGACATGAAGTATGACACAGAAGGACAATTCATGCTCTCACAGAACGTTGCTAAGGTTAGAAGCAAGTCTTTGACTCCATGGCATCAAGTCACTAAAAATACCATAAATTCTATAGTCTTAAAACTGCTGCTAAGTATGATTCCTCACTTTCTTCACTAGAGGATTGCTTCTGTGCAGTTTTGGCAATTAGTCTAATAATGAGTAGGATTCTGATTTGGCAAGATCAGCTACACAGCTAGGAAGGTCACTTTATAGTACCCACTATCTTTCATTCCTTTAAAAAACCCCCTAAAATTAGAGTAGGTTTTAATGCTCCTCCTTGTATGCTCCATTTTAAGCACAAAGATAAATTCTGTTACAGCAATATTCATACAAAAATCCAGCAATGCTTTGTTCTGGTTTGGTTTTAATAACTAAAATGTCTACTGTGCAAGAAAGCCTTCTTGCAAGTTCTACCACTGTGTGAGTGCTAAAAGCTCTAGTCACCTTTTTAAAAAGCCAAGGAGGGTTATGGATTGAACTTTCCATCAGCATGTCACAGACAGGTGGTATTCAACCTTAAAGAAGGCTCTATTTGGAGATGATAACATAAAGACATATGACTTGGTGTTATATTTCTGTAAAACCAGTGTTCTTGAGAAACGTGGATTTCTCTTCATTGGTGAAACTTATGCACTGAGTGATGAAAACAGAATGGTGTCTCTTCAGTTTGTTCAACCTTTATTAATGCCATTAACTTCTAATCACACTCTATTAACTTCAGTAGCCTTTTGCGACAACTGAGGTTCTGTTTTAAAAATTGATTTTCTGTGTGTATTGAACTAATTGATCATGCCTGCTGCGATGGCATATGAAGACAAACCAAGAATGCTGATCCTGTGCTGTAGACATTGTAAAGGTAGATTAGATCATTAACTGAAGGTAGAGTAATAGCAAAATCTTAGCAGATTGATGTATCATACTCTTTTGCCACACTTATTTTAAAATTTGGGAGAAATTACTGATTTTAGAAGAAGGAAAATTGCATGGAAAGAAAGGGAAAAATGAGATGTCAAGGAGAAGAAGCATTGACAACTCTGAAACGGAGTAGTAAAAGGATAAGAGAACTTTACTTTCTACATTGCCATCTACCTTGGATGTCCCATGGTATGTGCAAGGAGGGAAATGAGGCATGGGGCATCATTTCTTCATGAATATTTTAGCCCTCATGCTCTTGCAATGTCTCAGTGTGACGCAGACCAGCTTCCATGTCCCTGTGTCTGAAGAGGCTCAGGAGGTCACCTCTGTGAAAAACACCTGCACTGGGTCTCTGGCAGCTGAACACCCCTGCCCTTGCTTAATGTGAGCTCAGTGCTCACACTGAACTTGCTTAGACGTCAGGGGTGGTCTGTGACACTGTGGTTCCATTTGAGAGCCTGAATCATGGGAACCAGAGAATGATAATAGAATTAAAAAATTTAGCATGGTAGCTACCTAGGAGCATCTATGAAAGACTGTGCCACACAGTGACTACATAGTAATCAAATGTTACACCAAAACTGATAAGGAAAAACAGTGTTTTATTCTGTTGCATAACTGCACTGAATTCCCATAACAAGAGCCAATACAAAAAGTAAAGAGAATTATTTATTGTTGGAGGTGGAATTCTTTTCGGGCATGTTCAGTATGGATAATTTGAATTCATCAACTGCAGCAACAAAAATGAAAAGCCAAGCTAACAATTTGCAAGCAGATGCTAATTCCCCAATTGTTCATGCAACATGGAACATAATTTGAAGTGATTATGAAATTAATGCATTAATACAAAAAATGCTTTGGAGAGAAGCAAATCAGATAAATGTGCATAAAAAGAATTAGCTGTAGACATAATTAGTGAAGCTGTGCTTTATTCACAGTCAGAGGGAAAAGTTAAAACTAAACTAAGTAGAAATTTTAGAGAACATTTGAGAATTAGCATGTAAGAAGCCAAAAAGAAATAAAACATGGAGCTTTAGCAAAGCTAACACATAGACACATGCTTTGGAATTAAACAGTACAAAAATTGTCATGTCATTTATTTGGGAAAGGCACAGTTACTTGTGTAAGGAAGAATTTCCAGCTGTATGAGCACATGTCCTGGTTAAAGACGATTCAAAATCTGGAAGCAGATCGATGGTAGAACAGAACTGTGTGCCATCCATCTGAAGAGACTTTCTACTGTATAGTGAGAAGTGGAAAATTAACAGACCAGGTCAGAAGACTCTGTGCTGTGTTTGCTGCTTCTCCTCTTAAGTCCTTCCTTGTAGTCATGACCATCATAGGGTAGAAAAATTGACCTCATTCACACCTGCAAGAAAGAGACTTTATTCATGTTCTGTTCTAGTCCCTGTACTCATTTTTCCCATCTTCATGCCTAAAAATCAGGAAGTAGCAGAACCAGGTGTACCATGACAAAGTTGATATTGATCCAGTGATATATGCTCAGCTGTTGCATTCACCTGTTCTGTAGATTTGTGATGTTAGATAATTACTTGAAAGCAATTCCATTTAAATCTAGTAAGAAAATATCACTAAGAACCCTTAGATTGTATAGCCATTTCCCAAGAGAGACAAATTGTAACTCAGTGCAGAAATCATGGTGCTAACTCTGACGATTATGTTGGGAGTCTTATAATATGTACATTTTCTAAAGTTGTCAGCTGGTAGAATCAGTTTTAAATTGGAAAGAATTTCACTCTTTGTTAAAATAAAGCTTCTAGACTTGAGATGTCCATATAAAAACTTTTAAGCTTTTAATAACCTCCTTTCCTCACCCTAAAACCAGCAAAAAGGTAGACAAAAATCCTACATGAAATGAGATTTTATGAATGACTCTTGGAAACCAGATCTTTATTTTTCAGGTAGGTAAGTTTTAAAATATTCAGTCTTTAGAAAACATGTGAGCAAAGTAAATGGAAAAAAAATTCTTCCACTATGTGAAAAATAGCCTGTATTATTGCAGACAATTCAGTAAACTTTCTGGTTTTTTTTCTGTGTATAAGTGTTCATTTTCTTTCACAGAGATTCTATACAATTTCAAGAAAAAAAGTCTGAAATGTGAATTACTGTTTTTCCAGAACTTTGATAATTATCTTGAAAAAAACTATATTTTTACTTTTCTCCCATTTCTACCACCCAGAACATTTATTTTGGATATAGCAATTGAATACTCTAATTTCTGTCTTGTAGCACTTTTGGTTAAGATTCTCACTTTAAGAATACAAAAGCAGCAGATGCTAAAGGATCTGATATTTGCCTCAGACAGGTACAATGCCACCAGCTGCAATGAAGTGTCGGTCCCAGGCATTTTGCCAGTAAAGAGAAAACAGATGAAGGAAAATCAGCAGTTTCTTTCTAACCCTACCTGGTTTAAGCAGCTTCTATTCAAGGTTATTACTGGGTCCCAGGGGGTTTATGAGGACTCTTCTTGCTGGAAGCACCAGTCCCCACCTGAGAACTGATGGAGTAGTTTAAACACTTTGGATAAAATCAGCAATGTTCACTGAACAATTTCAACTGGTTGGTTTTAGGTGAAATAAGCTGAGAACATCTGTAGGAAGTGAAAGGATAAGAACATTGTGCAGAGAGATGGAGGTGAGCAGGTATGGATATTAATGTCCTTGGGACCAGCAGGTCACCTCTGTCCACTCTGAGGTGCGTTTGCTTTGTGATGTTCCCTCTCCTTTGTATCTTCACTTAGGATGTGCTATAAAACACAAGCAAGAGTAAGAACCCTGAAATATTAAAAAGCACAGTGGCACACAGGTGCCAGGGCTGGCCAGAGGCAAGTGGCATAGCTTGAAACAGTTGGCTATGAAACCAAGTGTTCAGGGAATTGACCATCTGCCCAGGCTTGGCATAACTGTCATACAGAATCATAGAACAGTTTGGGTTGGAAGGGACCTTAATGATCCTCTCATTCCAACTCCCCTGCCATGACCAGGGACACTTTCCACCAGACCAGGTAGCTCAGCACCCATCCAGCCTGGACTGGAGCCCTGCCAGGGCTCATCATGTGAACTGTGCATTCATCACTGACCCTCCGGGGAAAAATTGCTCCCTTGGTGACCCTCTTTTCCCAGTCACTTTTGTTGGGGTTACCACACTTTTAGGCCAAAAATTTCCTCTTGCTTTCATTAGGATTAACAACCCTTAGGGCCTGGTATTTGGGGCTGGGAAATGCTATTGTTTGTAATACACTTACAGTGCAAGTGGCTTCTTTCTTTTCATGCCATTGATTGATTAGTGGAGTTTGTCCAAGTAATTTTCCCTCTTGATATGTACGCTTTACTCCTCTAGCACAAAGTTGGTGTGAAGCTTAGCTAATTAATCTCATGAGATTCTTTAGTGACAGGAATGCCTCACTGAGCAACAGAACAAAGTAGGGGCAATATGTATGAACACAGCTCATTCCAGATGTCTACAAAGCTGAGGATCTTCTTCTCCCCTAAGCAAGTAAGACCGTAAGAATGTGTCAGCTTAATTTTTTTTCTCTGTTCAGTACAATGCAGAACATCTGTTGTAAAAGAATGGATAATTAATAATTGAAACTAGATCGCACTGTCCAAAATAAAGTGCCTATAGTACTTGTAGATTTCCTGAGTTTTTTGCTTTTGTCTCTTTATTTTTTCTCAAAGTATAATAATCAGTCATTGTTATGAATCAGATTTTTTTTCAGAATGGAAGTTTCTACTGTGTTTTACTGAAGTTTTGAGTAATATATTTTCAAGCTGGTTATGGTGATAAAGCTTTTTATGTCAAATGTAAAGGAAGAGAAAGCAGAGTGTAATAAAAATTAAACAGAAAAAAGAAATGTTCATTTCATGTCAGGTTACTAAATTAGACCCATTCTGTGGAATGAAGAGATAAAAATCTAGAATTTGATTTGAGAGAGATTTGAAAAACCAAGAAGCTTAATCTTTTTATGTCCTTCCCCCAGAACTGATTGCTCCAGAGCTCATGTTTATGCCTGTGATTAGGAGCTGAGCCTGACGAGTTCTATTTTCAGCACTGCTACAGGATCCCAGCGGGTGAAACTAACCTTGGTGCTTTGGGCCCATACAGAACTTCCAGCTTCCAAAGCTCTTGTTAAGATAGACTTTTAAGATGAAAGGAATGTAAAATTGAAGGTGTTTTTGTTTATTCTAGAACTGACATAACCCCAGGAATTTAAAATTAACACTCAAAGAAAACTAAACAGTATCGAATTGGATAGGCCCAAAGAGTTTGTGGAATCTCCATCCTTGAAGTTATTTAAATATTGACAGGACAAGGTCCTGAGAACTTATCTGTACCTTTGAAGGTGGCTCAGTTGTGAAGCAGGACTTTGAAATAAATGACCTCTAGATGTCTTTATGTACCTAAATTAAATAATTTAAATTATTAATCACTATATAGTTCTAGATAAGGCAAAAGTAACTCAGAAATATCCTGCAATAATCTAATAGATTATATTAATGAGAGGATTTCTTTATTGTTTTTAGCATTACATTTCTGCATTTTGGTAAGGATGATGCAAAGAAGAGCTTGTGTCCTTTACAGTCCTCATTAAAACACTAGGTGCACTAAGTCAGGTAAGGACAAAATGTAGAATCTTTATTTTCATTTAATTCTGGCTTAGTGGAAATGGAAGCTGGACTTTAAAAACCTGAGATTTAAAAAGTGACACTAATCTTCAGTGATTCCTTTCTCCCCCATCTCATCTTTTTTCATCCTTTGATTAATTATTACCTCGAAGCAAAAGTATATATTTTGATAATTCACCCTGGCTGCTGGGATTGCAGCTTTCTCTTGAGGAGGTGAAGGTCGATGTTTCTCTCTGTGCACAATCCAGCCCACAAGCAGTGACTCAGCAGCTCACAAAAACCCTGAGATGTCACAACTTCTTCAGCTTTAATGGAAAAAAAGAAGTAGCTGAATCTATTCGGGTCTGGTCCAAGGTGAGGCACTTTTGAAAGCAGGGCTTCTGCCAGAGCTCAGCTACCAAGAGGAAAGGCTGGAGGTGGGAACGTGTCCCCTGGATGGAGGGGGGACAGGTTCCCACCTGTCCGATGCTGAATGAAGAGAAGGGCTTGTGGGGGTGCACTGCCCTCTCTTGGATTTTGGTAGGAACAGGAGCAGTCCCATCCCGGCTGGTGCTGTCGCAGGTTTGCTGAGGTGATGTTCAGAGTGAGGAGGGATTGCTTTTGTAAGTGTTGTCTCTCGGGAAAAATCTTCTCCCTGCAGGTCTGGACTTTCTGTGTTCCCCCATTCATACTGAGTCGGATTAACAGAGAGAACTGAATCACATCTGCACAGGTGTGTCAGCCTCATGTTTGCTTTTCTTTATTGCACTGACCCAACCCTGTACCGGGGACGTCGGTGATATACAGTGCACACCACCACATAAAATATTTGTTCATACATACTTTCTACCTAGTAAAACAACACAGATGATTCCCACAGATAATAAAAAATACAGCTTTTATGGCTGCTTTATTCTGCAGTCACTTTTGGCCTGTTATGAGCATCTTGAATAATACAGAACAGGTAAATGGATTTTTTTTTTTCCATCCACTAGCCAGCTTTTTATGTCAAACAACATTCATCAAGATGCCAAATGCAATTCTCAACAATTCTTCTATTAGGAATACTTTGCAATCTCATCTTTCAAAAATATTGGCAGATGGTAATTTTTCTCTCTTAAAAGATAGTCCTTTGCCATCTAGTATTCTGGTGACAAGAGATTGTCTTATCACTCAATGAGCACTGAATCTTTCATGGGTGCAAACAACATGAATTCACTGAACCTTTCACCACATAATTTCTCTTACATTTAAACAAGATTTGAGGAAGATGATCATATCTTACCAGTTATGGACCTTTTGTGGGTTCTTGGGTGAAGTGATGATAGTTTCCACTCTCTGGACCTGGATTCAGTCTGGATCTGAATTACCCTATCTATTCATCATGACTGTGATTTTCTTTGAGGGTGGCTTGAAGTATGTTACCCCGCATATCAGCAAAGTGCAAGCTGATTTAATGAGCTTGGGTTATGCATCTTTGTATGAATAAGAACTTCTTTCTTCTTAAGTCACTGAGTAACGGTGCAAAACAACTCATTCCAGACCTTTTCCTTGTATTAGAGAGGTCATTTCTGTTTACTTCTGACACCATTCCGATCCAGGCCATCATTCAAAGGCAATATTCTTTTTTTCTTCAGTGTTAGAAGTGTAATTCTGTCACTAAAGAATTTTCTTTCCTTACTAAATTGCTGCACTTTCTGAGTTAACAGGAACTTCTGGCAATGAATTACTCCACAATCCCTCAATTGAATTATTGGTGTATTATTTTAATGGCATCTTAATGAAATTGCTCAGCAACTAACCTTGTCTTTTAGCTGGCATTAGAGACAGCTTCAAAACTGTCAGCTCTAGCTCATTTCATGTTTTCATTTAGGTGCTCATACTGTTACCCAATTTATTTGAAGCAGAAACTTGGGCCAAATTTTAGTGGCATTACTCATGGGCACAGTTCTGCATCAGCTGATGTTAGCCCATGAGGAAAGATTTTTAAAATTTCACGGAGGCTTCAGTCTCCTCTTTCCCTATTAATATCCAACTAAATGCTTGTGTTATTCCTTTTGTAATTGTGTCTCTAATTTGTTTGTTCTTGCAAACATGTACTGCTTCCAGCAACTCAGTCCTGTAAAAGGAATAGGTCTAATTTGCTTTACAGTAGTGCTGCATTTATTTCAGAATTTCATGACCAAAGCAGTTCCTTCCTTCTCATTGTTTCACTTTATAGCTTACTCTAGGTCTTAACAAAGCTTAAGCAATGAATGAGTTCAATTAATTAAAAGCAGAGCACGTTTCTTTGAATGCATGTGTGGAGTGCTGAATCTGGAGAGCCAGATTCTCTCTTTACTTACTCACACAGCTATACACACAAACCTTCACACTCACACATTTACACACTCTTGTACACTCCTGCACACATTTACACACTCTTACTCTTGCATGTTCATGCACACTCACATTCACCTGAAAAAGGCAGTCCAAATTCAGAAGTGATATGTAAAGTGGCAGAAATTACATTTCATTATGTTGGGATTCCACAGCACTGATCCTCTTTCACAGTCACCATGTGAAAATACGAAGCCCCACAATCCTCTAAAATAATGCAACTGACATGCCGAGAAGCTGGAAAAAATGAAGCTCTTCAGATAATTTAAGTAGGGAGTGCCTTGCTTTTATTAGTGGGAGGACATTTCTGGTTTCTGTTGCTGATTTCCTCTTTTGCTGTGTCTTGTGAGAAATATTTGTTCTGTGTGGGTCACCAGGGTTGGGTCTATGCACAAAGCTTGTGATAGATAAGGAAAGTGAAGGTTCTTTCAGTGGATTTGATCTGATTTGCATTTTATCCCCATTTCTGGTCAGATTATACCTGTTGATACATCAGAAGTGAATGAAAAAAACATATGACTCCATGAAATAGATTTGCTGGAGGTTTTTTTCATGCTGTTCTATTTCACTTGTACCATGCTCTTTCCTAAGAAGTGTTAGTAAAAAGCTGGTTCAAGTAGAGATGTGAGTGGCCAAAATAAAACACTGAGAGCAATTCTGGACTTTTTTACTAAGCTGCTAAATCTAGCATTCATGGCAGATTTATAAGGCTCACAGTTCCATCTCTACAAGCAAAATCAGAATCCCCTTGCTAAGGATTCCTGGGTTTCTTTGTGATGACAGCAATAGTGCATGTAATTGTCAATGGCAATGTCATCAGCAGAGTTAGCATTGAAAAGGGGTCAAAAAATTGTGGACTGTTTTAAAGTCTATAAATTATGCTTGGTTTCCATTTGTCATTTCTGTGAAAAGCAGATCACATTTCTCCCTTTTTAGAGGGAGATGATTAATGGATAACTTGCATTTGGTTGCAAAAACCTGTGTCAACTGTATTGGGTTTTTTTTTACAAAGGGAAAAAAACCCATCCATCTGGAGCAATAGGAAGTGCAGTGTGTGCTTGCTCTGCCCAGTGTGAATAAGCAGATTCTGATAATTGCTGAACACTGATCTGAACAGAGAGTAATTACTCTTGCTGGGGCAAAGTAGTCTTTGCTCCTACTCACTCTTCACTTTGATTTAACATAAGACAACAATAAACCAGACCAGAGGCAGTCTAAGGTTGGTAGCTCACTACAAAGGGCTTTTGCTGGGAATGAGAGGCAGATGAATATATCTCTTCTAATTCTGGTGTTAACAACTTGATTTTGTAATGGTGGAATCCGAGGTAGTTTAAAAACTGTCAACGTGAAAATCATGGGCCAAGTCTTCACATACAGCCCAACCAAGCCGCTGATGTTATTGTTGTGTACATAGGTAGGGGTTGGTCATTTCTCTCAGGCAGCAAGCAACAGGACAAGGGGAAATGGCCTCAAGTTGCACCAGAGGAGGTTTAGATTACATACTAGGAAAAATGTCTTCACTGAAAGGGTAGTCAAGCACTGGAACAGGTTTCACAGGGAAGTGGTGGAGTCACCATCTCTGGAAGTGTTTGAAAAGTGTGTAGGTGTGGTGATTAGGGACATGGTTTAGGAGTGGACTTGGTAATGTTAGACCAATGGTTGGACTTGATGATCTTAGAAGCATTTTCCAGCCTTTTATCTCACGACAATTTCACATCCTTTGGCAAGGAGCGCCTCAAAAATCTTATTTATCTTCATGAGCTGGGTTGCCTTTCCCTACAGGCTCTAAGGACCTGGATAAATTTAAGGTGTGATTTTCATATGCAAAAGTCATGTTGATTTCTCTGTGATGTTTGGAATAAGCTCATACAAAAAACCAGTGTTAGCTGGGAAAGCTTTATTAGGCACTGTAAAAGCAGAGCAAGATGTTTGATGGAGCAGCTTGCATTTCAGGAAATCCAGCATGGTTTCTACAGTGAGGCCCAAAATAATAAAAATAGTTTCTTTCTAATATCTTTATCTTAGGTATTCTTAGTTATTAAATTTTTTGGCACCGAAACTTAGATTAATTTTTGTTATTGTTTCTGGTTTTGGTTTTCGTGCTTTTCTTGTTCAACACATTTGTGTCCGGTTGTATTTTCTGCATAAGCAGCTGCATCAAGTCAATGGGTAATAGACTACTTCAAAGCAGAAATTGGGTTAATTTATTTAGAAGGAAATTCTAAAGAGTACTTATTCTGTATTTCATACGCTGCAACAAAACAAGCATTAAAATTAATTGTACTTTCCCTCCTTTCTCATTTATATTCCAGGCAACTTAGGCAATAAAACTAAACTAACGTGACTGCAACTGCATTAGCATGTAGTGCAGCTCAGTGAAAGTGTGTTTGTAGAATGAAATGATTGATGTTGAGATGACATCTACATTTTTGGCATTTTGGAGGTAGAGGGTCTGACTTCAGAATAGTGCTAACGTAATACTGTGACCTGAAAGCCCAGAACGGTGGTTGGGAAACATCAGATGCATTCCTGAGGTGTATCACAGAGTCACTGGATGGATTGTGTTGGAAGGGACCTTAAAGATCATTTAGTTCCAACCCCCTGCCATGGGCAGGGGATGTTCTGGTTTAGTTTCCTTGAAAAGGAATGCATTTCCTTGTGCTCTGCGCTCACTGTGGCCTGAGTCAGAACACAAGGACTTGCTACAGAGGTTTCCCCAAAATTTTGGAGGGCTAATTTTAGAAGCACACTCCTGAAAGGTTTATATAAATACACACAGCCTTTTCCTCTTGTTTCGACTTACTTTTCATACAGGTACCAATTTTTTCTACTTATCCAATAAATGCTGTTTTTCGGGCTTGTAACTCTGATTATTTGCACACAGATATGTTGTAATGAAATTTGCTTTTCTTATCTTTTAAAAAATGGTGCTGCAGCTGTGAGTAGTGACTGATAGTCGGCTCTAACTTGTTTTGCTTTATGACACCTGTGCAGAGTGATGAGCAATACAAGGTGCAAGAGTGGAGCAGATAATGCTGAAAGCTGGTTTCCTAGTTAGCAATCCGACTGGTGGATAGAGTCATCCACCAACTCTCTGCCTGTCTCCCACCCTCTGTGTGCCCTCGCAGAAATTCAGGGCAGTGTGGCACAGCTCTGCCACATCTGAGGGGCTATTGGCATGTGAAACAAAACTGGTGTGTCCTGAAGCACTTATACCTACAGAATGGCTGGTTGTCACAATGCAGAGCCAAGGCTTTTGGAGACCAGAGACACCTGGAAATAAAGTGCTAACAGCCCAGGGTAGTAGTTAGCAGATTAAAGCAAAAGTCAGCAGTGTTTGAAAGTCTGTTTAGGCACTTAACTTTTATTGATTGGGTGAAGTATTAGGTGCTTCAGTGCCTCAGCAGTTTCTCCCTCCATTCCCTTTTTAAGAAATGCAGATAAGAGCACTTTCACACTTCAGAGGAGTGGCCTGACAGAAAATGTGTTAAGGCAGTGATGTGCTTGGATGTGACAATGATGAGGTCAAATGAGTTCCTTGCCCAGGTAGAAGGAAGTGTGTGAGACTAGAGTGGATCTTGATTAACAACTTGCCTTAGAGGCACAATCCAAAATCAGTGAGGAGACTCTTTACTAACTTCAGGGAGCTTGGATCAAGCCCATTGATTTGTGCTTTTTTCTGCTCTAGTTGCTCTAGTCCAAATTAATGCTGTGCTGTGATATTTCCAAATACCAACATAAACAAAATCCACTCAAGAAGGAAGTCATAAAAATAGGAAAATCATAATGCTTGAATCACAGTAGTGAATCAATAAATGTTAAACATAGGAACCTGGTCCCAGAAATTAGTGTGATAAGAACAAAGGAACCAACTGATAAACATCACAATTTTTGGCTTCAGAAGCTAGATAGACTACTTAGTGACAGTATCTTATATTTATATATATTGACAGTTTGATTATTAATACTTTCTGTGTAACTTCTATCATCTAGCAATCTTTAGTTTGGAAATCATGTTAATTATATGCTTGGAATACTTGAAAGTGTTAAATGAAAATAAAAATGTTTAAAAATGCACGTTTTCATTACTAATTTCTAAAGTAAATCAGATATTATAGGAGATTCTACCTTTATGTTACAATGAAAACATTACCCTATTTTATGTTAGAGATATAGTGGGGTTGTGTAACTGGTCTGAGATTATTCTGAAAATTCAGGGGTTTTGCAGAACCCGAAACTTCTAAGTCAGAAGCCAAATTGTTATGCTACCAAGGAGATTTCTAGAGACAGGAGAAAAGATTTGGCAGCTGCTCAATAATGAAGGATTTATTCTGTGTAGATTATGTGTATTTACACCTTCACATACAATAGTTCTTTAGCATCTGGTGTCTCAGAGACAGCAGATGCTATGCTTCCTTATAATTCCTAGGTAGTGAGTTAAGTTGTGTCTAACCCTGCCTGCCTAAATGAAAGAAGAGAAGGAAATGGAGTGTGTGATTTTTGCAGTGCTCAAACCCAGATGGGAATTTGTTCTGAGAAATGCCAGGTATGGATATTTTCATTTCAGGCTTGTCTAAAAACAGATCAGTGTTTGCCATTTGCAAAGCAACTTAGAAAAAAATAAAATAAAAATGCTAATGATTCAAGCCTTTAATACCTTTCCAAGGCAAATATTCTTTAAAACTTTTCATGTTTTTCAGTCATGATGCCTCATTCCCATTCCCTAGGGGTATTACTCTGTGGCTTGCTGAAATACTGGAACAATCTCTTTTTACTGCTCAGACCTATACATTCTCTCATGCAGAGACACATGAGAGGAGTAACTCATTATTGCCACTGGTTCATCAGCAAAGCAGCCCAATTAGCACCACTGCTAATGGGGTGAAGTAGCTGCTACAACTCTAAGGCATGTAGCTTTTGTCACTCCTAAACTAACACTCCTGGACAAAGCTAGAAAGCAAATTTACTATCCAGAGGTTCTTTTTGATATACTACTAAATGTATAACTCACAGCACTGTAGAAACTGGAGGTGGAAAGAACCCAGCAAGTTATCGAATGTGTTCTCATGCCAAAGCAGGACTGCTTGTTGCAGACAGCCAGGTTATAATATTTTAGGCAGTGAAACTGCCTTCTCTGAAGTTTCTGCTGGAATCTAACAAAACCCACCATTAGAGATCAGTCTCTCTCCTCTCTCTGTGTTCCAGGTTTCTTTTCTTAACACCTAGCTTTTTGTCTGCCATTCCAATAGTTCATTCCTGAAAACCCTAGCAGCCCATTGTGCCTGCCAGGTAACGTCTGTGCACTAGTGTTAAAATTTTCAGGTTTAATTTTTCAAATAAGCTAAGCACAGCTTCATTTAGGTCTGGTTTAACTAGTGGTAAAGTCATTCTGCCTATTTGATCATATGTTATGTGTTTATACACATAGCTGAAACACACTGTTTTCATTAGTTGAACATTGGCTATAGTAGTTTTGCCATTACCTTGAAGCATTTTGTAATAGTCATAGATAATAAGCTTCTCTGAAGTTCCTAGCTGCTTGCTTAGTTTTCCATCTGACTCCTCTTACCCAACGTATTTTCATCTCTCCCTTCCATATAGATTATGCTGCTGACTGATCCAGAAGTTGAAAGCAGCTTATTAATCAGTTCTGATGAAGGAGCCACCTATCAAAAATACCGTCTGAACTTCTACATCCACAGTCTGCTCTTCCACCCCAAACAGGAAGATTGGATCTTAGCCTACAGCCAAGATCAGAAGGTAAGAGTTGTGGGTTTGTTTGCTTAGGGAGAGCCCAGAGCTTCCTCATCTCTCTGTGCAGTTGCTGCAGAGCATTCAGGACAGTCTTTGGGGTGATACCAGGACAGTTTTGGAAACACCAGTTTGGAATTTCCAAGCAGAAAACATTGACCAAGCCTCAGTGTAAAGGTCAAAATAAAGGACGTGGGCGTCTGCTTTGTTCCTGGGGCTTATCCCTCTATTACTGATCTGGCAGTCTGTGTTTATTCATCCATCCTTTTGGCAATATTGTGTGACAGGCAATGGGCAGAGAAGACAGCTAGGATCCTTCACAAACCTCTGATGAGGCTTTTGGCCTCTTACTCGACAATTCTCTTCCTCCGGTTTAGTATCAGCTCCAAGAACAGTATAAGACACTCCTTGTTCCTCTCTGGTTGGCATATTTTCAAGTAGTTTTTGATTTTCTAAGAGGAAAAAGTAGCAGTGAATCAATTTCCTTTGAAGTCCAGCTCCCTCAGTATGAGTAATCCATCAGCCAAATAAATATGCTGTGAGATTTGCCGTCATTTTTTGCTGCCCAACCTAACACAACAGAGGATTTTTTTTGTGGAGAACTTATTGCTGGAATTTTTTGAAAATCTGACACATCAATACAAGTCAGTTTTCTTACGGCAAAGGACTTGATAGACCTCAATCTGTTTAGTTCAACAAAAAGCACATTGAAGGAAAACTATATTGTTGCGCATAAATGTTTCTATGGGGGAAGATAAATCATAGGAGAAACCATTTCAATTTAGTGATAAAAACTTCTAACAAAAATTGATGGTTAGGAGTCAATGGCAGACAAACTCAGCTGTAAAGTAACTAGCCTTTGGAGCAAACTGCTCAGAGAAATAGCAGATTTCACATCCTGATGTTTTAAAGTTTTTGAATAAAACTGGAAAAAGACCAAGAGAGTTTGTTGAGCTCCCAGCAAGGGTAAAAGAGTGAAATATCTTGACACTTAGCCTTTAGGCCTTTACACAAAATAATTTTGTGGTCTCCTTTTTGTTTTGTGTATGATGAGTCCATGAGAATAGAATCTATGAATATAATCAATTGGCTGAATTGTTCAGGTTACACATTAATGTAAGGATCAACATAAAAGTTTGAAATCTGTTAAGTTTTCTATCTGTTTAGTTAAATTAATTGTAAAATAATTAAACTACTAATTTTCATTTTGCATAAGTTAGGCTTGTTGTTACTCTTACTGTAAACCTGAGAAAACAAAGGCATAAGTAGGTAAGGTTGCACAATGATGGTATTGTAATTTTTGGAATATTTTCTTCCTTCACTTTACGCTCAAACCCAGAATCCTCCAGGACTGAAGCTTAATACTTTTTGCAACTGAGGAATGCATCTTGCCTCCTAATTCTTCCTGTACAGTAAATTGCATGCAATACTTTTCACTCACCCTCTCTCACAGCATTTTGTAAAGTGTACTAAGGTTGTACTCTGTTCAGAGGAATGTGCAGATTAAATTATTAATCTGTGTTCAGTATGTAATTAGACAAAGCCAAAACATTTCCTTTCCCTTGTGGCTGTTGAGTTCTCTGAACTGATATGAAACAGAACAGAAGCTGGTCTCTGATGTCTTTTTAGGACCATTGGAATGAAAGTTACTGTGTTTAAGAACAGGAAATTTATTACATGAAGATCACTGAAACTTTCAATGGGGACTTTGTCAAATAAAAGTAGGATATAGTAGAAAATTAATTTCAATTGCTAGGGTATTCAGTCTGATCAGGAAATAATTCTGAATTAGAGGCCATACAGCTAAGGCTTATTTAATTTATGATTGATGGCTACCAAGAAGTATATCACCACTATTTCATAGGAAATGTCCACTCTTCCATGGAATCCTAAAAGACAATCTGGATATAAGAACAAAGAGTTCATTTGTGTGTTAGCCTGAATTTATGAGGCTGGTGTTGGAGTTGTGTATGTGAGGTGTTTGGGGAGAAAGGATCTAGGCTGTAGTATAAATTTTTTTGTTATGGAATTGATTAGCAAATTGAATAACTGTTGGTAATTCAATACTGTAATTGCAAGACAAAAATCAGGTAGCACAAAGTCTTTAAATCTGTTCCAATTAACTCCAAAATAGAATTTTAAAAGTATACCAAATGGGTATGAGTCACAGCCCTGGTTTGTACTTTAAAGCCTAATGGATACATTTTCTGACTTCAACAAGCTTTGCCCAAGAACTGTAGAGGGTAACCAGCAGGCAAAGAGTATTAATCAGCTAGGACTAAATTAAATGTAACTCGAAGTAAGGGTCAAGTTCAGCCTATGGCTAAGTGTAAATGACTCCCATTGGTTTGTGTTTGTGTATCCAAAGGCAGAATTTTCTCAGAGTAATTAAGAGGTCCTGCAGGTGTTTAGATAATTGCAGTGGGAGCTGAGGGGTGCTTTGCAATGACACTGCTGTTAGCTATTTCCTGATCTGGTGCTAAGGCCATATTTAAGGGAAGAGAATCCATTATTCCTTGGATTCCAGGCGCTGTGTGCTTACTGACTTGAGAGTCACCCAAGGAGGCAAGGGAAACGTATCTGCATGGTAAGGAGTTTACATTTTGATGCCACTAACTTTGATGACACCGACTGAAGAGGCTGTGAGGGTTTTCTTGATGGGGACTTTGAGGAGTAAATTGGCTTTTGACCAGTTAGGATTGGTGCAGTCATTTAATTTTGCTGTTGACAGGGGAGAGGTGATAATCAACTAAAAAACACTTTTACATCCTTCTAGTAAGCCACTTGATTGTTGTCATCCATTTGCATCGTGTCATTGCAGCAAATGGGATGGGGAAATCAGGTGGTGAATAGAGCGAGAGCTGGAGAGACAGGACCCACATTGGATCTGGACTGCTTTGGTTCTCAGGAGTTGTCCATCCAATTGAGGATTGATGAGGGCAAAGCCAACAGTACTGGATGCCTTTCATTGCTCAGTTGTAATAAACAGTAAATGGGGCACACAGAATCATCCCCAGTCTCTTCACGGCCCACTGAGTCTATCGCTGTAAGATCTTGTCTTGTTTGTTTGAATAGGGATTTATTCAATGGCAGGGAAACCTGTTTTAGCTGAAGTAATTTTATGTCCCTGTTTCTTGGGTGTTGATTGTGAGTGAATGTGGTTAATTACTGGGGTTCAGCTGACAAACAATAACTCGTTAAGCTTCAGTGATTTGGTTGCTTTTGTTCACATATCTTTCTCCTGTGTCTCTGCCTTGGGCAGTAGACTTTGAATTACCAGTGCTGACAGACCAGTCCCTAATTCAGTCATGGCTTTTTCCTGTCAGTCTTGAGAAAAAAGAGAGCAGCAAACCATCTGCTGCCTGCACTAATTGCTTCATGATTGCATTAATTGTTCTGGATGAAAGTACAGTTGTTACTTGGCTGATTCTTACCACATAATTGCAGAACTACTGCATGTTTTCTGCATAAAGGACTTACAAATCAGAAGGAAACTCTAGACACAGTAAAGCAGTGCTTGTGAGGCAAAGGCTTTTTGGAGGTCTTGTACATGTAAGCTCTTGTGGGTTTAATCAGCTTGCTTGTAGAATGAGGGGCTGTATTTTATGGGAATATTACTTATGTATTACTGTGTAATCTTCAAAAGTGGTTTGCTGTGTAATCAGACTGTAGAATATAAGAGCCTCTAGTTCATGTGGAGACATCTTCTGCTATTCAGATGGGTCAGGCACACAGAGGAGTGGTTAGTAATCAGCCAGGAATAACAGAGCTATTTGGGGAGATGAAATAAAGGTGAAATTGGGAAACACAAGTCAGGCAAAATGCAGAGTTGTAATAGCCCAGCTCAGGAAGAAATGCACAAAGGCACTCAAGTACTGAGAGGCTGCAGCAGAGACTGAAAAGCAGGTTTAAAATGGAGTTATTGTTGTTGCTTCTCCACTCTCATTTTAAAGTAATTCTTGAAAAGCTCGGCACCCCAAATTAAAGGAGCCCTGCCAACATAGCACTAGTAAATGAAGAGGTTTATGTTTTGTTGCTTTTTTTTTTCTTTCTTTATTCATTCTGGTCTTTTCCAAATGTCTGGTTCCATCTGCCTACCTTTATTTACTGTGTGCATCATGCTGAAGTTGAATGTCAGGAACTGATACTTGGCTGTATTTCTAAAGTGCTGAAGTTTGGCAAATCAGGATTCTGATACTTTTAAGGCAAGGCAACATATCTTCTGACATCAAACTATATCATCTTCTTGATTTTCCTGCATTAAAGGATGTCCGCTCCTCATGCATGTAAGTGGAAGAGAAAAGTATTCTTATTTCTGCGATGACAGAGAAGATACTTGGAGAAGAGATACAGATTCATATGGCCATAGGATGTCTGTAAGAGAGCAGACCAACACTTTATAGTACCCTCAGCCTCATCTATCCCTGTGTTTTGGTCTAATACTTGTGTCTGACAGTAGAGTATCTGCCATAGATGTAGCCAATATTCACTCTTCAAGATGTGATGGCCTATTCTGATTAGACTCTGTAATTTTAAAACCTTTCGTTTCACTGCATTAGGATCTTTTGAGGGTGAATCTGCTTGGAAAAGGATCACACCCAGAACCTACAGGGGTTCCTTTCAACATAAATAATTGTTTTTCTATTTACACACTCTCAGTTTCAATGGTAACAATCATTTCTTACATAGACCAGAGAAGGGAGAATAAAATACAGATTAATTTTCTCAGAAATTGTATCATAGTTAAAAAAGAAAAGGAAAAGAAAAGGAAAAAAACAAACAAAAAACAAACAAACAAACAAAAAAAACCAAAAAACCCCAACAAAACAAACAAAAAACCAAACAAACAAACAAACAAAAAAAACAAAACAAAAAACCCAAAACAAAGCAACCAAAAGAACAAAACAAAAAACAAACAACAAAACCCCCCAAAAAGCTGTTACCATCAAGTGACCTCCTTTTGTTGTGGGGCTTTTTTTTCCTACACTGCTGACAGCAGTGGTGACAACAATTTAGAGACTATTCACCTTGGCTAATGTTAGCTGAGGGAGGCTAATCCCATCTGAAATTAATGGAGAGGAAAAAAGCTTCTCTAGAGTGGTAAGCATTAGCCACTTTGACTCATCCTCTGGAAAAGCCTATCTCTTTTGACAGGCTGTGGACACAACCAGGGAACTAGTTTGCATAAACCTAACATTAGCCTGTGTGAGTAACTCCCCCTTTCCCTGTGGCATTACTCCTGCAACTACACTATTTGTGTTCATATTTGGGGCACCACTAATAATCCAAGCTAGTTCTCCAGCAGACTTGATTCTCTTTGATGCACACTGTTGAAGATGGAAAAAGTAACAAGTAATTTCCATGTTAAAAGTTGCTTGCCCCAGCTTTTGCAACGTTGCACTTTCTGCTTGATCTTAGATAACTTTTCTGGGTACCAGCACTTGTGCCAGGGATGCATAGGGCATTCCACGGAAGGACTTGTGAATGCTGTTCCCTGTTTTTAAGCCATTCCATGTCGTTGTTTTTAAGTAAGCAATGCACAGAAATATCCTCATGTGTGGCTAGGGCTGTGTGAGGACTCGAAGCACAGGTACCTGTTCGGCGTCATTGTGATAACACATCTTGCACACAACCCTCTGCAAATATCCCTTGCTATCTCTGGGCAAATTGATAAGCATTTGGTGGCAGCCAGCCTTCTGAAAATAAGCAAGGAAGGGACATCAAAAGAAGAATAATGGTTATAGATTATATCTTCTTCTTTTTTTTTTTTTCCCCTTTCCTTTTTAAATTGGCCATAAGCCAATGTAGAAAGTGTGTTGAAAAATATAGTTTCCTAGAGTACCCATCAGTCTTTTACAGACCTCACTAAGCATAATGTGCTGGGGTAACAATTTAAAATAAAGAATGGAATTAAAAGTGATAGGAATCTCTAATGTTGTTTCCTAGTCTGATAATAAAAGTGAAAAATAAAAAAAAAATCAACTAGCAGAGCCCAGTGGAAAATAGATTTCTGGGCCAGGAGTGTGATCAGTGAAACAAAAGGAAAGACTTTCCGGGAGTAATCACTCTGCTCTTTACCACTGACTCAGTCATCTTTAGGCAAATCAATATGTCCTTGCTTATCCATCTGTATAAACATTAGCCCCCTGTACTCTTAGAGAACTTACTCTTTTTCGGGTTTGGGATCCTTGGATACATTCTTTTAGCTAAGGGTAGATCTGTCATTTCTCTGCAAGATTTTCTGTGTTCTGTATAACTCCACTTTCCTACTTTCATGAAAAAAAACATTACTTTTTCCTTTCCATCAGGGTTGGATGGTTCACTGGATTAGGAATAAAGACGTGTGCTCCATATCACTGGATGTGCTACTGATCTCTGTGGTGTTGAGCAACTCCCATCACTTTTCTGTACATGACTCACCTCTGTCTTTTCTTTGTCTCTGTCATTTGGTTGAGTGTAATCTCCAAAATGTCTCCAGTATCTTATTATACAAAGTGCCTGTCAACACTACATTCATTTGAAGCCATAGGTTTTAATATAATGCAAATGATGAACAATAATTTATTTTTAAATTTAAAGCGGTGCATGTGTGCATGAAAATTCTGACACTTTGCCCTAAATTCTGCTGTAGTAAGCCTTTTCTCTTCTGTTCTCATTCAACTATGATGCACTTTTTAAACAAAAATGTGCTTATTTATTGCAGTTATCTGAGCAATTATGTATCTACTTAGTAAATTTACAACAGAGCAGAAAGCAAATGCTGGGTACCCTGTTGCCTGTAACAGAGATCGTGTTTTTTAGTAGAGAAGGGAATTAACCTTGAGGACAACATACTAAGTGTAGTGGCAAATTCATCATCCCTTGGACTTGAGATTGGGTGTCTTTCCAAATGATACAATCTAGTTCAGCCATCAGTTGTTGGCCTGAATAATTCTCTCTACTGCTTGAGTTACTGGTAAAGATGCTGCAGCATCTGTTAGGAGAACACACTGATGGTATTAGAGGCTCCTTCTGTCTTTAAAATATATATGCCAGTCAGAGTCCTTTAAATACCTCCTGGTAAAAAATATGTTTCCTGTCGCTTTTTTACCGCGTGAGTTGAACAAACTGGGGACGTTATTCTAATGCAGTTGCTTGCAAACTGCCACAAAACCAGAATACTGGCTGATGTGGCTCATAGCTGACAACGTGTGAGGAGTTATTGAGGGAGAGGTAGGAAGACAGCTGAGGGTCATCTTCAGGGTGCTTTGATCTGCTGGACATTCACAAAAGCAATTGCTGTGTTATGACCATACCAAACAACTCTGCATGGCAATAGTATGTGGCTCATCAACAAAAGCAGCTGCAGAGCTGCAGACATCACTGGTGTTGGAATGGGCTGTGAAGCAGGTATCTGACAGCTTTATCACTCTGATGTGTTTCCATCAGCATTCAATAAACACTAATTATTGGGTAACCTGATTGATGGCTTCTGCATGCATGATTAATGCATTGCCTGCAACTTAAAATGTTCAAAGTCTATGCAGCATCCCATGAACTTTATTGCTTCAAGGATTTTTAAGCTTCTTAATGGTGCAACTTACAGATAGATCAGAGATCAGGGAAGTAAATGAGTATTAACCCTGTAACCCATTTCTGTATGTTTTATTTTAGGAAAGAAATACCATGCATGATTTCATTTTTTTTATATAAAACATGCTTTTCTGTTAAATGAAGCATTAGAAGAGAAAAGCCTGGTCCATAGTCTGATTCAAGGAATAGCAGCATACCTCCCAACATTTGGCTGATCTGAAGAAGAAATGCCCTGCACAGCAATTTCTTTAAATAATGTAATGTACTTTGTTTGATACCCAAGTCAGCTGCTCTGGATGCATGTTGGGAACATGTGTCCATCCAAGTCCCTCTTCATTCCATTTTATCCTGTTTTGAGATGTCTCTTTTGCCAATGAGGAAACTTCTTTCCCACTGTGATAATTTTTCATCCAAAGATAGAGTCAGGGGCAAAGGAGTGTGAAAGACCGTAAAGGATTATTGTATATGCCTATATAAACATGTTCAATCTGAAGTCCCTCCCTGGTGCACTAACCCCACTTTTCCTGCAGACTGCATAGAAAGCAAAAGAAATACAAGAGAGATTTAAATTGGAGAAGTACATCACCAAATTGCAGCAATCCACATGATGCCTTCCCTACTGTTCTTTGCTTTCCTAAATTTTAGATCAGTTCAAAATATGGTCTTTCACAGTTTAATAATACTTGAAAAATGCTCTTATGAACAACAAGAATGATGTTTGAACCTTGTAGAAGACTGACATTTCTTCAAATGCACCTGCATTTGTAGTAGTAATAAAGCAGTAGTGGTAAAGTACAATTTATCAGCAATAAATTTATTCTGCATAAATGAATGAGAAGAAAAAGAAGGACTTGCTGGCATGTATTTCAAATTGTGTTGTTGCATCTTCAGAAAAAATGGTCTCTATCCCATTGGACCCAGTTATGTTCATAGTTAAAGCCAAACTGTGCTTTTGGGATGTTTGCATTCTTTGGTTAATTTGAAATTTGCGGGAAAGAAAGATCTCTCAAAATATTTATATGGGTCACCAGTGCAAAATCTGTGGCTAAGGTGCACTGGTGTTTTGAGGATTTTTGTATGTGAATAAATGGTGTGTGAAGGGGTGAGGGGGAAACACCATGAATAGCATTAGTTGTAATCATCTCATGGAAACACCAGGAAGTGTAAGAGTCAAGAAGTCAGCATATGTGAAGAAAGTACCAGGAGCACTGGCTTGTAGAAGCCTTCTCATGGGGTTAGAGGTTAATTTGAATCCAACCCAGGGCTTTCAAAGCTGTTCTGAGCTCATTTTCCAGTTGCATCTGACTTTTTTTTAGGTCAGTAATGTAGCGTAGATTGAGTTGGTTTTGCTCTGATCTGTGTCCAGGGAGAATGAGTTGAGAGTGCATGGAAAATAGAGGTGAGAGAAAGAGAGCCTCTTCTTTTTTGAATGGTAGACCAAAGTTGGTAAACCCAGTCAACCCAGACTCCATACTGTATTCCTTTATAATTTGTTTAGGGGAAATCTCTTAAATAAAAGAAAAATGATAGGAACTTATAGCTTTCTCAAAGTATTTCCCTAATGTCACTTCCAATATGCAATTTAAATCACCCTTTATTTAACCAGGTTTTGAATTTCTATGTGCATATCTTTTCTTATGTGAGATTAAATCTTTGTATAAAATTTAATATCCTCATCAGGATAGGAAGCACATGGAACTGCCACATGATTCAAGATCTGTATGTGCAGAAGCATCAGAATCAAATATTTAATCAAATTATTTTAAATGCTGAATGATGAAACATCATGGACAGTCAGGGTCAGTTGTATCTGCAGCAATCTGTAAAGGCACTAAAGTGAAGATGGAGGCACAAGACATTCCTCACATAACAGCTTTGGCTAGGAAAAGTAATCTGTTGAAAACAGAAGGGGTGATGGTAGGTCTTGACTGGCATAATGACCCTTCAGATGGTATTATATCAGAATGGGTGTGTCAAATAAATCCCAGGTATTCTTAGTGGAACATTTTGAAAAAAAGTCATGTTTTCTTCCTATATTTTACAGGCTTTAGTTGGGTTTTTTATACTGTGAAATGCAAAAGAAAAAAAAATTATTTGAGTCTTGGTTGGCGCTGGAAAGATCAGGAAATTAGAAGGGAAAAGAATAGTATGTGCCAACAGTATCCTGCTGTTACCTAGATATCCCAGAGCATTTTAAGGTGAAACTTACACTATCCCTACAAAATACATGAGCAGCTCTTGGGCTTCTCATACAGGTTGGGAAACAACAAAGGGGGAGAGGCAGTATCATATCATGTCTGGTGTAGATAAGGAGAGAAATTCAGTTTTTGGATGTCAGCTTTCCCTACTCTCAGAGACAGTGGTGGTGTGCTGTGAGAGGGCTGGGCAATTGTCTCACCATTCAAAGGGTTTATTTGAATCCCTGCTCAGCCTCAGAAAGTATTTGTAACCTCAGAACATCTTTTTCCTTTGCATTTCTTTTTTTCTTATATAAATGAGGTAGGTGTTAGGTTTCTACTTCACAGAATATTAAGATTTAAAAAAGCAAAACAAAGCAAACCCAGACTAATGGTTGTTACACAATCTGTGTGTTACAAAGAAAAATAAATGTACAAGAGAAGAAGCAAGAAGAGAATTATTCCCTGATGAACAAGGGTCAAATCTGAGAGATCAATACAAGATTTGTACTTCATAATAGTTTTGTCTCTGTGAAAACAGAAATGTCAGCTTGGCCCTCAGATGAAAACATACAATAAAATTGTAATAGGTTCCTTTTCTATCTGTGCTTGAAAAATAAGTGTAGCAAAGAACATTATCTAACTTCAGTTTAATAATGCAAATTGTCGTCAGACAGCAGTGCTTGCCAAAGAAAACAAAATGTCATCTTTGAAAGGACTCCATGCACAAGGCTATCACACGAAGTCCCAGGAGAGAGAAGGATTTTGTAACAAGAGCAAAATGTTGTGCTGGGTTTAAAAAATATCCATTTAAGAATTACAGTTGCTAAAAGGAGAAAAATAATCCCAGCTGTATCATAACCAATACTTGACAAAAAATGTAGCCTTCAAATACTTCTTTTTTTTTGTCAAACTGAATAAAAGAGGTTTAAAAATGAATGATACTTAGAATAAAATATCCGAAAAAATCTTTACTGTATTTTTTTTTTGAGGGGGTGGTTGTATATATGGTGGGGTTCCCTAAAGATACATTAGTGCTGCTTGTGCTGCTGTGAGTCAGTAAAGGCCAAAGCTGGTGCTGAGATAATGGCAGAGGATGAAAATCAAAGACAATGAGAGCTTTGGATATGGGCTCCCAGCGAGCTGGTATTTCCCTTTGAGAGCTGTTGCCTTTGCTCACACGCTGTCTCCAGCTCACTGGGCACTGGCTTCTAATTTAGGAGTCCAGCCCTGACAGTAGAATTGCTGCCATTTCCTGCCTTTGAAACAGACTTAGAAACTCCTGCATTTCTCCACTCTTTTGCCTGAATCACATCTTCCTCAGGGCACAGATTAGGAGGAAGCAGGGCTGTCTGGGTGCTGTGCAGCATCACAGCCTCCGTTCTCGTTCTCATGGGGGAGTTGACAGATGCTGCAGGTAAAGGAAGAGCTGTGCTGGAAGAGCCAGAGGGAGGCTGTGCCACTGGGGCTGCCAAGCACCTGGCACTGCAGTGGGACTGCAGGAGTGGAGGAGGGTGCTACACAAGCACAGAGAAAGCTTTTGCAGGCTGTAATTAATTTGTTCTGGGTATGTTACTGTCACCAGCAAATTCAGAGAGGGAATAACCTGCTGAGAGTTGTGCTCAGGGAAACCAGAGAGGGATAAGGGTGAGAGATACAAAAGTGGGAAAACTGTTGCCTGGAAGGCTGACCTGGAATACAGACTAGGCAGAGCAAAAGGAATAAAACAGGTATTTATTGAAAGGATACATCTTGGGCAGTGCAAGAGCCTGGCCAGGGCTACACCCAAATCAAATCCAAGATGTATCCTGGTCATGAGTCTTTGCACTTTTATAGGTTTTGGTTCATCTACACATTGGGGTCAATTATCCAACCACAGCCCCACCTATGGAATCTCAGCCCCCTGGCTTGACCCCTTTCCTTGCTGTTGTTTCTGATTTTTGGGTACTGGGTGTCCTTGATTCTCCAGCTGGGAAAGGATTGTTTTGTCTTAACTACCCTGTGAAGAGACCTTACTAACACCTAACATGAAGTTTCGCGGTTCACACTAAGCAGCAGAGATTCTGAAAAATATAAAAGCTAAAATCCAAGGCATCAGAACAAGATTCAGTATGATGATGTCACCCATCAGAACATCAGTGTCCCTGGAAAGCTTGCATCCTGTTTGTCCCTGGTCTGGAAATACAGAGGAATTTGCTGAGTGTGGATTGCTCCCTGTTTTTAATTAAAGGATCATACGAGCTTTATTGAAACTTAAATTACTGTATATCAAAGACAGTACTTGGCACAGAAGAAACTACTTTGCCATGAAAAGAAAAACACTGATATCAGAGAGATGATAGATAATAGAAATAGCTTATTGTTATCATGTTTTTATTTCTTGCTGCAATTATGAAAAAGGTCTAGAAATGAATTTTGAATGTGGAGGAGGGAAAATACTTCCTGTAATGGTGAAGTTCTTGAATAGATGACCATAAATCACTTCAAAAAATGGTTGTTCAATGTTCCAAAATATTTTCTTTAATTTCCAAACAGAAAAGTTTTTCTTTGTTATAGTTAGGGTATCTTAAAGTTTCAAATAAAAATGTATCTATAATCTTCTACTTAAGGAAAAATAACAGACTCACTGAAGTTTTAAAATTGGATGCATTTCTAGCCACAGAACTAAACTGTTTTTCCCTCTTCTTATTCGTGTTATCTTCAGTCCCCTCTGCCTTCTCCCCTCTCTTCTTTGACAGTGTTCAAGAGAAAGGGAGATGAAAGAGATGGATTTTAATATTTCAAAGTAAATTTTAATACATGCCAGTCTACTGTTTACTAAAAAGCTCTTTTAATTAGTTTCTCCATGTTCTTACAAGTTTTTACCGTAGGAAAGGTGAGGGATGTTGAGTTTTGCATTTGGAATCAATATCCAAATAAGTAGACCTCAAAGTTTTTTTACATCCCAGTCTCATAATTCTTAAAATACATTCAAATCATCTTTCTCATGAACCCAAAACTTCTAAATCATCATTTTTTTCTTTTCAGCTCTTCTCACAGACACCCATCTTTCTTTCCTACCAATCCACTGCTACTTCATGTTCCAAAAATATTTGCTATGATTTGCACATAAAGATTTAGATCATCTGAATCTTTATCATTTGCATCATCATTTGCATGTTATGCAAAATCCTTTAAAAGGTGTCATGAAAAGGCAGATAATAATTCAAAAAACAGTGTCCAACATCTGCCTTGCCAGAAAAGGGGACTGACCAAGTCTTCCAGGTAAAGAAAGGAGGGGAAGAAACAGGATGAATCTGCAAGAAAAGTGTAGGGCTGACTGCCTCTCAGTCCTTCCACATGATAAATTTGAAGATAAATTAAGCAAAAGAAATAACAGAACCCAAGTGATCCTTCCCTCTACTGGCCTTGTGAGAATTACTTGATGGCAGCACTTGTGGAGAGCAGCTGTTTGTTAAGTGCTCAGTAATAGTAACATTTGTATATGATTCCACAAAGACATGTCGAAGGATTTATAATACCTGTAACGTGCCTTTTTGCTGACCTTTCTCAGCCTGCTTTGGTATTTATCATGGAAAGATTTTCTGAAATGATTGATGTATTTGGATATCGTTTGCATGACCAGACGAGGAGGTGTCACGTTGCTGGCAGAAGGACAAGAGCAGAAGGAGACTCACAGGTTTCCTTGGAATGAGTAACTTGTGCTGTTTAAACTCATCCAGTCATGCAAGGGAAGTCTGGACAGGTTAGAACATCTTTTAATGCCAGATTCACAAAGCTTCCTAAGGATGGCACTGCTGATGGAAAGACAATATCCTTCTGACACTGAGGCAGGCAACTGAATGATGACTTTTCATTCAGGGCTGGTTGCTAAGTTTACCCATAAAGTGATCCCTCAGGTAATACCACTTGTGTCCCATATCATTCATCTCAGTATTCTCTGTGACAATAAAAGGCACCATGGACATGTTCCAGCTGCCCCAGGTGTGTCCCTTTGAGACTGGGATGAATAAAAGCCCAACTCACTATCTCAGAAGTGGTAGAGGGTTTTTCAAGTTAATTTCTCTGATATCTCTGTGTTTTACTGTGGTTCATGACTGTTTGTTTTTGCCCACAGTTATTCAGTTCTGTGGAGTTTGGCAGAAGATGGCTGCTTCTTCATGAGGGAGTTACACCAAACAGGTTCTACTGGTAAGAGCAAAACCCTCTTCCTTATTTCCTTGACACATACAGAGGTGTTGGAATGAGGTCTTGAAGGCAATGTGGCTGAATACAGTCTGCACTGCTGATTTGTTGAGATTAATTTAGAATCGGTATGAAAGGGGCATTATGTGTTTATATGACATTGGAATACTGGGTCTTAGAGCAAAGAAGATACAGAAATGAAATATGCTGAATAATAGTCTGAAGAAAGTGTTGATTTAGGATGGGAGAGTGAAGAGTTCAGTCTGGTCCTGCTACAATTACGGGACAAAGCCTGAAGTCTTGGGGGACACCAGCATTTCTGCCACAGACAGACATCCTCTAGTGGCTGGTGTTGTGCTTTTAATTAATGTTAGACCTACTTAATCCTTGAAAGTCCTTGAGCATGCTGCTGCTAGACAGATATCAGTGTAACTTTGACTTATGTGGAAAAGAAAGCTGAGAGATGAAGGAGATGCTGAACTGTTTTCCCCCTCAAAAATGGTTGTATAGTCCAAATTAAAGATAAGGTTTTCTTGTGTTTTGGTTAAATCTTTGGGACTTCTCATCAACTCCTTATGGAGGCATTAGTCTGCTTGTGAGCAGAAGTAGGCTTATGTCCTGTAACTATGCCTTTAGAAGAGAAGCTTTTGATAAAATAGTCATCTTGAAATCGAGAAGAACTGAACCCAATGATTAAAATGAGACCAGCATGGTAGTTTCTAAACTATAAATTTATGTCCAACCCACAGGTTTTGAACATAGCAAGATTCATGAGTGGTTCAGTCAAATATTTTCTTTTAATTTATAAAATAAGAAAGTGCTCTAGGTCAAATTTACTTCTAAAGTTGAATTTTTATTTGGTCTGCAAAGGATATACCAGACATTTTGTTTGCTGCTTCTGCTTTTTAATCCTTTCTCAGAACCTGTGTTAGCTGAAGGTAATGCAAGCTAAATTCCATTTTTAACTTAAACTCATTTCTGTGGGAGTGTCTGTATAGACAGTCACATGTGTGTTTATATCACTATTTCTTTCCTGCAGGACTCCTAACAGGGTCTCAAAATGTCAGATGCAAACACAGAGCTTTACACATCTTCTATTTTTTTTCTGGGCTAATAAAAGCAGAAAGTCATAGAAAGCTGGGTACCCTGTGTTCGAGACAACTGAATTGTCATTTCTGAAGGGGCTCAGAGGCTGAAAAGACTGTTCCTGGGTTCCCATGTCCTGTGTAGTGCTCCAAGCCTTTTGAAGTTTCCTGTCATTGCTTACGGTTCTGGTTTTTTGTGAAATGAGCTGATGGACACCTGCAATAAGGAAAACAATGAAGTTATAATGTTCCCTTTTGTGGAGCTCGAATTTTTAATGCCTTTTAGAACCTAACAAATAAGGGAACTTAGGCTTGGAGCTTCAAAGGCAAAGAGCAAGTTAAAAGATGACAAAATGTTCCAACCTCCCATCTAATCTCCCTACAGCCATTCACAAAGCATGATACTGCAAGCCTGTATTTTCACCTTGAACAGAATGGCCCTTGTATAACACACCTCAGTGTAAGCTAGGCTGTACTTCTGCCATCAAAAGTGAAAATAATACAGTTTGTGGAAACACTGTGGCATCTCATTCTGGCTATTTATGATGATCATAATCACCCTAGGACAAAAAGAATACTTTTAGCTGTAATTCTATGAACACTGTCTGTCCTTAAGCACATCCACGGTAGAAAGCAGCTGTGCATGTGCATGGTGTGAGAACACCACAGAGAGCATCACTGGCCTTTAATGTGCATTTCCATTCTGTGCAGCCAGGTACTTGAGGATACAGCAGCACTGAAATGCTGAATCAGAAGAGAAGCCCTCTGCCCTCAGTGCTGGCCACAGTTGGCTCCTCATGCACGAAAAGCAAAAGGGAACTGGGGCCTTAGAGGGTGCAGAAGTACAGTGGAAATCCAGATTTCTGTAGCCAGTGCTGGTGTACAAGTTGGGTAAAGCCTTGCCCATGATTTGTTGTTGGTTGGGCTTTTTAAATTTATTATTATATATTTTGGCTTGTGAATATGCAGAATGTAATCAACTTGAAAAGTGGGAAGACTGACTTCACTTATTCTTAAGAGCAGAAATAAACAGGGAAGCTAAATGTCCTGAAGTCACAACTTAAAGCAGAATGTGGGGATACTGTCTCCTGTTCCTGGTGCTTTACCTAAACTAAATGGCTTTGAAGGGATCAACCAGGACACAGCTGTACTGGGCAGAGAATGAGGGAAATATTCTGATATCCAAGGAAGGCTGAGGAGTTGCTTTAGTATATATTGCTTCCAGTACTCTCTAAACTAGGACTTTTTTAAAATAAGAAGACACAAAGCCTCTGGCATCAGGCCTTCTTGAGGCAGCATTTAGTTACGCTGCTTGTTTTGACAGGGAAGGTGCACCTGGAAGACTTTAAAGACTTTTACATGGATTTGAATGGTTGATGAAAGCAAGGGTGCATTTTCCTGATTGCTCACTGATATTTTCATTGCCATTTTAGTCTGTCATGTTGTCTTGTAAATAGCTCTTGGGTCACTCAAGAGTCTTGTGAATGAACTCCACTGAGCTTGCCAGTTTTAGTCTTGAGAAGGCTCTTCCTGCAGACACTGTCAGAGAAGCTGTAGTGTCTTTTACAACTGCATTTCTTGTATCTGTTACCAAGAGAATTTTCTTCTTTATTTGCTTATTTTTGGCTGTTCTGTGAAACACCTCTTCCTTCTACCACTCCAGAGAAATTTAAACCCCTGAAGAAAAACAGTCTGATGATGCTTACTACATAACTCTGAGAAAACACTCTGTGTAGACACAACTCAGTTCCTTGTAGCCCACATGTACTTCTTATTCTTGCATCCTCTGTTTCATTAAGAGAAATCATTAATATGGAAATAGAATATTTTTTATTCAAAGTTCTTCTGTTCCCCCCTTTCATTCTTCCACCTGCAGCTCTAAGTGATGCCCTGACATCCACACTTCTGATGAAAGAGGTGTAATGTCACTCTATGAAAGGAGATATCCAGTGGGAGATGAGCAGATGAAGTCAAACCTTTAAAATGAGAGGTGATTGGAGACTTCTTTTCTTAAAAACCTCCACCAAAAAACAATATAAAACAAAAGTTCAAAAAAGGATCTGTAATTTCCTACCTCATTAGGAGGTTGTTAGGACACACTTGTGACTGGGCAGGCTTTAGTGATGAGCTGCTCTATCTGAGATCTCTAATAATTCCTGTAATTTGGGTATCATCACATATCTATGCATAATCCAGGGATGTGGAAGTGGTGTACAGAGGAAAATGTGCTCAACTCAGAGAGTCAACCACATCTGATGTGTCAGGTGAAGACTTGGAAGAATCCACACTTCATACAAGCCCAAGGCAGAGCAGTTCTGCACTGTATGAACAATATTCATATTTTTTATTATTTTTTCTGGCAGCTTCTTGAGATTTTGCTGTTAAATGTACTGTGACAGAAAAATGCATGAAAGTTATCAAGGTACTTGGTAATTCTGGAACTGTGCTCTATGAAAATACCCTAATTACTAGGAAGGAATATTCTAAGCAATATTAATTCAGCAGCATAATACAGAAACAAGTTAATATACATGGATTATTGCTGATAGCACAATGTTTACTAATGTAGTTGGCATTAGGGAAAGAGAATGCAGTAGATCCTAGTTAAAAGAGTTGGATAACAATAAATAAATTTATTTAAATACTTCTGAGTTTATTTTTGTGGTACTTGGTGATTTTTGGTATACATTCCTATTGTGGAATTTTGCTGTTGTAGATGCTGGTTTGTAGTGAATACAAATGTGAACACAATTGGTGAACCAGTTTCACTGGGAATTACATTGCTTTTTTCTTCCTTTTTTAAAGTGGTTTAGTCATCTAGTCAAAGTTCAATAGTGATACTTTGGGACTTGCAAATCCAAACATCTGTGACCAGTCCTTGCAGAAAAACTGCTCAAAGTGCATGTAGTTCAATATGGCCAAAGTATAAATGCAGACTTTTGTTGGTCATCAAAAGCCAGGATTTTATTCTGGTCCTCAGATCAAATCATGCCTTCCACCATAAATTATTTCCTAGAAGTCAGTAAGTCAAGGCACCACAATTAGAGTGGCCCTAAAAAAAAATAAAAAAAAAAATGAAAGGTTAAAAATCTCATTACAATTTCTCAAAATGTAATGGTTTTTAATCAAAATGAGACATTTTTCTGAAAAGATTCTCATCTAGTTCTAATCAAAATCTAACCTTGAGAAACTTGGAGGGGGAGGAAAGAAATAAAATCAAATAATAAAAGTGTCTTAAAAACTGACATAAAATGAACAATAGAAAGCCCAACTAGTAAATTAGATCATCAAGTTACAATCATTATCTCTATCAGTGGTATTGATTTTATATTTTTACTTGAGTGTTGCACCCAGACAAGCAAGCAGGAGAAATACAAAACTAATAGCACTCCATACTTGAAGAAGATTGGAAGGCTGTAATAATAAGAGGGCTGGAGCACCTCTGCTGAGAGACCTGGGGATGTTCAGTCTGGAGAAGAGAAGGCTCTGAGGAGACCCCAGAGCACCTTCCAGTGCCTGAGAAGGGCTCCAAGAGAGCTGGAGAGGGTCTTTTGCCAAGGGCATGGAGGGAAAAGACAAGGGGTAAAGGCTTCAAGCTGAAAAAGAGCAGGAGTAGATTATATATTGGGAGGAAATTCTTTACTTTTGGGGTGGTGGGGCATTGGCACAGGTTGCCCAGAGAAGCTGTGGAAGTTGGAAGTGTTGAAGGCCAAGTTGGAAGGGGCTTTGAGCAACCTAATTTGTGGAAGGTGTCCCTGCCTGTGGCAGGAGAACTGGAGCTAGGTGATCTTTAGGATCCACTCCAACTCACACCACTTATGATTTCCAGGAGCATCACATGTCCATGATGTTAATGGTTCCCTGAAGAAATTAAAGGAGATATGTCAGTTTGGTAAGAGATGTTGCTGGGCCTCCACCCAGTCTTATGATTTTCTGATATAAGCAGGAGAAGAAAATGGAGGCAAACATTGTAAAATAGTAAGCCAACCAACTTTACCCATCAAATAATACAAAAATATGCACACACACACTGAAGGGGAGAAAAGCCTGTAAGCAGCTGGGAGGACAGATAAGTAGATAGGGTTATATTTGTGTTTCTTTTATGAGTAGTAGCAAAGAAAGTCAATCTTTACAGTATAATTATAGGGTATATATATTTTCTTTTTCAGAGGAGGCTGGAGACTGTATTTTAAAAGCTCTGACTGTGTTCACTGGAGCAGCTAAAAGAGCTGAAAATCAAGGGTATGAGGTGTCAAAGCCCTGTTAAAAACTTCATTATATTCAAGCACTTGGAGCAAGCTGGGTACAGTGTCCCAGTGTTTGTCAGTTCTTGGCTTGGTGAGATTTGCACGCCCACCCAGGTGCGCTGAGGCAATTTAAATGCCTCAGTGCCTGGGCTGTTTACAAATGATGCTGTGTATGGCTGAACAAGACCTTTTAATCACTGCAGGGCAACTGCTGGAAGGTGATGGGAAAGATGCCAATCAAAGTGCATTGTGACAGCCTGTCCAGAAAATCACCCACTTGATCTAACACACAAGCCTTAGCTTTATTCAGTGAGTTGAAGGGAAGAAATTTAATTTAAAAGGTTTTTTCATAGCTTAAATATGGTGGTTATGGGTACATGCCAGAGAAACCCACAACAGTTTTCAGCAGGTGTGAATGAAGCAAATGTTCATCTGATTAAGCCTTTTGGGAGCAAGAAGCCACAGTCTGATTGATGCATAGGTTGGTATGTTTTAGTTTTCCCAATTCAGCAGATATTTCTTAAAAAATCATCCAGAGATACTTTAGAAATGAGTACAGTCTCCCATGAGCTTCAGCTTTTCTACATCACCCGCTTTCCCTCATTAAAGTTCTGCAGAAGTAGGCAGGCATCCATTCACCATGCTCAGAATCTTGATTTGGAGGCTGATCAGTAGCAGGAGCCTGCAGTGCTGTGCAGGACCCTGGAAGGTGTCAGTGCTCAGCAGGCCCTGGACTAAGCAGCTGATTTCTCTGTGTGCACCTATGAAGGCCAGACCTTGAGAAGGTGAAGCAGTGCACGGGTAAGTCACCTGTGGATTTGACTAGATCTGTGTCAGGAAGGTTGCACTGCTGTGTTCTCTTGTATGTTTAATGAGCAGCGTGCCGTGTGACCAGAGCTGACCTTCAACTCCTGCTCTAAATGACTGGCTGGCCTCCTCCAGAGCTGCCTGACTGGGCCACAGCACTACAAGAGACATGGTCTTAACACAGTAGGAAATTGTGATCCTGTCAGACTGTACCAGCAGAGAAGCTGTAAATCAGGTAGGTTTGGTTCATGATATCGAGGAGGGGAGCTCAGAGGCTATAACTAGAATTATATAATATAACTAGAGTTAATTATACTATATAACTATAAATAACTTTCCTCCTCCTTTCTCTTCAAGCCAGCTTGAAGTCTTAGTTTCCTGCAGTATATGAAAAAGAGATATAGGATTGAAAGGCTATCTTAAAATCAGGATCTAGTCCTGGTTAACTGAATTTTATCCACTTAGTTTAGATCCTCGTCTTAAGACATTCCTCCCACCCTGTGTTACCAGCAATAGACAGCTACCTCCTGAGAATTTGCATCCATCTATTTCAGAGTTTTAGCTGAGTTTCCTCTCTGGAGCTTCCCACAGAGAGCTGTGGTGTTACAGCAGCAGGGGAGAAGGTTTCCTTTGCTGCTGCCCTCAAATCTGTAGGGTTTGTAGACAGCAGAGTGTGGAAGGGTGTGGGTTACTGTGCACTAGGGCTCTAAAAATGGTGGGATGGTGGGAGTAAAAGTGACTCCCCATGGCCAGAAAATCACACCCCTACCCCCAGTTACCTACTCACTATTTCAGTGTTAGCAGCAACAGCTACCTGATTTCTGGGTCAGTGCTGTGAGGTGGCACAATTAGGAGAAGCTGGGCTTTACTCACTGCACTGCTGTTTTCTATCAGCCCTAAAGAAAGAGTGACATACTGAGTAAAGCAAACCAGAGAATGGATTGGCCCAGTGGTGCCAGTTGAATTGCACCAAATTGTATCATTTCATGTGATTGGACAATGTGGGAAAGAATAGTGCAGAGATGTAGCAGGGAAAAACTAATTAAATTATGGTCAGGGGAGATTTATTAGCCAGATATAAAGAAATGAAGTGCTGATTTATGCCTATCTGGAATCTGTGTTTCTAAAACATGTCAGGAGGATGTGGTTAGGAGATGTTAAAGCTAGAAAGCAGTCTTTAAAGTATGTTCCAGGAATAGTAAAATCTGTGAAATTTCACATAATAGGGACTGAACTAAAGAAACCACAAGAATTGCCTCCCACACTAAGCTCCCTGGGGCAGATTCACTGACCTCTGCAAGCAAAAAAGGGAACAGAGAGTGTCTGCAAAGTCCTCATGGAGTCAATATAGTAGTAAGAGAAAAAGGAGCCTGGAGGACTATCAGGCTCTATTTTTGTCTCTGCCACATAGCAACTGTGTGATCTTGGTCAAATCAATGAGGCCCCTGTGCTCTTGACTAATCAGTGAAGTTTATCTATAAAGCTGAGAACAAAAATTTTCCTCAGCCCCTATTTCTAACTTGGTCTGCTTGTCTTGTACTTTTCCATAGGCCTTGAACAAATCAGTACCATGCAGGGAAGGTTACTTAAAGGTTGATTGTCAAGTGCTTTTGTATCTTTGGACAAAAAGCTCCCTGTTCAATGCTACATGTTACTATTTTTATGAATGGCAATTAGAATTTAGTATTATAGAAACATGAGTGGGACCAAAAAATTAATGCTACTGAGGACAACATAAGTGTCACCCACTGTTGTTGTTTTCATTCTGTCCTTTAAAACAAAACCAAAAACCTGCCATTCACTAAGCTGAGGAGGAAGGTGCCAATTTTTTAACATGAAGTGACAGGATATTTCCAGAGGCAGTGGAGGAGCTGGTTTTGCATTGGCAAGATTTATGATAAGGGATTCACATGAGTGCTGAGGCTAAAGAAAGATAAATCCCTAAAGGAAAATTCTACCAATAATTGAATTACAAAGCCATTATCATGTGCTGAACAAAGCAACTTTATAGCTTTATTGTGACAGGATAAAGCTTGTTAGAATATTTATGCTCAGAGGACAACTTTGGCATAAGGATCTCTAGGAGTACATTCCCTCTTCCACTTGAATGTTGCAGCAATTTAGTCTTTCTGTGTAATGCAGTGTGTGTGGGGATTTGCTCAAACTGGGACTAGTAAGAAGGTGCTGAGGGTCAGGAGGTGTCTTAAATACACAGCTTGTTAAGAACAAAGTCATCTGCAGAATGCAACTGAGGCACATGAGCATTTTTCATGCTGAGTAGTCAAACTGGATTTTCCAAGCAATGTGTCACTTTTCTGTTTGGCATTGCACTGCAGCCACATCTGAGCTACCCCCACTCAGCACTGATAATCTCCAAATGGCCAGAACTGTGTGGATCTCCTTCCATCCACCTCAGCAGAGACATGCTCTTTGTCTGCCAGCCTTTGCTGCATGAACAAATCATACCTGTTTACCCCCAAAGTAGGTGAGGTATGCTCACAGGAGTCCTAATTCTGCATTTGGTCACTTCCTCTGAGACATGGGAAAGCTGCATAAGGCCTCTGTGTCCATAAAAAGAATGAGGGACATTCACACTGTTTCTGTCTGTGAAAAGGACATGGTAGCATTTGGCATTCTGGGCCATTTGCATCGAATATTTATTCTGTAAAATAACCATGCTCTCTACTGCCTGTCTTAAAAAAGACATTTGATCTTGGCTGCTGTGAGCATGTATGATACAAGAAATACATATGAAAAGATTGCCATTGTGTTTCTTGTGCATATAGTCCCAGATACAGTGTGTCTGTGTCTGAAGTCAAGCATCCAAAAACAAAGGCACCCAAAGCTACTTTCCAGAATGCACAAATCCTTGAGATGCAGCCCTTATTGTCTGGTGTTTCGAGTTCATTGTTTATGAAAAAATGGTGGTTTGAAATTAGGTGCAGCAAGTAGAAGCTTTTGCTTTCTTCACAATGATGCCTTTTTGCAGTTCAGAGTGGTCTGACTGCCTTGCAAGCCTCATCAGTTCCCAGCATCCATAAACAATTGCTTTTGTCCCTAGAAGTGAAAAAAGATAGAAGAGGTGGAAACCCCAGGATAACAGGGTCTCTATTGAATTTTCTTGGCTCAGAGGAGCTGACAGGCCAAGGAAGCCAAGGTTTTAGAAATGTTTCAGACGGAGAAGATGGCAAGGGGTTGGTCACTACAGAAATATGCCAACATGTGCAGTGGGCAGTGCCAGGCTGCTTTTGTTTAGTTCAGCCTAGTTCTAAACCAGGGAATGATTTGGGGTCTTTTCCCTGTGCTGATTCTCACGGTGGATGTAGAATCTGCATTCAGAGCAATTACTGTGCTGCAGCCAGTGGTATCGATTTGTGAGGCTCTCAAGTGCAGATAACTACTTAGCAGGCTTGATAGTGATTAAAATTTTAGGAAGCAACTTTGTAATAGGACTGTGAGGGTCCTAAATTTTTCAAAATATAAGCACCTTCAGTGTAAAGGCAGTGCGGTCACTGCCTTGCACTCCCTTTGGCTTTTCTAATCCCTCCTTTTCCCAAAAGATTTTTTTTCTCTTTTTTTCTTTTCCTTTTTCTTTTTTCAAAACACCCAGACAATTATGCCAACAAAACACTAAAAGTTAATCACAAAAATGCAATAGGCACCATTCAACAGAAAGCATTGCAAGGATATCCCTGGTGTCCTGAAGTTTCTGGGAGTATTACAGAAAGCCTGAGATTAAAGGGGCGGACAAAGGACATGCTGGCATTTTACCACAAAGTGAAAACCTAGACTGAGGCAAGAAGAAAAGTTTGTGGATATATGAGTGCTTGGTCTTTGAGAACAGATGCTGAAAGGGAAGAATGGATTTGAGAAATATGAGAAGAAAACACTGCCAGCATAGCAAGCAGAAGTTGCTCAGAACAGGGAATGGCAAATTTGAGACTATTGTTTATTTTTAGAGAGATTTCTGAGAGAAACCAGTAGCTGAGTGGGTCCCAGAATGTTGTTCATCTGTACCCCTGCTCTTTGTAGGGTGCTTGGTTTATCAGCTGTTGAGCACACAGCACTCTTCCTCGTCTGCCTTGTGAAGCATTGACCGTGTGCACACAAGAGAATGAAGTACAGTGGGCACTGGTATTAAGATAGAAACAGTGAGTTGGAGGCTGTCTTGGGCCAATCCAGCATACAGTTTCCTTCTTCCACATGTGAAGCTTGTTTATTTTTGATCATTCTAGCTTTGGTTTAAGAATCAAAAGTCTGGTCAGGAATGGAATTCCTTTGTAATCAGTTATTCATTCTTTTTCATACTGACAGCATGTGTTCAAAACTGTTACTAATACTCAGGCTTGTAGAAGTACATTGGCTTTCTCAGCTTCTAAGGATAATGCTTTTTTTTCTTTTTCACCAGCCAAATGCAAAGGACAAGAAAACCCACTGATAAAATAGCTGGATGCTTGGTAGTGTTGCAATTGATTTGGTTGACACACTAAAAATTCAGGAATTCTGGTATATATCCTACAGTTCCTAACACCTTTTTTCCAGTAGATGCTTTAGGAACAGATTGTCCTATGCATGTAAAAGGATATGTCTGTCTTCCTAGAGAGAGCGTGTTCTCAGGGGCAGTACAACCAAAAGCACAATATTTATCTCCTGTATATGCTCACTGGGGTCAATATTGCATTTCTGAATGTCTCCTAGGCTTTTATATGTCCTGGAGTAAATAATAAGGCTGATGTAGGCTGTATAAAACATTTCTCAGAAAGAGGACTCAGGACATTCAATTACCCCTTTAATTGCAATCCATACATCATCTGTAATTTGTACTTTTAAAATTAGGTAATAAACATATTTCAGGTCTGTTGTGTTTCCTGCTTTGGGACCTTTATGTGATCACATGTGGGTGTCTGTAGTGTGGGTGTCCAGACATCTTAAATTCCATGGAGAGAAACAGGCCTTTCTATGATAAATTGTTACTATAAAGTCATCTCTAACACTGTTCAGCTGATCCACAGTGCAAAACTGCCTGTTACATCTCTCTGCCTGCAAAGAGAGTTGCGTGTGATTAGTTCAGAGTTAAATATCTGTGATGTATAACTGGGTAAGATGAGTATTACTTTATGTGGCTTTTCTGGTGGTATGGAGACATGTATAAAGAAATATCCTAGGGCTATTATGGAACAAGACAGCATGATCCAAAAAAATGTGACATTACAGAAATGCTGGTCAGTAAGCTCTCAGCAGAATCCAGGTGGAAGTGATATGTTTCTGGCTGTCAGCTCTATACAGTTAATATTGATTTGAGCAGATGTGTATTTCTATTTTGCCTGTTATTTACAACTGATTTTTCATGTTGGCATTTAATATTATGGGCCTGACCATGACCTTGTACTGTCACAAATAAATTAAGCCTATTATATATCAAAGCAATGAAATGTGTATTTTGCTAAGGTAGGGAGAAAGATCTGGCAGATAGGAAGTCATGGATATGGCTCTTGACTATACCACAGATGTCCTGTTTGACTTCAGGTATTTCCTCTTCTGGACCTTACTTTTCATCTTTGTTATCACATTTCTAAATTGCAGGAGTTGGGAGATATCAAAAGAAAGGAAGTCCTGGTTTTATCACCAGCTGTGTTTCATCTGTCATTGTTCTGTACCCCCTTGGGACAATTGGTGGCTTAATTCTGCCTTCCTTGAACTGAAGTTCCTACGGTCCCAATACTGGCTGCTGTAGTGTGAGACTGTCACAGGCAGGTGGCTACTTTCAGGGCTTGAGGGGTGCAGATCTTTATATGCTGCTCTTAAGGCCCCTGAGAGTTTGATGTAAATTATGGCTCATAATTGACTGTCTGTCTTTGCCTGAGAAGATGCAAAAGGTGTTTCTCTTGGGGTCAGAGTAGCACTGTGAGGAGTAACAAAACACCTCAGTGTAGACTCATGTGCTTTGCTGCATCGATGAGCAACATTTTTGTACTCCAAAGAGACAAAATATTAAAATTTGTGGAATATATTCCTTGTTTCTTTGAAGAGTTCACATCCCCATGGAGGTGTGTGAGGTCAAGAGGAAGAATGAACTGACAAAGGTGTGCTATGTCTTCTGCAATAGCCCAGTTCCAGGTGGGCTATTCCAATATTCCAGTCCCAGCATTTAAAGCCTACTTAAATAAATAAGAATAAAGTGGAGATATGCCATAGTGCAAGCTTTGTCCTGCTGCAGTTTTTTTAGAGCTGTTTGTCACTGACATCTGTCTGTCTTGAACTGAATTGCAATGAGCAGGTCCAGCATTTTGGCCCTAAATCTGCTGATCATAGCAGGCATAATAAAAATGCCCTAGCAAGCTGCTTCCTTCCCCCCTCACTTGGTGTCAGTTACCAGGAAGCAGAGATTTTAAGTGGAAGTTGAATGTTTAGGGGAATAGCACTTGCCTTTTAAATAAAGTTTATTAAAAATTTTTCAGAAGTAAAAGTAATACTGGCTCAGAGTATTTTCTGAAACTTCAGTTCCCAGCAAAGGAGAACAAAGCCTTTTCCAGCTAGTAAATTGCTATATATTTTGTCAGGCAAAGGTAAGGACTAATCAGGACACAGTCTTGTTAACATTTTTATAATAGTTATTAGTTAATGCACATGATGATTAAGCACTAGAGATGCCTCTGATTGCAGTCAGTGGGAACTGAATTAAGGTCTAAATCACTGTTTGAATCTCTGTTCTGATTTCCTGAAAAATAATGAGGATTTGAAGAGAACGTCTAATTTGTCTATCACTGGAAATTAATGTGTGTCTTCCCTCATGCTTCTATTAACTAGGAGGTCAGGCAGCTAACAAGAAACTGGTGGTTTAACCCTTATCTTTAATCCAGGACTATGACTTGGATGATAGGATCAAGAGCAGAAGTAAGGCTGATTGTCAGACATGCTGCTGAGGCAGCTGTACAGTGGGACTGGCACACAGAGCAGTCAGCACTGCCAGCATTCAGGCTGTCCATCCAACCACTAGCCATTTGGACTCTTCCAGGGAATTGATGAGACCACCAGTGCCAGTCCAGGGGAACCTCAACAATGGAAGTAAAGTTTAATTCCATAAACTCCTTATTTGCAGTGCTCAATGTCTTTACTTTGTTACTTGTTAATTCAGAGGGAACAAACAGTCATTTTCAATGTGACACTTCTTTTATTAATGGAATACTGCTTTTATTAGATCAGAAGTGATAAAATATCTCAGGATAAAATGAGTTTTTAAACCTTCTTAATTAATGAGGGAACATTGATCATTAAGAGTGTCAATTAAGCAAATGTGCATAAAATGTCCAATATAAAGGAACAGCTATAATTAGTATGCTGGCAAATACTATTATCCCATCAATTAAAGTGTTCTGTATTCCACCCTGAACTGAAATGCATCATTCTGACCAAACCAGGAGAAACTTCAAGATTTCATGTGCCAGGGAGAGCAGGAACAGGTCTCCAGGTGGAAATAAGTGAAGTAAAGGGGTGAGAAATAAAGAATTCATAAGTACAATAATATTTATTAGATAAAATGGTAGAATTTCTTTAAAATATTTAAGTTAATTTTAGGGGAAACTCCAACATTCTTTCAAAACTATCAGTTCTTATCAAAAGTGAGTATGAGTTTATGTCCAGCTAAACAGGATCTCCTTTGAAAGCAGTATCTCAGCCATTAATGGTATATGTTGTTTTTAATGCCCTTGTCTCAAACTGTCTTTTAAAGGTCTATGATGGGGAATGGAAGAGACCCTGACCTCGTGCACCTGGAGGCAAGGACAGTGGATGGTCGTAAGTACATCAGCTTCCAAATATTGTGATGTACTGGGCTCTCCTCATATTCATATAACCATACAATAAAATAACAGAAATCTCACTTCTTTTGGTGACTCACTTACTTAGTATGAGGAGTTTGGCTGTTCCAAGTCAGGTCTGTCAGAAGAGAAGCCTTTCAGCAAGGCAGAAAGTTGGGTTAACCAGGCTGTGAAAGGAGCTGAGGACATGGTAAGGAAAGATAGGTGATAAGCAGTAACTCGAGTTACTACACACAACACTTTTATTTCTTCCTACATGATTTTTGTTGATGGGAACATGACACTGAAGAGAAGTTCTTGGGTCACAAAGTCTAGCTGCTGTTTGTTCACACAGTACATAACATCACCTTGTTCATAGCTTTATAGTTTTAGTAGACCAGGAGTACTCTGCCTTAGGTACTACCTTTGAAAATACTTAATTAGAAACCTTTTAAGGACCAATCTGGGTGCATTCTTCACTGTTACTGCATGTCCTGTCACTGTCCTTCACTTTCATCAGCTTCTTTTGCTCCCTGCTTTGCCTCTTGAGGTGGGTTTGTTTTTCTTTTTTTTTTTCTATTCCAGGAGCCTCCTTTACCTGCAACTCCAAAATATTCTCCTAATTGGCTGTAAATTCTCTCAGGCACCCTCAGCCACCCGCTGAGGCTGGCTTTTCTCCTCCCATCCAGGCTTTCTCAAGGTTTATCTTTGAGCTCCACTGCCTTTGCAGATCTTTCTCCATGGATTTCTTTTCCACAACATTGGATTGCCTCAGGCAGGTGTCACACTGAAAGCCCAGCTGCCAGAGATCTACTAATTTTAATTCCATATTGTTTCCTCAGTAAATAGCAGCTCTCCTGCAACATAACAGGAAGGTTTTTACCATTTGCAGTACAGAAGTATTAGTGATGCCTTCAATTAATTATTTTTTTAAAGGGATAAATTTCCCCCTTGAATTGCACCCTCAAATGCAGTGGTGCTACTTAAAATGTACATTTTGTCGTTGGAAACTTAAAAAAAAAATCTGAAAAGTTAATTGTAGGGTAATCTGGTTTTTAACTTATGGAAATTTAGCTTGAAAGAGAATTTTTGGATGATGAATTTCGAAAAGAAACAGTTGCGATGGAAACCATAAAGTTTTAAAGGTCTTTTCATTTCAAGATGTGCAGGATTAGTGACAGTGAAAGAACTTACTATGTCTATTTCTTATAATTTGTGATCTGTGATTATTATTTCTCCTCTCAATTTCGCTTACCTGATGTGGCAGCAAGGCTGGGAACATGAGGCTATTTCTTGGACCATGCTAAAAGGAAATATTCTAACAGGACACTGTTTATTTCAGCACAAAATACCTCTGTTAGAAGTCATTAAAAACTTGAGGTCATCGAGATGAAGCACTATTAGTGAGGTTGAAGGAGCTGTATTCTGGTCATGCATTTGAGGGACATTCAGCTCACAGGGGGCACAGTAAGTGCCGTGGTCCAAAAGCCTTGAACAGTCTTGTTTGTGTTCTTAGGCTGAAATAAGAACGTTTTGCACAGCTCTAGCAGATTTCTGCAAAACACTTCTTGGGTTCCTAACGAATTAGTAAGCTTCATTATATTTCTTAAAGTGGGAACTAAAAAGCAGGTAGACGAAGCTGGCTTCACTGAGGAGTCAGGCGTATTAGTAAAAATAATATATTGGGGAATAACAAATTATTGCTCATCAACTCAACACCAGTTACAGATTCAGCACATTTACACTGGCTTAGTTGTGAGGCAGCACAACTGAAATTTTTCAGTTTATTCAATGTCTAAAAGATACTAAAACTAAACTACTAGAACTAAAAGTATAAATGTATCAGTGGTGTCAGACCTTCAGCCAGTGATGACCTCTGCAAATCAGTCATTTGGATGAAACTTCCCTTAATGAATCAGGACTCACCTCACTGGCAATAAAAGAAAATATGTTGGATTTTCCATAAGAGTGTGCTCTGTTTTGCCCCATATTCCAAGGAGTGTTGTCTCTACCTAGAAGACTGTGGTGGGTAGCTGGAAGCAGTAACCTTGGAATATATCACATTCTTTGCCAGATATTTGGAAGCCCTGCAGGTCACAGGATTTTAAGGCCGAGACAGGCAAAGAGTATGCACATGGTCCATTAGTGTAGTTACCATGAGCAACTTGGTATGTACAGGTCTCTTGGCTACTAGAGCTTTCTTCCAAGAACCAAATCAGTCTTCTTTTTCTACACAAAGTAATCATCACGCTCCAATGGATGAACAAACCTTTGCCTCTGGAATGGAGCAGGTGTGTTTCTGCCAGTGGGGTAATGGAGTGATGTGTGCTGAAGTAAGAAAAATAATTTATTCCAGACTGAGAGTAATATGCAAATAATTTTTCTTGGGTTCTTACAGTTTCTTTTTTTAATGTTCTTGCATTTATTTATTTATACTTTGGAATATCTCTTTTAAGAGTTAACCAAGTGTAAAATTTCAATAAAGGGATTAAATTCAAGAAGGTAGATTTGCCAAAACAAGGCAGAGAGAAGAAAGGAAAGAAAGGGGAGTAGTATGTAAACAACCACACAATGTGAAGTGGAAATATAAGGGCTAAGCAAAAACCCGCTGAACTAAATATGGATAAGAAAAAAACCCTCATTTTTGTGCTGGTATGTTTTCCAGCAGAAGCTGAATAATGCAACTGTGGCTTTAGGTGAGAAGTGGAAATGTCAGCCAGGTACAGGGACTCCATGACTGAGTTGCTTGAGAACATCTGTCAGCAACAACCTTGGTACTGGGCTCTCCTTGCTAGAACACCAGTAACTCTAACTCTGCTCTCTGATTATGGTCTGTCTGTGCACTAAATTTATTGTGCTTATGAACATAATGCAAAAGGTTTTCAGGGACAAAAACAAGAGTCTCTCAGGAGGCATAAATCAGTATAACTTCAGTGGTGTTGATTTACACCGGGCTAGCGATGTTGTTCCTGAGTGTGTGTTCTCCCTACCTTTTTTTTTCCTCTTGGGATCCAGAAAAAATGTGGACTCCCTCTGAACACACTGTGTCTCATCAAATTAGGATGAAGGTAGTGATGAGCAACCTGAGTAGAGCCTGCTCAATGTAGTTCTGTAGGTGGAGACAGATTTGCAGGGCTAATTGCTGCCATTTATTTTTTTCATCCTGTTGTGTAAGTTTTGGAGAGCACCATGCAAATTTTCATCTTGTGGAATGTGAGGCTTTTGTTTATTTTTCAAAGGCTTCAGGCCCAATCCATATAAATCTGGGAGCATAGTGGTAGAACTGATTTTTCTGGTTGGAAGAAGTTAATATGAATGTTATCTCACATTTCCATTTGTATGCTTGGGTGTCCCTGGTGTTTTGTTTTGATTTTGGAACATGATCAAAGGCAAGCCAGCAAAGTCAGCAGGAATTGTGTTTTGGTTTGTTTGCTTGGTTGGTTGGTTGGGTTTTTTTTGTCTGGCTTCAGGGCAACACCCCAGTAAGACAATTAATTCCCTACAGTTCTTAATCACACAGTAATCTTCTCTTTGTTACATTTACCACCACAGCCAGCTGGTAGGGTGATGGTGGAAGCTAAATCTAGGTTTGCTCAAATGCGACTTGAAGTGCTTTCAGAAGGTATAAACTTCATGACATGTGGGGTTCAGGCTTGTGAAGAATACACGAGATCCTAAAATTAACAGGCTTATCTCATTTGAGCTTGGTAGAGTTATCCCAGTAAGGCCTGATTCAAGCTAATTAAATGGGAGGTAATTTTTATTCAGGTGGTGCTTACTGAGGAATCCAGACTGTTGGTGCGAATTAGAAAGATGGATTCCTACAAGGCATTTGGAGACTAACTGGGTACCTGCTGGCCCTCCAGAGAATGGCAAAACTGACTCAGAGGATGTCTAAATGACAGTTTCTATAGACAGGAAAACAGTCAAACAACTGTTACATTTATGAGCTATGCATTTGCTTCTGTAGATAAGTTTTTAAGGTTTTTTTTAAGTGCGGATGAAAGAAGCTAAGGGGCTTTCTAATGTGCTGGCAGAAATTTAGAGAGCTCCTGATATTTAAAAAGTAGTTTTGTTTCCTTTGCTTTTTTCTGCTGTCCTGATTTACACAGCAGTTCTTCCTGCTGAAAGGTAATTTAGGTGCTGCTGTGATGCAGGTAGGACCAAAGTCTCAGCTGGGGCCAGCAGGCATGTTCTGCTGATCCACAGGGACTGAGCATCTGGCCAATAGTGCCTGAATAAAGTTGCACTAGTACTTTAATTTCTGTTTTCACAGAAAATTGCTGGGAAGGATGAAATAATCACTGTTGTGGAAAAAATGCGTAGGCAACCTAGCCTGGCAGTCTTTTCCTAACATATCTACAGTGGTGAATTAATTCCCATGGTGCCCTAAACCTGCGCAGTGATTTATTTTTTTTTCCCTGATTGTGATTAGTGTTTTTTCCTTATCATGATTAGCCTTTGTCCTGGAGAATGACATCTGTTAGTTTCTCTCGTTATAGCTTCACGTCAGAAATGGCAGAGGATATACTTCCCTATGTAAAGAAAGATTTCTGATGCTGACATGCAATGGAGAAAGAGTAGCAGCAGGATAAAACCAGATTTGTGAGTAGTTAGTAAATGGGATGGTTTCGTTTCACTGATCTTCATTACTGGTTAATTGCTTTGCCGTTGCTGAGTCCTGGAGAGCTGTGAGCATATTCCCATACCATGCATGTTTCACAAATCAACATCCAGACCAGATGGAAATGGATAAAGAACAGTAATTTTGTGTATTTCTCAAAAAAAAGGATTAAAGTATGGGAGAACATTTAATTAAACTGTGGAATTCATTGCCATGGGAGGTTGTGAATGCTGAAGGTGTACCTGCTCTGCTAAAGCAACCTAGACTTGTGTTATTTGTCACTGAGGAAGGAGGTTACAGGCTTGGGTCTTTCAGTGATGTATGTCACTGCCATGTTCTTTTGGGGTCATTAGTTACAGGATGCCAGTCATGCTTCAAAAGCAGAAACTGTCCCTAATGTCTAAGTTGTTCAGTAATGAACTGGGATGCTCCACAGAAAATCTGTGAGAAAAACAGATCATTGATTACATTGCATAAAACTCCTGATTTGTCCCCAGTGGGTTTATGGATAGAGGAAAAGACACATTCCTCAATGAACTAAAGACAGGAAAATATGAATTATACATCTGCAGAGTACAATGACCATTTTCTCTGACTCTCCCTACGTTCAAATAAGGTTTTGAGAAGACATACATGCAAGCTTACACTAGGAAGCAGTGGATATTAAGGTTTGATGTTTAATCCAAAAAAGCACTTGTCAACAAAATATCCTGAAGGAAGTCCCACTGCTTTAGGAAGTGATCTAAAACTCTCCTGTTTGCTTTTGCAGAGGCCAACCAGCCTCCAGTAATCACCAATAACCTTCCTTCTCCACCAGCTGAGCCAAGAGATGTCTCTGGGAGGGGTTGGATCCATTTGCATTGAGAACACACGAGCATGGATCTCAAACTCAATGGATAAGACTAAAATATTTCATGGCACAGGGTCCCCCTGGCTCTTAACTTTTTCTATGTTAGCTTTTGCAATTCTCTTTCACCACTGAAACAGATTAATTTTGTGAGAGGTTTCCCTTACAGGATGTCTCCTCTGTTCTTGTGTTCCGTGACTTTTCTTGCTTCCTCTTCAGAAATAGCTGCCATTCCCCGAGAAGATTTCTACTTTGGGTGTCTAAACCTGTCAAAAATGGAAGTGTCTGGGGGTGTAAGAGCTGGGAGTTGCTATGTTCTTCTCTCCAGGCACAGTGTGACTTTGTTGTTGTATATTAAAAACAGCAGCTGTTCTTGGAGGTGAGGGTTCTGGAAATTAAAAGCATAATGTCCTAATTACCTATGGCAGGGAAAACATCTGTGCAGGAAAACTAATGGAATTAATTCCAGAGCTTAGCAACTGAATACATTAATTGACATTAATTAATGCTAAATTACAAACCTTTGCCAGTGGAGTCACATAAAATGTCTGTGAGAATGAAATGAAAAAAAAAAGTCCTTTAGTTAATGTGAACACAGAAAATCTTCCCCTAGCAAAAAAAGTGAGAACCAGGCACTGCAAGAAGCCTGCTTTTCCTTCTTTCTGTCTCCTGTAGCAAAAGGAGCTTTTATTGTTGTGCACATCTCAGTGTTTGGCTGTTTGGGAGATTAGCTTAAGCAATTTCAGTGCTCTGCCCTTTAGTAGTATTACTGGCATTTTAGAATTGAACCCATGGAGAATTGCACTGTAAAAGTTCACAGGAATTGCCTTAGTAAATCTTCATTGGTGATACAATCACTGCTGCACAGACTCCTGAGATCACAGCAGAAATAGGGATAGTCCCCATTCCTCCATTGAAGCAGGATCCAAAGAACCTCAGTCTCCTCTAATGGATGTCAACCTGGCCTGCTCTTTAAAATCTCTTGTGGAGGAGATTCCTTAATCCCCCAGTCTTTTCAACAGCTCAGGTGGCAGTAGGACCATTTCAACTGAGGCTGCTTTGCTGAAGCTCAGGATTGGCACACATTTCACTCAGGAACTTTGTTTTGACAGAGTGAGAGACCCCTCCTGGAATTCTGTCTCCAACTCTGGAGCCCTCAGCACAGGAAAGCTGTGGACCTGTTGGAGCAAGTCCAGAGGAGGCCACAAAGATGATCACAGGGATGAAACAGCTGGGCTTGCTCAGCCTGGAGAAGAGAAGGCTCTCAGGAGACCTTATTGTGACTTTTCAGCAGTCTTAGGACAAGGAGGGGACATGCTGCACCACACGGCACTGTTGGGTGGTGGGAGAGACTCCCTGTGCCCCTCCTTCCTGGGTGCACAGGGACAGAGGGATGAACAGCTCTGAAAAGGAACTTTCCTGAGCTCACAGGAATGAGCAGGCTGGGAATTACGTCGTTCCCTGCCCTCTCGTGGCTAATGTGGAAAAAATCATGTCCCTCTGAAGGGAAATACATTTTGATCATGCTGCCCAAGCTGTATTCATTAATGTTTTGCAGTGAGCTGCAAAAGCATAAAATGTTATAAAGGCAGCCACTAATAATACTTAGCACTTTATGTATTCCAAGAACCCTGCAAATGCCGGAGGAAAATCATCCCTTGAAGTTTCCTGAAGGTTCGTTACCCTGCATGTCTGTTTCAAGCAGAAGCCAACACCCCTTAGAAGCAAGGGAAGAAATGTCAAATGATAAATTTTAATTAAAACCAAGATTAAATACAAGATGGTAAAATTCCAGCCGTTTCTATTTCGGTGTAAGATGCTATTTCTCTGATCTGAAGGTGGCAATTATATCATACAAGGTGTCTCTCCAAGGAAAATTATTAGAAGTACTTCTAACATTAAATGCAATGTAGTGTTTCTATCATGTAAGTACTAATGTTAAAAAGCCAGAATTGTTCCTTGTATGGATCAGGTTTGTCATAAAACAAAATACAAATTTGTAATGAATCTGGAAGAGTCCAAACAGATTACTGAGAATCTGGTTCTGTATTCTAGGATAAATTGTCCCCATGAAGAAATTCTAATTGTTTTTCTTCAGGTGACACATTATGAGATGAGCACCTTGCAGTGCTTCAGAATAGGAGGAGAGGAGATGCCATGTAGTGACGGTGGGTGAGATGGCTTGCATGGCTGCGAGATGGATGGCTGCATTTAGACTATTTAATTTCAGACTGCTAAGACTTCTAGTTACAAGAGAATGTGGAATGATTGCCGAGGTCTGCCAGAGTGCATCTACCTATGTTGTCAACAGAGAAGTAGGTAAAACCCTTGAAGAGGAGTTGGTCTGAGGTACTTTCCAAGTCAGTCTGAATTACTCTACAGAGTGTAAGTGCTGTAGGAAATACAAAGATGCATCATAGAAGGTTCTCCCTTGGTAAAAATGTATAGCTCTGTCATCTGATCTAGAGCAGAACAAAAGAAATAATGGGAGGTTGGGGCAGGTAAAGAAGGAAGGCTATTAAAGGAAGAAAGTAATCAAGGGTGGATTTACAAAGGATGCAGGGGAAAGAAGGGCTGTGTGGTGTTGAATGGATGGTCTCAATTCACTGCACATGAATCTGGGAAGCAAAAGTGCCACCTCAGCAAACAGCTTTATGGCAGAAGAATCTGTGCTCAGGATCTCAAGTGTATTGTTTTTGTTCTTTTCCTTTCAGATGCCCAATACATCACCTGCAAGATGCAGAACTGCAGTGAAGCCACTCGCAGCAAACCCTTTCCAGGCTACATTGACCATAACTCCCTGATCGTCCAGGGTGATTATGTCTTTGTTCAGGTGCAGAACACCCTCTTCTCCTATTTATTCTACTACTTTATATTATATTATTCTATCTTCTATTATTTTCTCTTGCATTCCTTTGCATGTGTGTGCATGTGTGTTATTTGCAACTGCTCAGACAACACTGGATCCATAAAGGCACTGAGTGGGTTTGTTACAATGCTAACTGTGTTCCTTTAAGCTCTAGTTTCTTGTCACTGTAGGGCCATAGAGTTCCTGCCTGAGATATGTTCTCTGTGTGCTGGAGTGCTCTGTGCTACTCCTTGCAATCTCATCAGCACTCTGGAATTACTGCTTTAACCCCCCAGCTGGATGTGCTGTGTCACTCATCTGCTATTACAAGGGAGTAGACCAAAGCTTTTTTGAGTATGAGAGGGAAATAAGAAAGGAGGGAGGGAGTCAGGGAAAGCACCAAAGGAGTAATCAGGCTTTATTGTTATGCCTCAGTTGTGATTATAGTGAAAAGGCAGAAGATGGGATGTACTCAGCCAGGCTGTGTTCCAGGTGAGAGCTGGTGAATAGATTTGAACCACTGGGTTTCGTTAGGCTGCTGCCAGTGTCTATAATGTCAGCTGAAGAGGAGGAAAATAACAACAGAATTGTAGGGATGTGGAGGTGAACTGGAGATCATTAGCACTAAACTGGGCTTCCAGACAGTTTATATTTTAGCATGCTTGTGAGTGGAGGGAAGAGAGAGGATTGATATTTTACATTGGGTTAGTTGATTGCTAATTGGCTTCAGTTAATGAACTCAGTTTTAAACACCAGTCTAAATAATCCACAAATAAATCTGGGACATAAGCTTCAGAACAGCTTTTGTGCCTAGTGTGTCTGAGGCAAAAAGGAAATGTTTATGTGGCAGGGAAGACAGGGCCATGCATCACTGTGCAGCCACACTCTCATTCCAGAATGACTCTGTGTTTGTGGCTCAGCTGACACAGGAGCTGGAGTGTTTCTCTTCAGCCATCCTGGCTGAGCTGGATCTGGTGTTATCCCTTCTGCTCTTCAGAGGAGGAATAACCCTATGCCAGGCTGTGCATGCTTGGAGGAATAGATGAACACCCTCCTTCTAGCCTTCCCTTCCTTCCTTGACTCCATCTGGCTTTTCTGCAGCTAAACCATTTGGAATGAATTAGTAGGCTTAAAAGCACTAGGATAAAGGAATGGGAGTTTATTTTCCTGCTAAACTTGTTTTATTTACAAGCTCACACTTTCTCTTTAAAAAATATTTCTGGCCTTCCTTCCCCTAACTTTTGCCTGGTTCCCTTAAAAAAATGTTGAAGAGCTTTAAAATGAGAAATAGTGCTTATTTTACTTAATCTGCTATGAACCTGGCCTCTGTGTACCTTGCATTTTAAACTACTACAGTGCATTTTAAAACACTTACTACTAAAGAAAATTCTTGATAAGCTCAGGTATCAAGCAATTAAAGCAAAGTTCTGCACGGAGAATCCCTTGGAATATTTGTTCTTCAATATCTTTCATCCAAGGATTTCAAAGTACTTTACAAACATTGATTATACTTCAGCAGCACTGGAAGCCAGATAAAATTGACAGCTTTTTTCTTTTTTTTCCCCTCCTTTAATAGGTGGTAGAAAATGATACCTCACATTGCTCTAACCCAGCATTTTCAAGGTCTGCAGTCAGTATTTATGCACTTAAATATATGGCCAGATTCACAAAAACACCAAATCGACCGAGCTTCTCCTGCCCTCCATACCTGTGAATATTTAGCTGATCTTGTAGCAGATACCTATGATGGCTTGTCCAGGGCCACACAGGAACCAAAGCTGGAAGCAGAAATAAAAATGAAGCCTCATGTCTGCCAATCTGCTGGTCTAATCAACAGCCTACAGGGCAGCTCTGCAGATGGCAAAGAACAGAGAATGTATTGGTAAGGCACAGGAAAGCTGTGGTATCAGGAGGTGACATCATGGCCCAACTGAAGTCAATATTTCACTCTTCACAAGTTTTCACATGAGATTCTAGCTTTTGTCTCTCTTTGCTGAAAATGGGATTCCTCCTGTTTTCTTTTTCAGCCACTGTCAGTTGGATTAATGTTTATTCCTCATCTGTAACAGTGCTGCAGTTTAAGTCATTGCCACCACACTGTGGTATTTCTCTTAACGGCTTTTGCTTGATATTCATTCTCATAATGAAAAAAAGAAAAAAAGAAAAACCTGATGATGATAACCTTCCTGCTTCTCTTGTAGCTGACATCAGGAGGAAGACCACATTATTACGTTTCTTATAGGAGGAGCCCATTTGCACAGATGAAGCTGCCAAAGTACTCCTTGCCCAAGGTAGGTTGCTGCTGCTAGAATGCCCATATGAGCCTAGAGATACTTTGATTGCACAGAAGATCTTGAGTCCAACACAAGTAACTGCAAGATGACATGCAGTGAATGAAAACAGTATTCTTCTTTAACAGAACATTTGCAAGCAAGAAAGGACTAAAACCAAAAGTCAGCACTTTGGCTAGTCAAGGACATGAGCATGAAATGTAGACAGATACCACAGCCCACATCAATGACCATTTCTTTATGGTTAATTAATTCAGTTTTGGAGGGTATTCTCTCTTTTTTTTTTTTTTTAATTCCCCTCTCCTCTCGCTGTCTTGTATGGCTTGCTTTTTGTGCTTTGCCTCATTAGTAGATTTTAATGGGAACCAAGCAGAAAGATGTCTTTGTGTGCCTACTCTGTCTCTGGCCTAATTAATAATGGTGAATTAGCACTGGAGCTTGAAAGGATATTTCTGCCTTCTGAAGCTGAATTTTTTGAAAGACCTATATAAAATGTTAGCACCATTTTGAAGAAACCACCAATTTGCAGCTGGGGTCCTAATGGATTCCTAACAAAGACTGAGGACTCTTTTTTTTGGCCTTTTCTTTCTTGATATAGTCTGTCTTAAATGAGATTTAAGCTGAAAGGTAGCAAATGATCTTATGGATTCTATATGAGATCTAACATCAGAAGACAAATGCATTCCCAGAAGCTAAGAAGGGATTGTTAAAAGAAAAAAAAACAGAAAGTGCAAGGTCAGATTTTGTAGGTGAAAATGTTCAAAGGGATAACATGGCTAATTTCACAACTGGCTCTCTTTGATTCCTCAACCCAACAGAGCTGTTTATAGTGGATTGACTGGGTGACCTTCATGTGAAGAGACTGCAGCTCAAACCCAGCCCTTCAGTGCCTCACCTTCCCTGCAGTGCTGCTGGAGCCTTTACTCCTGCTCACAGCTCTGGAAAGCAGCTTGCAGGACAGTGAGGACCACACCAGCAGCCATGAGATCTTAGCTCTGACACAGGAGACCTGTGGTCTGCCTCAACATTTTTAGTCACATTTTGAGATAGGTTGCTTTGAAACTTCCTGCCCAAGCAAGAGAAATTACTCTGTAAATTCAAATCAGATTTAAATAAGTGTTATTTTAAGGAGCCCTTAGCAATGGTGTTGCATTTTAGCATGGTTATTGTAAAAGCCAAATAAAAATTGTTATTTACAGCCCATTCAGACCATCTGTAGAGACACTTCTTGCTTTAAAGTTATTGTTTCCTTTAGCCCACACTTATTTTTTNGAGTGTCACTCTTCCTGAACTGCAGGCGTGTGGCAGCAGGCAGCCCTGGCAGGTGATGCTGCTGCTCAGGCAGGATGGCCTACAGCAAATCAAACTAAAATATTATTCTTGTTCACATTAACAGCCTTGTAGCTACTTTGATTAAAAGCCTAAATAAACTTGAAACTCTATTCCATTCAAGCAGACGACTGCATATGTGCATACAGGTTGTCTTAACCCTGTAAATAGTCTTTATTGAGACCTCTTAATCAAAGCACCACAGTGTGGGCTTTGTCACACACTGTAATGTCACTCACGATAATCACCTTAAATGTACATACAGTATGCATTTACTCCAGTTTAGACCAATGCACTTGGCAGACATTTGAGAATACTGAAGCAAGTCAAGCAATTTCTCTTTTAAAAAGACCTGTCTTAGCTGGTATTGGGTTGAATAGTGATGGGATGGGTGCATATGGTATCTCTGTTTTAAATTAATCACCTGCTTTCAGCCTTAGGATGGACATCCTGATGGAAGAAGCAATAGCAAAAATAAATAAATAAGATCCTTGAATAAATAAATAAAATAAAAATAAATACTATAAATTAAAATAAAATAAATAATAAAATAAAGAAATACAGACGTTGAAAGACCTGACAGCCCCATTAATTTCAAAGAAAGCAAAGGCAAGACCTGGCATCTTCACAGACATTTCCCAGAATATTCTGAGTTGGAAGNGATCGCTGGAGAGCCAGAGAAAATGCACTAGAATTAAATCACAATGTGTTCCAGAGAACAAGAATTGGAGCAATATATTCATATTATTTGACCCAAAGAAAGATGCTTTGTCACAATCTCGGAATATCTTCAAAGTCTGAAGAGCTGCATTTGGCTTGGAAGGAGCTACAGTGGAACTGTGGCTGTTTAGGAGGCTGCTATCAAAGAAAAATAGTCACTTTTATGAAAAATGCACAGAGTGTTATATTATTCAAGGAATTGGAACATACAGCTTCTTTTATGCCCAAATTCTCTTTTATCTCCGTCAGCTAAGAAAGGGGGGCCAAATATGGCAAACATTACCAAGTGACTTCTGGAACTGAAGATGGAAATATCAAGCTTTTTGTCTCTGAGTGTCACTCTTCCTGAACTGCAGGCGTGTGGCAGCAGGCAGCCCTGGCAGGTGATGCTGCTGCTCAGGCAGGATGGCCTACAGCAAATCAAACTAAAATATTATTCTTGTTCACATTAACAGCCTTGTAGCTACTTTGATTAAAAGCCTAAATAAACTTGAAACTCTATTCCATTCAAGCAGACGACTGCATATGTGCATACAGGTTGTCTTAACCCTGTAAATAGTCTTTATTGAGACCTCTTAATCAAAGCACCACAGTGTGGGCTTTGTCACACACTGTAATGTCACTCACGATAATCACCTTAAATGTACATACAGTATGCATTTACTCCAGTTTAGACCAATGCACTTGGCAGACATTTGAGAATACTGAAGCAAGTCAAGCAATTTCTCTTTTAAAAAGACCTGTCTTAGCTGGTATTGGGTTGAATAGTGATGGGATGGGTGCATATGGTATCTCTGTTTTAAATTAATCACCTGCTTTCAGCCTTAGGATGGACATCCTGATGGAAGAAGCAATAGCAAAAATAAATAAATAAGATCCTTGAATAAATAAATAAAATAAAAATAAATACTATAAATTAAAATAAAATAAATAATAAAATAAAGAAATACAGACGTTGAAAGAGCTGACAGCCCCATTAATTTCAAAGAAAGCAAAGGCAAGACCTGGCATCTTCACAGACATTTCCCAGAATATTCTGAGTTGGAAGGGACCCACAAGAATCATTAAATTCAACTCTTAAGTGAAGGGCCCATGTGGGGATTGATCCCACAACCTTGTTGTTTTTAGCCCCATGCTCTGACCAACTGATCTGGCAGAATAAAACTGGCATTGCACATCCCTACTATTTAACTTGCCAGGAAAAATGTTGTTCCCTGACCAAATTCAAAAGGGGCAATTGTTAGTAATTCAGAAAGCCTTGGCTTTTAGTAATTTGAGGAGACACCTGATCAAACCCATGTACAGCATCATGTTACTTTAGTCTTTGAAAAGGCAAAAGGGACAGATAGTAGAACTGCATATTAATGTACTTGCAGTATGTTCTGGAACAGAGAGAAAAAAAGCTCAGGCTCTCAGTAGACAAATGCAAGGGGAGCCCCTAAAGGTGATGATGGCTATTTGAGAAAGGTGCCTTGCTTCACATTCCTGCCCTCTTCTACCTCTGTAAGGAGCTTATGCTATATCAAGATGAAGGCTGTCTTTTTGTATTGTTCCTCCCCGCCAAGGAATTAATATCCACCCTGAAAAAAACCCAACGTAATATGAAACATAATATGATATGCTAATTAATTTTAATTTTCCCAATGTGGAAATGAAGAAATTAGTGATGCTGGTCCAAGATCTGTTTGATGCCCATATACTAATCCTTTTCTATCAAAGCTGTGCATCATTGCTGCATGTATTGGACAAGGCCATATTAAGAGGAAGTTAATTTATCCCCAAAGGCACAGTTGGAATGCTATATTTTTTTACTTTCTGCTTTATGTATATTATGCCAATTCTGTCTCAATCTCTGCTTCCCTAGGATTAAATTCCTTCAGCCTTACTGGAATGTTCTTTAGACTTCCATCTTCTATCTTCCAGCATGATCAAGTGCAGGAAGCATCTAGTGTATAAATTAACTTGTTTGCTTCTTCAGCATTTGTGAAATTGCCTTTAGTTTTCTCTAGTGTTGATCAAAATATATTTTTACCCCTCTTCCCCAGTTTTTACAAAACTATTGAATGAAATGGTAAGATAATGAAAAAGTACATTCACCAGACAAACCAAGTTTCACTTATAATTTCTGCCTGTGTTTAAATGGAGAGGCCTTCCCGTGTGTCCCATATTCAGAAATTAACACTTGAGATTAGAGCTGTGCTAGCCAATGTTGCCTGGAGCACGCTGGGAACACCTGCTGATGTAGATGTACCAGCAGATTGAACCAGGGTGACAGTCTGACAAGAGGAGCCACAGACAAGCAGCTGTGGCTGTAACTCCTACTGGCACAGCTGGAGCTGAGAGAGGATGTCTGCTCACAGCCAAAATTAGTAGGACTCAGTGGGACTTATATTACTTTTCCTATTGCCTTGGGAATTAAGCCAATCTGTTCCTTCACAAAACAAGCCCATCTTCTGGGACATGATTTTCTCCAGTGCAAAGAAGGAAGTAAATCAAGTGCACATTCATCCACTCTATATTCAGATCCGGATCTGGATGAGCAAGCAACTATTCTGAATCTTAACTCCATGGTGAATCCACATTCAAATTTATAGATCAAATTTCTTCATTATATTACTTTTTTATTTTTACATTACAAGGCTTCATCTGGAAGTATTAATTCTCCCTAAAAAGCCACCAGACACTGAATTTTCAAAGACTATTATTAGCACAAGGGAGAAGTAGCATCAGCTTCCAAAGAGTATATTTTCTCATAAAGTTCTGTTTTGCATATAGAAAGTCCTGGCTGAGGTTCATGGAAGTAGAATAACTTTGGGATATCTGCCCAAAGCAGACCAAACAGCTGAGTCTTCTGAGAATCACCTGGTGCTATGAAATCTTCATTTCTTTTCCTACCTCCACAGATTTTTATGGCACCAAAGATCTCAGGGTGCCTGTGCTGGGCAGATAGAGCCTGGGAATTTCATTATAACGATCTCTCTCTTGGTGGCTTTTTCCATTGTAATGGAAAATAAAATAAAATGGGTAATAATTTCTCCAAGCATTGAAAGATGGGATCAGGTTCAATAGTTCCTCTTTTTCTTTACTTATGCAATTTTTTCATTCCTTCCTGCCTGCTGTAACACAGAGAAGAAACAGAGTGAAACAAAACCTCACTCATAATGCTAGTGATATAAATACATTTCTGTTCTTTGTATCTAGTGAGGATTAGGGTTGTTTTTCTATTTTATTTCTTGGGGTGTGCTGTTTAGTATAGTGGTCCAGGGTCTTGGCTCCAGCCCACATTGTCATTAGAAACAGTAGGTAACAGCAGATGTTCCCTCATTAGTTCCTGCTTATGTCAGGTCCTGAGCATATTTGGCTTCTAAAAGCTGGGCAAGAAGCAGCTGTTTCAGATGATTTTTTTTTTAAACCCCTACATTTTTAATATCTGTGACTCCATAGTCATGAGTGGAATCATTCAGATGCTGAATGGAAAAAGGAAAAAAAACCCAAAAAAGAAACATCCCTCCCTATTCCCCAGACAAAACATTCATTAAAATGAAAGTGTTGGTAAGGGGAGTGAAAGTGCTGCTGTATAACACTGTAGTGCCAATGTAAATGTTCAATTAACACCTCATCAGTTAATTAATGCTTTGAAAAATTGGCAGAGGAGAGCTGGTGTAAAATATTCCTGGATGGAATTACCTGTTTACAGTGGCTGTAGAGAATACAATAATAAAATGCAGCACCATTGTCTACTGAGTTCCCTGTTAAACTCCATCCTAAATATATCCCTTGCTGCTCCCCAGTTGCTTTGGAGCCATTGGAAATGGCAGCACAGAGCTCCCTCGAGTAACCTGCCTCTCTTTTCTTTCCCTAGGACATGCATGTCATCAGCACAGATGAGAATCAGGTGTTTGCAGCTGTACAAGAGTGGAACCAGAACGACACATACAATCTGTACATCTCCGACACCCGAGGGATCTACTTCACCCTGGCCTTGGAAAATGTCAAGAGTAGCCAAGGGCTGGAGGGGAATGTGATGATTGACCTCTATGAGGTATGTCATGACTCCAAACATCTCATTGCTAATTCAGGAGCTCACATGATGCCCGTACCATTTCCTCATTGCACATCAGTCTCGTAAAATGCATGTGAACAGCAAAGCCAACAAATGATTAAACACAGAGTTTTACCCTTCCTAGATTTACTGCTGTATTCACCAGTAGGTTCTCAGGTGAGGAACAGCTCATGGCTCTTTGATGCATAGGAAAAAGGCATGGAATAGTTCATTCAGTTGCTAAGAGGAACTCTGTCTGTCAGCCAAAATCCTGCTTGGACCCATGTTGGCTCTATGGCTCTGAAAGCTCCCAACAGTCTCAGTAGTATCATTCTCCGAGTTTTGTTGCATTTCTGGCAATCTAATCTCTTGTTTTAGAAGTTAAGGAGAGACTGCAGTTTTCAGCTGTCCTTGTCACCTTTCTCAGCTTGAGCTATTCTGGGAACTTAAGTAGTTATAGGTATGTCCTTTTGGGCTATCTCATGAGCATGGAAACTCTCATACCTCATTTTGATGCCCCCTTTACCCTGAGCCTTTTTCTGAACAAGTGTGCTCTGCTTAAGCTCACAGTAAAAAGGCCAATTTGCATTGTCTTCTATGACAACTGATCCTAAGAGTAGGACTTCTAATGTGCCCTTGTTCATCTCTTGCTCTGCTGCCTATTTTCCCTCTGGAGACAAGCACTCAGCTGAGGAGAAATTCAATCCTCAGCTGCCATTCTGAGGTTCCGGTTCTGTTTTCAGGTCTCCTCCAGGGTATTTTCTGACCATTTATAAATGGTCATAAAGTAGATCTGAGTGCTTTTAAAGATGAGGATGCTGCCCATATCTCCCCATCACTGTCTCAATATTAGCTCTGCTCTGTAGTTTTCCTTCAGCTGCCCTCTACTTGGAAACCACCTTGAATTGTCCAGAGAGCCCAAGAGTTATACAGCAGTGCAGATGGACCAGAGAGGATGGGCACTGCCATTTCAGTCATTTGGACATTTTTTACCATTAATCTCTCCACAGTGCTGGCAGCCCATGGAAAAACTGTTGCCTCTTATTACTGTCAGCTGAGGAAGCAGCTTTGCTGCATTATGTAAAGGTGTCCTACATCCCAGGGGAAAAGAAAATCTTTTGTTTTGTTTTATTCATCTGACACCACCCAGCAACCTGGATTGAAATTGATGCAATCAGACTTACAGCATCATATCTGTTGATTTTCTAGATAGAAGAAATATTGGCTGACATGGAACCTGGCACAAACCTTCCTTTCAGTTTGATGTTCTTGCTGGAAAGGAACAGACAGACAGCCAGCATGGTTCTCTGAGTCAGATTGTTATAGTGATTTAGGGGAAAATGGAGAGGAAGGCAAGAGATGGAAAAAAAAATCCATAGATAAATTAAAAGTAAGTGGAGAGATTGCCAAGCAAGTCCTTCTCTGGTGGCAGCAGTGTATTTTAAAAAGCATCATTATTAGAGATGCCAGAGAAAGGCCTGTTTAATGCAGGTGTCTGTGTATGTGTTTGTCAGGTGTTAGAAGTAAGTTTTCCTGGTAGCATTACAGTGAACATGTTTCTGTGTGTAATTCCTAAACTGATTCTAAGAAAAGGGTAAATCTGCTCAATGCTGCTAAGTAGGGAATTGCACTGGGTACAAAGAGAAATAAAACTTCTTTCATGGTGTCTCCTTGAGTTCACAAAAAGTCTGTCCTATTGACCACCTCTTGAAGTGAGGGAAGAGCTGAATCACTGACCACTGTGTCTGAGTGCCCTCTCTGGTTCCTGTGTCTGCCCAGTGATGCAATATGGCTGTGTTGGAATGGTCCACAGCAAGACAGTCCTGCCTGTGGCAATCCATGACTGAAGTGGTAACAGACTGTGAGGAGGTGTGTCTATAGCTGTGCTATGTATGCCTGTCACTCTGGAACTTACTTTTTTCTAGCAGTATGTATGTTGGCTGAGAAGTATGTTTGATGTATGGTGATGGGGAGTGAAAAATGTGTTTCGAGTTGTGTGTTCAGGTGTCTTGTATGGATCTTTCTGAAGCTGTAGAGCAGCATTAGTATCTGCACACAGTGCATTCAGGGTGGTGAGGATTCTGCAATTCCTGTGTGGGAGCTGATGGAGTGCTTTCCTCTCTGACCACTGGTGGTCATGCACTTGCTTGCCTGGGTCTTTCTCTGCAATGACTGTGTGAGCAGCAGGGCTGAGCAGCTCCCTGTGTGTGTCAGGGTTGTGTATATGCAGTTGGTCTGTCTCTTCTTTCTGAGAGTACACAAGCCTGTGTGTGCAGTCTTTTTTTAAGATAAAGCTGTCCAAGACTGACAGAATAACTTTGCTTTCTCAGGAAAGGATTCTGAGTTCCAGCCCATGACTAGAATCATAAAACGAAAAAAATTTCAGGATTTCAGAACACTTTTATTGCCTGATATATAAAATGCTCTTTAATCATTTACGGCCAGCATTTCACAGGGACTATGTAATAGAACAATTTTGGGACAGCAACAAAGCGAAGTACAATTGCAACTATAGTCTCTAGCCTCTGGTAGTAAAGGCAGAACTATGTTATTTTTCCATCCCTGTCTATTCATGCAATATCACTGTGAGACAGGAATACCCTTGTCTTTTCAGGGTGCCTTTCTACTACAACAAAGAAATCCTGAATAATTAGTTGGGTGGGATCAAATAATCCAGCTGGGAAATTGAAAAGGTTATCCTTTTTCTGCTGGTATCAACAATGAATTAGTTAACTCTTTAATTTAAAGGCTATTGCCCTTTATAGTATGCCATGTCAAAGTCTTTATAAACTTAAAATGAAATTCAGGAAGGTGCCATTTGAATGACTAAATACATCACTGTAGTGTACCAAAGCACTATACACAAGTAGTCTCACAGCACATTATTTAAAGTGCAATAAGGTCCTGTCCACTGGTAGCTGTAGCATCCAAATCCAGCCACGTAATTAAATGGGTTGAGCTGGAAAAAGCTCTGAATCTGCTGTGTAACTGTCTGCCATGCCATGTCATTTAATATCTGTGAATATAAACTCTTGATGAATGATTCTGTCTGCTAATTCTACATCATAAGCAGGGGTGAGGTGGATGACTGAACAGACTTGCTGGAAACAAAAAAGTTTCTCACTTTCCCCCTCCTTCTCCTGATTTCACTTCCATTTTTATTGTGGCACTCAGATTACAGAATGACAGCCTAACAAATTCATTCTCAAGCTGCAGCAGCTATTGGGCTATTGATTTTCAGTGTGCTGAGAAGATGGGAACATTCTGCAGTGTGAGTTGTGATTTGAAGTTGACTTTTTTTTTTTCTCCTCACTAAGATACTTTTAGGCTTGGTTCCAATGTGAATCTGTTAGCATCATGTCTTTGCAAAATCCTCCTGCAGGTTTGTGGATTTAAACTGTTGGGTAAAACACCAGAAAAAGTAGAAGGATGAAGACCTCATTTCCAGCTCTGTAACAGTAACTAGAGTTCTGTATGGCCTTGCTTGAGTCACCAGTGGTTTGTTTTCCTCAAAATACAAAACCATAATAAAAATACCTCTGTGCCCCTAGTTATCTGTTGGAACACTGATAATTATGAAACACATTGAGACGCTTAGATGAAACATCTGAAGAAGGCTGGATGAGAATAGAAACATTGAACTGCAAGTTTATGTGTGTGTGTTGCTGTTTTCTTCACAAGGTCAAAATTGCTGCTGTTTTCTGCTGCTGCTGTGCAAGAGAAAAATAATTGCCTGTACATGTTTCATCTTTCAGGGGGAAGGATTCCTACTCATTTGAGAGGTTGTCACTTTACAGATAATGCTACTGACATCTTGCCATGTTCCCATGATGATTCTGAAATACAATATTTCTTTCCCATTTGTCATCTTTACACCTGTGATGGCTTTATCTTTTCCCCAGCACCCAGCTTGCCTTTGATGTACATTGGCAATTCTGGCCCTGACACTGACCACACTGACAGAGCCATCAGAGTCCTGGTGGGTTTGACAGAGAAAAAGGGACATGCACAGAACCTGCATGGACTTGATCTATTTTTCAGCCATGTCAATTTTTCCTAGGTAGCAGGGATAAAGGGAATGTTCTTGGCTAACAAGAAGATTGACAACCAAGTGAAAACTTTCATCACCTACAATAAAGGGAGAGACTGGAGTTTGTTGCAGGCTCCGCACACAGATCTGAGAGGAAATCCCATTCACTGTCTCCTAGTAAGTACCTGAGGGGGGAACTTGGGGATGCTAATACCCCAGAACAATCTTTTTTTCTACCAGGTAAAGCAACAAAAAGAGGGCATCTCCCCTCTCTATGCAGTGTATCTCATAGAGTGCAGTGCTTCAGGCTTGGACTGCCAGGGGTTATTGCATTGTAATTTAGGTTAATTTAATTTGATTTCTGGAACAAATGTAAGCAGTGTGGATCAGCTGCCTTCTGCAGAAGTGCTGTGTCCCCTGCAAGAGCAGGGGAAGCTGGATGCTGTGTCTGGCAGTAAGTTCTCTGGACACTAGATGGGAGGCAAGAGCTGCTGTAGCTCAGAACTCTGAGACACAGTAACTGGAAACAGGCTCAAAGGAAAAGAGAGCTCAGATTGCTTTCAGGCTGCTCTGTTGGCATTAATATTTATTAACATTCATCATTTTCTCTTTGAGCTCAGAAGTGAGAATCGACACATTTGTCCAAATATATGTGCAGCTTTGTGTTGGTGTAAATTGTATCTATCTCTGTACTTATTGATATGAATCCACATATAGCTAAGTCTTTAATCATCATTATATGCAAACAGTTTCCAAGAGGGAAAGTGAAATATAAGTAATGTGAATAGAATTGGAGAGCTCTACAAAATTAGATACCTTATACTGATCTTGACATATTTTTCAGCTGATACAATCTATTCACAGTAGTGGGATAATACCCCTGTATTTGGGATTCCAAATAAGTTTCATATTATACTAATTCTAATATGGTTCCAGGCAGAATCAGGGACACTGTTTAGATTGTTCTTACTGCTGTTGTCCTGCATGTTGTTTTCCATCAAAAAAAAAAAAGTTTCTCATTTTGAGGCATTAGAATCTGAATCAGCATTATATTTTGTAGCTGAATGCTACACTAATCTCTTAACTGAATGCCATGCACTGTTGCAAGAGCAAAGAATAAATATTTGGAGCTGTTCAAATAATTGATTTTTTGATTGAGCCAAAATGCAAGCCCTTCATTTTCTGTCCAGTTTGGAAAAAATAAATAGGAAAGACTAGGAGTAAGGCAGAAGAGTTATTTCAGAGCATGACTAAATTTGTCTGGGTTTGTTTGGGTTTGCTTTCTTCTTTCAAATTTTTAAAAATTGTAACTAAGTGAATTTTTAATTAGATGTTTCTATGAGGTGAAAACCAAAACAGATGACATGCAAAAAACTTTGCAGGCATAAAGCAATTTAGTTCTTTTGAAGGGACTATGTAAAGAAGCCTTTATGTTTCAAATAGATTATATAATCTAGTTTTAACAAGTGAACATATTCAGTAAAAAAAAAAAAATACATCTTGACCTTCTCAAATTATAACAAATTTTATCAGAAACTCAAGATTTTTATTATATGATATGACAGTAATATTCTAGGGGACTGGCAAGGCAGCAGAACAAAAAAAAGCACATAGGCAAATAAAATAATAAAAGTAGGTTTATTTTTTTCCCATCAACTTGAAGTTAGAGTTCTGAGAGGTCTTTCCTGGTGCACTGATCATGCAAAGTCTGACTTGCCACTCTGGTTGTAAGTGAGCCAGTGATACTGCTCTGTGTGGCCCTTATGGAACAGTTGTTTGCAGGAATTGGGTATTTTATATACAAGGCTATACCCCCCACTGTAGTTGTCCATTATATAATGGAAGCAGTCATATATCTGTGTGTGAAACAGAAATGGACAGTTCTTATGGGGGGAGAGAGAGTTATGGCTCCCTTTAAGCCTTCCCATCCGTACTGTATCTGCTACTATATCCATGGGCACCAGAAAATGCAATAAACCTCATTTAAAATTAAACCAGATATACCTGAACAAGCTGGATTCCCTCCAGGGTGATAAATTTGAACAATCCAGACAAAGGGTCAAGAGGAGGAGCAGGAGTGTGGGAGCTTGTAAGGACACAGTGAGAACTGACCTAGAGAAGCTCATGGTTCTCTGGGGATTGCATTTACATCCTTGGAGCTCCACTGTGCATAGGCCACTATTTAAACATTAGTTTGTTTATATTTTGCTCTCTATGCAACCATGTACTTGCTCTGAGAATTACTTCCACCTGTGCAAGCTCAGTGGATGTTTGTCATGCTGTTTACATTTCTTAAGTGCTCTGTCCCTAGAGCTGGAGTGTAAGAATTGTTCTGTGATTTCAGGGTGCTGAGGGACAAATCCTCGTGGACTTTAATCTTGTATCTCAGTCTTTGTCCTTTGATAAGGCCAGAAGAATATTTAGCCGTGTTTATTTCCTCTTCCCCTAACATTGAGTAAAACAGGCAAGAGGCCTCTTTCATTTGTCTAAGCACTCCTCCACATTTAGGTTTTCACCAGCTTTTGGAATGACAGAGGAGCAGGAAACCTCTACTGAGCATTCAGAGTCTCAGGTGGTCAACTTGCAAATCTGAAAGAAAGCAAATAGCTGAAATCTGAATTAAACTTACTTATTAGGTTTTTACAGGAACAGGCAGTCTGCCTGCCATAGAAAGGAAGGGATAGAAGTCCAGAAAATGTATCAAGCACAACGTGAAATAGCAATTCTGCAAGAGAGACAAGCTATTTAAAAATCCTGTCTGAGGTTCACGCTTAATGGTGGGGAAGATGAAAGCAGAATATGGAATAAAAGATTTCTAGAAATTATAGAGAATAAACCACAGAAGTTGGGAGCGGTAGGGAAGTTTTTGAAACAAAAGCACTTGAAGTTTGCATTCCTGGAAATAAGCCAGGGATCCATAAGGGTTTTCTGCTGAGGGACAATGAGGAGAAAAGGAATTTTCCCCTGGTCTGAGGCAATTCTGTTCCTTGTCAGTGTGACATAGCTTGGCATTTAAATACTTCACAAACTCCACTCACCTCTTTAGCCACCCCTGCATCACTACTTTTACCTCCTTATGTCAATTGCTCCTTTTCCTTCTAGATGATCCTGCTTTTCCTTATGGCACAGATAAGTGAGTTCTTCATAGTCCATTGTACATGTAGTTTAGCTCCCATCCTTGCTGCACAGCAGATACTAATGCTTTCCCACTGCTGGTTCTCAGCATAATTGTCTGCAGCAATGGCTCAGCACTCAGCAATGACGTGTGTTCCAGCTCATTGGCAAAATGGGATCTGCCATTTCCCAGAGTGACAGTGCAGCCCCCAGCCTGCAGAGCAGGGCTGTGTGCTCTGTGCAACTGGTCTCCAAACCTAAACTAAGGGAGAATTAAAACAGAAGTACATAGCAGCTAAGTTGTTGGCTAAGGAGGTTGGGAAGGAATCTGGTTGAAGCACAGGGTGAGCCAGACAAAACCATCCCTCTACTGACAGTGCACTTGAGGTGGTTTCTCAAAGGGACTCAGAATTTCTTTGCATTTTTTTGAGAGACAGCTCTCAATAATGAGGAAGGAGGAAAGCAGTGAAATTCCATCTAATCTCAGGGTTTTGTTTTTCTTGTTTATACCACTTAATACAAGTGGTATCTGATTAATAAGATAAATATACTTTATCTTCATGAAATAGATGCCAAGGTATTTTATTCCAAAGGCGCTGGTTTAGTTTGCTACTTACTATGTGTTGTGAAGTGGTTAACTGAGGAGTAGTTCTGTCTGGCAAGAAATGAGCATCTGCCTGGGAGAGTTAATCAATTAGCTTTCAAGGATGGACTTGTTCAAACACAGGGCTGAATCTCAGGAGAATCTTGGTTCAATTTTTGGGTCTATCTCTAATTTCCTATGTGACCTTGGGCAAGTCATAAATTTTCTCTGTGCCTCGCTTCCCCAGACATCTGTTTATTCCCTCCCACATTTTGTTTGTCTTTTCCATAGGAATTTATAAGGATTTCATTACAAAGACCCTCTTCTCATAAAGGGAGACATTTATGCCATCTGCTAGAGAGTATTTTAACCATCTAAGTGAGGTGTTTTGAACATCTCTCCTGGAAGTGTTTATCTCTTTTCATTACTCCTTGCTATTGCAAGTGAGTAAATACTAGTGACTGCCCCTAGGTTTGTGAATGGTGACCAGCATCATCTTTGTGCTATAATACTTTCTCCCACTTCTAATGAGGGACAGCCACTGATAGCTGGTTTGTATTGTGTCCTACCACTGGAGTCAGTTCAGGTGGGCTTTTCAGAACAGGCAAAAGTGGGTGTGTGGATGTTTATGAAAAATTTTACTGAGGACTGATGAGCTTCTTGAAGGGGGAGCATAAGAGTGCTGGCTTGAAAATATTAGGAAGCAAGTAATGAACTCCAGCACAATTGTAAAAACTGTGGCAGTGAGCAGAGCAATGGGCTATATCACCTATGCTTTATCTTCTAGCTAGAGTTTAAATGCTCCATGCTGTGGTTGCCTTTCCCTTAGTGGATGTGGAGCAGTTGGGCACAGATGGGAATTAGGCAGTGACAGGGAAGCCCAAACCTGTGATTCTGATGATAATAATGATTTTGGTAGCCTGTTGGTAAGAACAAAAAAGACAGAGACAATTGATGAAAATTCTGAAAACCAGTGAGATGTCTGCATGTGAATTAAGATATGGGAGCTGGAGGAGGAACACAAAAGGACAAGCAGAACACAAAACAGCTGGAAAAATATCTGTTGATGAACTATATCAGGACAGAGATGGCAAAGGTGTACTAGGGGAATGTGGAAGAGAATGCTAACACAGCCAGGATGTGGGGTGGTCATGGGCAGTAACTTCAGGTGTTTGGCTAAGAGTGGAAAGGTTGGTTTTCACACCATACCTAGTTGTCACCAGAGACTCTAAGCATTACTGCACTCCAAAAAGTAAGAAGTCATGCCACTAAAAAGACCATCTGTCTGCTTAGACAGATGGCCTTTTAGTACTGGAGAGATATATTCCATTTCTATATGCAATATCTGTGAAATGAGATAAATTTGAAAGGAAACCTCTGGTAGCACAAAGATTGAATCTTTTCAAGGTCTCATCTGAGTTGGGAATTGGCTGAGTTGCTGTTAGGTTCTGTCTTCAAAATGCTGAACCGGGCTTGGAGTATGTTAGTTTTAAAAATATGTTTTCTATTTAGTCTTCTCACAACGTATCAAAATGTAAAAGGAAAGCGTTCATGCTCTTGCAGTCCTTTTCCACTTCCTGCATTCATGTCAGCTCAATTTGTTCTCCACTCCATGCAGTGCCCCAGGCTGCTCCAGCGGCTGCCCTGGCAAGGCTGTCATTTGGAGTTAGGCTGCTCAGTGCATTGCACTTGGCAGCTCGTGCTCCCTGTGCACAGCCCACGTCCCCCCTTCCTGCCTCACACCAGTGAGAGCTCCCATCTCTCCTCACCACCCTCATTTGCCTTTGCCTAAAGAACCCTGCCTTTCTCCACAGGGGAATTGTCATTTCAATCATATTCACCTACTTTGAGATGGGATGGATAAGTGGTCTTCCTCCAGTGACCTATGGGGCTGCACATCCAGCCTTTAGGCAGCTGGTATTATTCAGAAAAACCTGCCTCCTTTGAGCCTGAAGGTCCCTCTGCACAGCCCCTCTCTCTTACAGAGTTGGGCAAGCTGAAGCCATGAGCTTTGCTCCAGTTCTGTTCCTGTGTGATGTCCACCTTAATTGGGTCAGTTTGCTTCAGGTTTTCTTGCCAGTATTTTTCCCCCTGCTCCTCCCTTAGCATGTTTCATGAAGGGCTCTTCATGAGGTTTGAAAGAAAAAAAAATCTGGAAATAAAACCCAAGTGAAGGAAATAGTATTCAGAAGTTTTCAGAAATTATCACATTACAGATTTGGAGGGAATTGTAAAGGCAGCTTTGAAAATCTGCTCGTCTGTCTTACCTTCTTGCTCAGATGATTTATTCTGGACCTGAGTACCCAGCATACAAAATCAATAGCAAATAGGTAAGGTTTCCATGGATGTATTTGTATTGAAATCTTAAAGGTCACATCCAGATGGGCAACAAAGCTTTGCTTTAAAGTTGAAACTAACACTTCCCAGTCATGGTACTTCTTTGTATTTATTGTAGTGCATTTCACAACAGTCATATATCAAAAAGAGTTAAGAAATTCTATGAAATAAGTTGTTTTTTTTCTCGGCTAATTAGTGGTGATTCAGCACCACGCCACTGGGGTTAAATTGCTTCTTGTTTCAGAGATAGCTTTAGTAGTGCTGCTCAGAGTAATTTCATATCTGCATCAATCTGCATGATTGCTTCTCAAAGAGTAGGAGCCAGGAGAGTCAGTCCTTACCATCACCTGCCCGTGCAAGCCTGGTCCCCCCCTTTGAGGTACAGCCTCAAAGATCTGGTCCTTGGAAGAGGGTTTCAGCCTGGAGCATGTATCCTACTGGGAATGGGCTGTGTCAGAAAATGATGGCAAAGTGGCTGTGCCTGTCTAAGGGTTACTGAATGCAGTGATTAGGAGGAAGTACAGAAAGGCACTGAATGTTTCTAAGCCTGTAGAAATAGGAGCATACATTGTTGTGTCTGCTTTTTACTTTTATTTCCCCTTTCTCCATAGCCCTATTGCTCCCTTCATCTTCACTTGAAGGTCTCAGACAACCCCTACACCTCAGGAAACATTGCCAGCCGAGACACTGCCCCCAGTATTATTGTAGCTTCAGGTAGGAAACATTTAAAAATTGCCTCTGTTTGATGTGCAAACCTGGACAAACTGCAGTTTGTGGAGGGTATTGGGTGGCTGTGGGGTGTCACACCACCAGTATTGGGAAAGGAGGCAGGCTGTAAAATGAAAATCCTTATAGGCCTTCATCTTGTCATATGCTTTTTATGGAAACTGCCCTTCAAGACAGAGGAGCTCATGTCTAGTCCTCTACTCCTGTGAGCATAAGATCAAATCAGGGCATTTCCTTTGCAAGAGAAGATGTGTAGAATTCTGAATATTGGGTCTTTTATATATATTTTTTCAAACTGAAATGCCTTCCCTCTTCCCCTTCCCCTCTCATTTTCCTCCCAAACCTAGAAGTTCTACAACTGCAAAATAAATAAATGCATTTACTCCCCTGATTTGCTCCTTCTGCTGTTTCTGAGAGGGTTCCTTCACTAACCAATGCTCATCTTACAGGTAATATAGGCACTGAACTATCAGACAATGACATCAGCATGTTTGTTACTTCTGATGCTGGGAACACTTGGAGGCAGGTAAATGACACAGAGTCACTGGTTTAAATAAGAATCATAGGAAATGTCATAAAAATAGATCCAGTCTGTCATGTAAGAGAAATTTATTTTTATTATTCTACTCAGAGTTTGACCTCATTTTAACCCCATAGCAAAGAGAACAGAATAAATACTAATAATAAGGGGAGAGAAAGTGTTACCTTCCACTGTTGGACATCCCTCATGCCAACCAAATAATTTTTCTTTTTATCTATGACTAAACCTACCCAAAAATCTGCAGTTGCACTGGTCTACTTTTTCTCACTTTAGCTGAGACTCATTTCATCTAAGCTGAGTTGTGCAAAGTTCATTGTCCACATAAATGGATTATTTTGCCTTGCTCTTAAGCTAAAGCAGAAAAAGACAAAATTCAGTTCACCTTGTTCCACAGCCACCTACCTCTCCATTAATTGTGGAAAGAGACTGGATGATTAAATTATATCTAGTTCCTAATATTTAGTGGAGTCTCACCTGCTAAGAAATACCCTCTAATGTTCTTATCCTCTGATCAGGAAATTCTATTATTCCTATTTTCTGAATGCAATATCAAGCCATGGAGAGAAAGACTAACTTTCTCAGACTAACAAATGCTGCTGTATAGACTGTAGAGCAGATGTTTGCAGAAAGTTAATACAAAAAAGGCACAGGGAGAGAAAATCTTTTCCAATATTTGATAATCCAAGAATCTAATTATTTTGGAATGTTTGACCAGCCCCATTTTTCTGTCTAAATCAATTATTTGAGATGGGCCAGACATGTGCAAACACATGAAATTCTTCTTTAAACAAAAATTTGTCATCGAAAGGAGGGGAATTGTTGATCCTTGCAAAAAAATCATATTTCTAATATTCTGTCAAGCAAGGGAAGATTGAATTTTCCATGGACCTGGAAAAACTGGGGGGAAAAAACCCCCAAACAATAAAAAACTGAGTCCAGGAAATATACCTATAATTTCTTCTAGTTTATAATTTTCTTAGCACATCACTGTCCTGTGTCATGATCCTACTTAAAGAACTGTGACATTTCCTTGATACTAAGGGTAATAGATTTAAAGAAACACTTTTCTTTTCTTTTCTTTTCTTTTCTTTTCTTTTCTTTTCTTTTCTTTTCTTTTCTTTTCTTTTCTTTTCTTTTCTTTTCTTTTCTTTTCTTTTCTTTTCTTTTCTTTTCTTTTCCTTTCCTTTCCTTTCCTTTCCTTTCCTTTCCTTTCCTTTCCTTTCCTTTCCTTTCCTTTCCTTTTCTTTTCTTTTCTTTTCTTTTCTTTTTTTCAGATCTTTGAGGAAGAGCACAGTGTTCTATACCTGGATCAAGGTGGTGTACTTGTTGCCATGAAACACACATCTCTGCCTATCAGACACCTCTGGTAATGACTCCATTTGTGCTAAATGTCTGCTGTCCCTCTTTTCAGATGCCAGCAAGTAGGCAGTTTTTATGCATCCAGTCTTCTGCAGCTATAATCTAGAAAGTATTAGTTAAGATACTGGCAAACATTAAGTCAGATAAAGCTGAGAAATCCTGGAAATTACAGTTTACATAATTTTGGCTTGGCCAGATCTGAGATATCATCAGTGTAATTCCACAGCACTCCTAATTTACCACAGCTTGGCTTCTTGGATTTGATTGTTTATAATATATATATATATGGTTTATGCCTTTGTCTCTGATTAAATTACCAAAGTAGCCCTAATTTTCAAAATTATTGATGAACTTGCCTTCTGTGTGACAGGCAGCACTTATGAACCAGAATTTTGCTGAATAGATTCAGGGTTATGTAACTGATAATGCAGAAGTGCCTTTGCCAGTTAGCACTGCTGAGCGAGGAGGGAGAGTATAGCTTTGTGCTGTTTTGTATTATTTACTTCCACCACAGTTAGTCTGATATCAGAATCTGAAACACCCAGACCCAAGTCTTAAGAAATGAAGAGTGGTTCCAGGCTTTCACTTACACTCCCCACAGCAGGGACTGCTGGTCTGAAGAAACTGTCATCCTTTGTGGAGGGAGCAGAAGATATTCCTAAAGCTGAAAACCCTTTTAAGTCCCTAGAGCAGGCCCCCTGAAAAACCATAGCTTAAAAGGTAACAAACTGCATGTAGAATGATGAACCCAAGAAGGAATGCAGACCCCATTGCTGGACCCCTTGTTATCTATCTGTAATATTAGTGGTTCATTTTCTTTTAGTATCCATAGGCTAGTTTTGAATGTGAAATCCTTCATGGATTAGTTAGAATTTAGAATTCCCTTAGCTGTTGGTGAAAAGTGTAAAACCCTCTAAACATATAAAAGCTCCTGAAAAACCCTAACCGTTGGATATGCTAGAATGGATGCCTTCATGAAATAAACCATGGAATTGTGCCTTTCTTCCTATTCTGATCTCTTCACCCTGCTGGTTTGAGAGCTCGCTCCAAGCCAAATTCTATCCGGGCTGAGCTTGGAAGCGTGCTCTGTCGCTGAGGACTGCTCCTGGCAGTCTCGGGGATCCCCGGGGGACCTCAGAAACCTGCACCAGCAACAATCCTCCACAAAACTAACCCCAAAATGTTTTATATTGGGGACTCAAAAAACAGATGTTCAAAATCACTTCTTTATTTTTAAAAAAATCTTATGCTTAGGCTACATTTTTGTCCTTTGAGCATCAATCTTTAACATAACTACTAGTTTCTACCACTTAATATTGGCCATGGGTTAGTAGTATGATGCCAAACAAGCTTGATCAGTGCTGTGATTTATGATGCTTCCTCAAAAAAACAGTTATTTAAAGGACTAAAAAATCAGCATTCAATAAGAGAACCTGTTTTCTACTTCTTCATAGCAGCTTTAGTGGACTAGAGAATCCCCTTGAGTAAAACAGGAGAGTAAGGAAATAAGACACTGATTCTGCTTTCTCCTCTAGGTTAAGTTTTGATGAAGGGAGATCTTGGAGCAAATACAGTTTCACATCCCTCCCACTGTTTGTAGATGGAGTTTTAGGGGAGCCTGGAGAGGAAACCCTCATCATGACGTAAGTGAGCGTGCCATAATGGTGCTGTGGAGGTGAACCACACATTGTCTTTTTTAACAATGGCATTTCTGGTACCAGGCACAATCTGAAGCCAAGAGTGTGCAGTCTTCTGTTGCTACATCATCAGTTTATTTGTGATACAACTGAGGGATTAGCAACATGGTTCCTTGCAAGCTGCAAACACATTATCACTTTGCTTATCAGCATGAAACCTGACTCCTCAAATTGAATGTGATATAAAGCAGAGTTACTATTGACAGATTAATATTTGAAAGAAAAATGGTGAGGTATTTTTATAACTGTGTTTTTGCTGCTACATTCTTTTTTTTTTTAATGAGACACAGATAAGTGAAGACATTCTTTTGTAAAAATGAATGACAAAATGCTGCCTGGAGGCTGACTCATGAAAAATTATGTTTAGTTTCAATGTGGTATGCTGAGTTCTGCATGATGCATAAATCTGGACTCACTATGCCAGAAACTGTGATATTTTATCTGAGATCAGATTTGTAAAAACAGAAAGTATTTCTGACTGACCTGTAATAAGCAGAATATGTGGCTTGGAAACTAATCTGAGTTAGCTCAGAATGATATATGAAGAATGTTCCTTCAGGTTCTGACTTTAATTTGCATGGAAAGGATTCCCAAAGCTTAAAACTTAGATAAAACTCCTGAAGGTATTACTGTCTCCAGCCCCACATCAAATCTTCTCTTGACTCTTCAAGTTGAGTAATTTTGGATATTATCATAAGTGGGAGGGTCTTAGGGAACAGAATAAAAGCTACATGCAATTTTTCAGTTTCTGATAGGGTTATAGATATTTAGCAGGCTAAGTTTCACTTTCACTTTGTCAGTCCAGTGAAAATGAGGACTCTCACTCTTAAAGCATTTGATCTCTGATGGAAATTGTAGTGACTGTACCTCTGTAACTACCAGACTTCCTTTTATTGTATGTTCTTCCCGCTGCATTGTGTAGTGTGTTTGGACATTTCAGCCACCGCTCAGAGTGGCAGCTGGTGAAAGTAGACTACAAATCCATTTTTGATCGGAGATGTGCAGAAGAGGACTACAGGCCTTGGCAACTGCACAGCCAGGTAAGAAGCAAGGATGCTGGGATGTGATCTGAAGTAGCTAATGATCCTACAGTTCAAGATCAGCACAATCCAGTATCTTCCCCAACAGTTTGGTGTATCAGCTCGTCCCTTACTGTGTGGGTCTGTTGTGTTGCACTGGGGTGTTGCCTCAGATTGAGGCTCTGTGATCCCTGAAGGATGAACAGCTGTCTTTTGGGTGTCATCCTGCACACAGGCAATTACCTCAGACTAATGCAGACTTGAACTATACAACAACAGCAGAAGAACTGCCACGGAGGCCTGTACTCCTTCACTCTTCCATCTCCTATACAATTTCCCCATCCTTACCTCCTTTCTCTCCTTCATCCTTCTGTGTCCTCAGAAACCCTGTCTTAAGACCATTCTAATTGTTTCACATTTGTTTCTCCCATTTCTGGCCCTCTTAGCCTCATTTCTTGCTCACTTGATTTCATCCCTGTTGTGTCTCTGCTGTGGGAGCTGGGCACTTTATTCCCCAATTCATTGGCCTCCATGCCCTGCCCTGTGTATCCTGGATGCAGCTGCTGTATCACTCTCTGATCCACGGAATTCATGCCCAGCATGGTGAGGTGCTCTGCACAGTGCCTGCACCAGCTCTGCCAAAACACAACAGCACGTGTTTCATCAGGTTAGAATAAAATATGGCCCAAATTCTGTGGTTATATAAACACCACAGGCTCCACTAAAGTCTAGAGCAAAGCACACATTTATATCATCAAAGGTTGTCTTTCTGTATATATCTTGCTGGGAAAGAATTTAATAATGAATATGAAATGAAAGTAGCTTGACTCAGACTAGCTGCTCACACAAGGCGAAACTCTACACTAAAAATACCAGTTATTACTTAGATCTTTAGCTGCTGAAATCAGTACAGCTTCCTTGAAATTCCAGGAAGCACAGCATTTTGCACCAGTTGCTATTCAGGCGCTTTTGTTTCATGCCATCAAATCATCAAATCAAAGCGATGAAAAAATTTTCCACAACGATTTTAACAGCATAAAAGGCAATAAGTGAGATTCCGCTTTTCGCTGTATTTTGTTCTTTGCTTTCTTGTGCTTGCATAAGCAAAAATACCAAGGATTTTGCAGTATTTCTTTGAGGATGTTGGCTTTGGAGCTTGCAAAACTACTTTTAGGAAGGCTTCTGTGTACTCTTGCCTTTTGGATTCCTTTCCACTGAGATTGCAAGGCTGAGCCTTGTTCCCTAGATAGAAATATTAAGCAGGGTACTGAAGATAGGAAGTTTTAGCATCTACATAACAAGTCAAACCCCATAAAACCAAACTCATCCATGGGAAGTATTTACATAAATACACATTACTAGTTTCTACTGAATGAAAACATTCCCAGAGAGGTCAGACCAAAGAAATAAATCTGTTCTGTGCCTCAGATTGCAGAGGAATCAGACCATGTTTTCAATTGCTGTGAAATGGGCCTGTATCAAATGTTTATGGGCTTTGGAACAAATTCAGAACCGAATAAGATATATAAGTAATCTCAGATAATTTCTGAGTGTGTACTGGAAAAGTTGATTTAGTTTCAGTTAGAGCTTCAGTAGCTTTAATTAACTCCAGTGTACTGAGATGACATTTGGCTTCCCATCCTCTTCCCTTGAGTAACATCTCCTGCTGCACAGGCAGAAAAACCGGGTGACACAAATAGCCTGGTGGGTGTCAAGGAAATGTTTCTGGTTTTGTTTGCAGGGAGAAGCGTGCATCATGGGTGCAAAAAGGATCTACAAGAAGCGCAAGTCAGAGAAGAAATGCATGCAAGGGAAATACGCTGGGGCTATGACCTCGGAGCCCTGCCTGTGCACAGAGGCAGACTTTGACTGGTGAGCAGTGACAGAGGGACTGGGTGCTCTCACACAGCACCACGGTGTCAAGTTTTGTTTTCTCTTTGTCATGGTTGGGATTAAATGTGTGAGACGGTATTTTTTGTTTGGACTCAGATGTTTATTAGTTTTTATTTGTATTACAGTTTTACAAATTGTGAGTTTTACAGTACTTCAAGCTAACAAATTAAAAAATGGAGCTTTGTCTGTTTTTTTTTTACAAGGCCTTTTAAGGATAAACTTCCAATTAAGAAATGACACAAGGTATTTTTACTTTTAACTTAATAACTAACTACTTGTGGTTCACAATGCGAACTTTTTTGTTTAATCATCTAGTATCACTCAAATTCATTAAGAAGAAGGTGAAGAAGGACTAGCCTTCACCCTAAAACTTCCCTCTTTTTTTTAATATATTATTATGTTTTAAAATCTTTAAGTTTTTCACTATGTGATGTTACACACTTCTATTCAAACTACACACTCATAATCTCAGTTTTATAATCTAATTTTGGAAGCCTTTTCCACAGCCTCTGGTCAAATGTAGTGTTCTCCTGGGGATCAGTGCCTGTCAGAAGGTCTAAAATTCTTAGTGGCCAGGGTTCCAACATCGTGGGGATCCTTAGAGAGGCTGTAGGCTTGCAGGGAGTAGAAATTAATAAACATGTAGGTATTGAAATAGGCTGCTCCCTGATAGTGCAGGTATGTCAAAAGAAGGAAAGGTGGAATAGGTATCTGAAATGTCCTAAGGCTCCCACAGAATTGATGCTGACCATTTTCCAGGTGACAGCTCTGTGCACCAGTAAGATAACAGGTCAATTTAGCACATCTAACCTTAGCAATGACCAACGGTGGCTGAGAGTTGTCTGAAGACATATAACAGCATTGTGTAAAAAATAAAATAAATTCTTAACACATACACACATATGTGTATATGAGTAAAAGTAAATATATGCATTTGCAAAGTATGCCTTCAGCTTCTAGAATCAAGTATCTAGGAAATTCCTGGGTCATTTGTTGGATCTGGACCATCATGTTTGACAGCATCCAGCAGCCATTGCCTTCATGATTTGAGTTAATCTCCTTCTGAAGCCTTTTCTTCTCTGATGTTTGCTATGGGAAATAGAGTCCATTGGTGAGTTGTGCATGGTGTGATAAAATCTTTAGCTGCTGGTTCCATTTCAACATTACTGCTGACTCACAGCAATTTGCACAAAAAAGGCAGGGAACCACATTATTGAAATCTCTTTCTTACCTCTTTTCTCCAAGTCTGCAAATTCCTCAGGATGAGAGAAATGTTGGCTCTTTGGCAGTGCTGATAAACTCACCCAGATCTAAGTCATGTTACTAATTAAACCCAGAATCTGCTACGTGAATCCTGAAAAGGTTCATTTCATCAATATTTTGCATGGAAATTTATAGCATTTCTCTTCTCACTCCTCCATAAATATAGAATATTTTTTCTGTATGAAATCACAGAATCACAGGAGGCTTTTATGTTGTGTCAATTCTCTTGCTCCACACAGTAACAGTTATGAACATATTTTCACACAGATTCTGTCACTATGGTTTCTTGATGATTTCCTCATTTTCCATTTCGTTCTTTTCTAGGGAGAACATCTGTCTGTAGTCCATCATTTAGGTGTCAAAGCTCCTGGATTTCAATCATTTAATATTCCTCTAGTAATGTAAAAAAGATAACAGCCAAACCAAAAACCCCAAACCATCATTAAAATCAAGGAAATGCCCTGAAGATTTTGACCCTCTTACAGGGCATGCAGTACGATGCTGAGCCAACCTTATGGCCTTATAAAATAGTTCATGCAATTGACTCACAGTCAGTCCATTCGTGTTTAAATCTCTGGCACTAGTAAAGGACACACGTACCTGAAACTTCTGATAAAAATATGCTTTCCTTCCAGAACTTCTCTCTGAGAATGAATGTATTTGTTTCATTAAAATTGACTGTGTGGCTTGCCACTATAAAACTTTGTTGCTAGGTACAAAACAAAAGTACCAGAGTGACATTTGCTGGTGGAAACATGCTTTTATTTCTTTAATCTCTTAAGAGAAAGCTTGGATAATGGGCATATACAACAGGCACTCACAGTTCACATACATGAACAAGACACCTCAAATCTGTGGGAAGAGGCAGAATTAGACCTTTCTGACCAAGGAGGACCTTTCTCCTTCTCATGGAATCAGTTTTGGTTTAGACCAGGCTCTCGTGATCCCCTCCAGTCTCCCTGAGCTCAAAGTTACTTCTACAGTCCTCTGACCTGGATTTCTACTTTATCCATTTCATCTTCCTTTCCTACTGCCTCTGATGAGAAAAGACTGAAATATTGCTTTAAGCATCCAGTTCAGAAATACTTACCAACAATACTCATCAGGAGCATAATTTTACATAGATATGCCAGTGAAGGACAGAAAAGGAGAAAAGAAAATGGCGAGAAAAAAAGCAATTCTGTCTGCTAAGAAAGGCAAAGCTGCTGCTGCACCAATGTAACTTTCAGTGCCTGCCTTGTGGAACTCTGCACGAGGCTTCACTGCCAATTCACCCTGCAGAGGTTGGAGGGAGGTTTGGGGGAAATCAGGGAATGAATTCTTGATGTGGAAGGATGCCCTCTGTGGAGTTCTTTCCTTTTCAGGAAAAAAAATCGCTTTCATCATCCTCACTCATGACATTTCAGTACTTACTTTTGAATAATCTTTTTTTTTTTTTTTTTTTTCCTGGGCAGAAATACTGTCAGTGGTTACAGAACCCCAGTTTGTATACAGAGTTGAAGAAACAGCAATCCCTGTCATTGTGCTGCCGTTGCTGTTTAAACACTAAATTTATATGGAGAAAATTTTATTATCTAAGCTTGTCAGAGACTGGAGTAAAAAGTTATATCAGTGTGGTCAGGTAAAGAGTGAGAAAAAGTGTTCTGGATGTTAATCCTGCAAGTCTTTTTTTATCAGTTCAGGGGAAAAATACCAGTTATAAAAGACATAAAGATTTTCTAATGCTTTTTCTCTCCTTGCACTATCACAGAAATCCAGATTAATTTCAAATCTGTATGCATTGGTACTCCTTTCTCAGGGAAAAGGGTGAATTTGTTTATTTTCTGTGCAGCAACAAAACTGAGTGACATTAGAAGTGACTGTAGTTGCTTCAGCCTTGGGACATGGATTGTTCTGCAGCAGACATTTTTATCCCGGGCTGGAAGGAGGAGTGCCAGGGCTGACACTTTTATCCCGGGCTGGGCGCAGATTCCCGGCTCTCCATGCAGGGAATGCGGCTCGCAGCCAGATGGCAACAGCGCTTCAGGAATGGGGGACCCCGGATGCGCAGGAGCATCGGAAGTCTGTCCTAGCAACGGCCTAGAAACGAGAATCTCCTTCTTCATTTAATTGATTTGGGTAAATGGATGACAGCGTTACTTGGGTGTTATTAAAGCATTAATTTACCCGGTTTCCTCTCATTGTGTTCCTTCCTGCCGTCTGAGCATTATTACAGCGATATCTCTTCGGCAGAAACACCTCCTAGACACAGATGGAAACCTTTGGATGTGTTCATTCTTCAGCCACCTGTCTCCAGGTCCTTCAATAGGAACTTTGAGTAAAGTGTCTCATTGTCAGTCCTCCCCCTGAACCTGCTGTCATTAATACTGACAGCTTCTTCTATCAGTATTGCCATCCCTCACACCTTCATGGGAACTGTGAGCTTGTTCATACTGGTGCTAGTGGTTTTGGATAGCCAGAGAGGCACAAAGGTGGGAATCAGGTCTATTTATTTATTTCACAGATGATATCAGCAAGGATCTGGCTGGCTCTTTTTACATTCTCTGGCACTTAAATTACAGCCCTGGCTGCTGGGATTAGTTCCAATGCTAAAACATCAGAGTCCTGTATCAGGAGAAACTGTTCTGACGAACCCTGGGGAGGAAGGGGACAGACACTGAGTGTGGTTGGATTCTGCTGGATTTGTGTGTCAGCCATCAGTTCAGATCATGCAGGTGCCAGCTCTGAAATGCCCCTACATTTGCCCCCTTTGGTTATGGGCTTGGTTAGCTAACAAATAGTAATTTAGAATGAATTTTTAGTTCATTTTGAGTGCTTGTGGAAAATGCAGCTTCACTATGCAAAATCTACAGTGCATGTCTGCATCTTTAAGGGCCTGGATATCTACTGGGCATGGATTTACTGGAAAGATTCTGGGGATTTTAGGTTCCATATTAACATAAGCTGGTATAGCTTGACTCAAATACTACGATGCAATTATAATTGTACATCTTTGTAGATCCACAGTTCAGACTGTAGCTGAATCCATCCTTCTCTGGGTTAAATCCCATGTCAGGTCCTGTAGAACTGGGGAACAAGCATAGCTCCCCTTTAACACAAATCTACACTTGAATTATGGTTAAATACTAGACAGTAGTATTAAGTGAATAAAAAGGTAGCGAGACTTTTCCAGTGCTGTGGCTGTTATTTTTTCCCACCAGGGCTTTTGGAAACTGCAGGGAAAAAATGTGACTTTTCAGAGAGAGCTCAATTCCACCCCATTTAATGTCCAAAATGTTTGGAAACACAGCATGCAAAAATACAAGGAGCATTGTCAGCTTCTGGTGAAGCTGTTAATCTTAGGGAATTTCTATGATTACGTGCTAAATCGTATCTTGATTTTTAGAAGCTATGAACATGGCAATCACTCTGAATTAACTGGTTATTTGTATATCTTAGAGCCGGTAGGATTTTAATAATTTCATGTGAATTAACAGTTCTTCCAAACAGTATGTTTGTCAGGTCTCTTTTCAAATTACAAACTTCCTTAGGGGATTTCTTTTCTTTGATTATTACCTATGCTGAAAATAACATTAGATAAAGGAATTTACCATGAGCATTGAGCAGAGATACAGAATGTCTGGAATGAATTTGTATCTAATTACAGAAAAGAACTTGCAGTTCTACTTGACTAAGACAAATAGGATTCCAGTTTAAACCAGTGAAAGGGTAAAAACCATAATCAATGAGAGCCACAAGACAGGCTGCTTCATACTGATAAAGCAATCCCTGATGGCAAACGCTCCACTCGTTTTTAGGAGATACATTATCTGTGTCACCTGAGTTCTTTTCAGGCAGGCACAAAATATCATCAATATATGCAAATTCCAATTCCCAGTTCCCAGGCAATGACTTGGGGAGGTGATTGCAGGCTGAGGCTGATGCTTTCCCCATCCCCAGACTTTGCCGTACTGGCTCGTGCTATGGACATCCAATTGATGGTAATGCTTCTTGATTGCTACAAAGCCTGTTGTGCCAAATTGTAGGCAGCAATTTGTTGTCAGCATCAGTGTTCTGCGTGCACCAGCCTGTAGCCAAGGAATTCATTAGATTCCAAGACTGCAGAGGTGAACGGGTGGCTGCTGCATCTGTGGAGGGATATGGAGCAGCAATTCGTGTCATTTACTGGGGTGATATTTCTGTAGGGCCTTAATGAGCCAGATGATTTACAAGCCTGAAAACAGCACTGTGAAACTTCTGTGCTTATAACTATTTCTGCTGTGGAAAATCCTAGGATTTCTTTCTCTTGACTTTGAGAAATATGACCCAAGTACAGTCAAAACTAGTTAAGTCCAGTTTGGCTTGCCCAGATTTACAGATAGGAATAGGAATCAAAATAGTAACTTGAATCTAGACATGTGCATAGTAACAAAGCCCAGACTCCTGCATCAAATTGGATTGTGAGTACTGATCCCCTCTGAGGCAGATTTCACTGTATTGGTTTGTTTTGTTTTCACCTGATTACAGAACACTGTGTGTGTATACAGTGTTACAGCTTTTTAATTAGAGTCACACATGATAACTTAGGAATACAGTGCTGCAGAGTGTTTACAAATGAATTACAAAAATACAGGAGTCCCATTTGTATGTAAATATTTGTTTTCTCCAAGCAAATCAGAATGGTGTTATTCTTCATTACAAAGTGTATTCTGCAGCTATAGTGTTCTTATTCCAACAAGGATGATTATAGAAGCACATGGCAGTGGGAGAATTGGCTGGCTGATGCTTCCAAAGCAATTAAGCAGCACTGAGTTGCAACCATCTGAGTAAATAGATTGATGAAAATTCAGTCAAAAAAAAATGAGGAAAAGACCGTTTGGGTCATCTACTTCATTGCTGTTTCCTGGAGTATGTTCTCAATTACTTGTTGTAGATACCCCAAGCACCACAGCTGCCAAAATGTTCCTTTGGAACAGTCATGCAGTCTAATATACATTTAGGGGTTTTCTCAAGTGATTCACAGTATTAATTTTCTTTTGCTTAATGTCATCTTTTTAATTTTGCCACTTTAAGATTGCCTCAAAAAATCTTTTTTCATTCTTTATTCAGAAGAAAGAAGTTGAAGCAGAAGTAAAAACTGGTGACTGAATTATTTTTGATGTCTTTTCTTGGTAACCAGTACAAAAAACTTAACATAGATAAATAGAAACATATTATCTCCTTTTTTATTTCTTTGTCTTATATCTTAGATCAGTACAAATACTTAACATTGTAACTTAACAGTACAATACGTAACTTAACCAATACCAGTTCTTAACATTGTTTACTAGTCACTCACTGTATTTTTTTAAAGTCATCATGCTTTTTCAAGACACTTGAACAAAGTCTTCATTAAGCTAAACACTCTTCTTGTTAATATTTTTCTATAAATATCTCTCGTGTTGATGATCTGGTAGGTCTCACCCTGGCCATGGACTGATGGCTGTCTTGTGACAGCTCTGGGAGGAGCTGGAGCAGGGGCTCCACTAACTCTGATCAGGTTGTTGGGGGTTCATCCGTCTCCTGTTTTTTCTCTCTGCTTCTTTACATACATATACAAACATGAGCCCTTAATCACATAATCTAACACTGCCCTAATCTTCTTTTCTTGGAAAATCAGGCTACTTGATACCAAGACATTAAAGATAATAAGTAAAGCATACTTGGCAGAAAAGTGCCATTTAAGATCAAGGGTTGGAATATTGGAATGGAGTTGGTGGACTCTGTATAGCAGTTCTCAGAAACGACATCCAATTACTTCTCCATTATGAGCTATGGAGAAGGCTGAGTAAAAGGAATAAGAATGATTATCCAACCAAGCAGTCCTCATTACTCAATGGCTGGAAAGTAAACCCACATGTAAATGGAATACTGATTAAAGATATTTTCTGTTTGTTGGATTTTTTTTACTGCAATAACATTTTTTATAGAGTCTTTGTTTACTTGGAATCAGAAACAATTTGAAATGTTTTTAGTGAAAACAAAGCAAATTTAGTCATAGCTAAACTCAAATTGTGACAAAAGATTAAAGTTTGAATCATTGTTTCTAATGTGATTTTTGGTAGCATTTCCTCTTCCAAACAAAAAGAGAATTGAAGATCACAGATTTCTTTCCCATTACCAAATATGCTGTTAATGCCTTCAGGCAAGAGCTCTCTCAGGGCTGTAAATTTTCCTCTGCATCCTCTGTGATACAGTTTCCAAATGCAATTAGCTTTTTAGCCCTTCAGTTTTGTAAGATATGACTGAAACAGTGGTGATTTAACTCAGCTTAGATTTCTGGGTTTTTTTTTTTTTTTTGTTTTTTTTTTTGAGCCTAGATTTAATCCTGAGAGGTAGTTTTAGTCTGTGGAGAAAAAACAATTGATGCAATACTCATAAACTACCTCCTCTGGTTATTCTTTTTTGCACTGGGATTTATGCAAGATAACTACCCCAACTAGCTGAAATGAAATGAAGAATCTGTTCTATCAGTAAAAATAAAGTCAGAAATCCTAGTAAACAGACATAGGAAAATCAAAACTTGTATTAATAGCAGGGAGCACAAATTAATGCTGTGCTTGTTCTTTTGGGGTTTTATGTGATGGTTTCTTTTGATGTTTAAAACAGTGATTATGGCTACGAACGGCACAGCAATGGCCAGTGTTTACCAGCATTCTGGTATAACCCATCCTCCATGTCAAAAGACTGCAGCCTTGGACAGAGTTATCTCAACAGCACTGGGTAAGTGGCTCACCAGGCTTTATTTAGCTAGAGCACTGTATGGGTTTAGCCCAGTGACAACAGATTACACCTACTGTAGATATGTCAGAGCTGGCTGGAGCCCTTGGGACACCTTCATTACCACCTTTGTTGGGTTGCACATCTGTCACTCCAGATCTCCATCATGTATGGCTCAGGCTTTTCTCTGAAAGATGATGCCTTAAAGAGACCTGGGGGGAGACTGTAAGGCCAAATCACTGATGTTTCTGAAAAGACTCCTCTTAAAATCCTGTGAGATCAGGTGAGGCAGAAATACTGGAAGATAAATTAGTGGATAGAGGTGAAACTGATGTATATATGAAGTAATAGATGGGCAGCTAGCCTGAATGCTGACTGTTCTTTGGCCCTCTTGGAAGTCAGTGGAAGATGCAGTTTATGTTAAGATCCTGGCAGACTTCATTTATGATGCAAGTGATTAAACAAAGCAACGCAAGCTGTTTTTGGAAGGTTTGTCCATTGAAAGATGGGCAGAATTTGCTTTTTGCTTCAATTCCTATTGTTCTAGCCCTTGAGGGTTACATCTTTAGAGACATTTGCCTCACAACTAATGAGAAGTAGAGAACATGTGAGAAAAATTGTTAAACTCTGCCCAACAGTGTAATAATTGAATACAATACTGTATGTGTATATAATTTATTTATAACTTTATAGTTATTTAACTCGTAACATATCATTTTATGGTTTGGGCAATTTATGGTACCTTATATGATATCAAGGTACTCATAACATATCATTTTATGGTTTGGGCAATTTATGGTACCTTATAAGATACTCTATGCAGGAAATGATCACGGCATTAACAGCAGTATGAACTACTGGTGTGTTGGGCACATGAGGAATGCTTGGCTGAGACAAATGCTGAAATACATTTGGGAATCTTTGTTTTCTGGCCGTCTCCTTAGTCTAAGGGAACCTTTTCCCAGTTAGTCCTGGTTTCCCCATCCCTTTCCAGGTACCGGAAGGTCGTTTCCAACAACTGCACGGACGGGGTGCGGGAGAGGTACACGGCCAAGCCCCAGCAGTGCCCGGGCAAAGCCCCCCAGGGGCTGCGCATCCTCACGGCCGACGGGCGGCTCACGGCCGAGCAGGGCCACAACGTCACCTTGCTGCTGCAGCTGGAGGAGGTAGGCTCTGCTGGACAGCACATCACCCACGGGAGCGTCGGCGTGGTTCACGCCAGGCAAAGAGGTGAAGCGAGACAGGGTGGTATAAAGTCATCCCAGACAGCACGTAGCTGGGTGGAGCTTGCTCCAAAATGCATAGAGGTGAAAGGGCTGCCATAGCATTGTGGTGCCCAGGATAGCACCTGGGAGAAGTTGATATAATCTGGGAATTGGTTTAATTTGGGAATTTCACAGGACAACCGAAGACAGCAGGTTTGAATTCTGATCCCCCACCCTTAACTGTGTTTTTTTGCTTCCTGCTGGTTTTTGAAACGGAATTTCTGTCGGTGTAGAGGCAGGCATGACACACAAATAGACACACTACATTTCAGAAGGTTAATATCCCATTTTTTATAACAGTCGACTGTCTTTTATACACTCTACAAAGTTTACACTTTCTTCATTGGTTACAATTAGTCGACATAACGTTCATTGATGTAAAACTCATCTCCACCTCTGTTTCTCACAAGACTTTTCTATAAATACTTTTCCCCGCGCAGGTTTCTTCTTGCTTATCTTCTTCTCTTCTTGGTCTCCAGGCCAACAGCCTTGGTCAGAGAATACTTCTCAAAACAAACCTCATTCATTAACACTCTCTAACCCACAGACCAGCTGTGGGTCCTACTATAAATTTCCATATTTTTTTCCACTGACTTTAAGCCAAAGATGACAAATAGTACACATGCAGCTGGGTCCCCATCACACAAGTTGGTACATATTGTTTAGGTATTTATGGGTGAAATCTCAAGATGTCCTCAGCAGGATTAAGTCTGAAATTCATTGCTATTGGGAAGCTGATTTGGGCTCTGATCTGTGTTTTTTGTTATATCTGTAACTTAACTTGGTATTTCACTGTTCTGCTCCCTCCATTCCAGAATCCATAGAAAAAGGTATTAAAATCTTTTCACCTCTTTTTTCTTTTCAGCACTTCTTTATCTGTGTTTAATTGCAGGTGCACAAGCAGGAACATTCACAAAGTAGCAGTTTTCTTTTTCCCTAATCTAATTTGATTGCTTTAAACTTCTACCCCTTTTCCTCTCTTACTGGCCAATAAATCCTGAAACAAGTATGCTTTAACACCAAGGGACAATATACATACCTTTATAGTTTAGAGTATTTGAGGGACAATGTCCATCCCTTTTTAGTTTAGAATATTCAAGGAAATTACTTCTGACCCTCTCCACAGTAAATGTCATCTGTGAGGAAAGATTTTTTTTTACATCTCTATTATTGATGCTTTCCCCAGCAAACAGGTGCTCTGATTTGTAAAGGTAATGCCATATGATAAATCATATCTAACCTGAAGTAGTTTTTGACCTGAATGTTTATTTTCTCCAAAATATGGTCATTTTATTTCAGTACTGACAGTCATACAACATTGCTACTGTGATGCTGTAATAACAGTGTGAACATATAATTTCATCTGGTTAAATTATTGATTTCTGCATTTAAAGATGAAAAGGAAAAGGTCCAAAACAAGAGTCAGTCTCTAGGCTTTGAAAAAACCAAAAAAAACAAACATGCACTTTGCATCACCTTTCTCTTCTGAACAAACTTTTGAAACAATCTGGGAGAAGGAGATGGATAATCTGAATAGTCAGGCACAAAAGTATCAAAGAATTATGCCAATAGTCAGGGGGAGAGACAATCACCCACAGTGTGGGAAACTCAGGGCAAATGTCCTGCTCTTTGTTCTGTGAGTGCTGCAGCTCAGATATCATGTTAAGAGACCCCTGACCACTCTGTCACACAGGGAGCTGCTGTGCATTGTTCTGTCTCTTTCATTCGTTCTGATCTTTTTGGGCGGCTCTGCTTCAGTGTGCACCAGAGTCTGGAAGCAACACCTTCTCCAGTATGAGATGGTGCCTCTCTCATGCTGGGTGTCAAGGAGTACAGAATGGATGTTTTGATGAGTGAGTGAGTCAGTTCTGAGGAGATCTAAGGGGAGCTCTTCTTCCACTGTATCTGCTAAGGAAGAGGTTAGGAACTGCTCTGGGGCTGAAGCAGTATTGATCAGCCTCAGCCTTTCCAATTACTCTCCCTGTTAGATGAATCTTGACCTCCTGCTCCTAGATTTGTCAACTTAAAGAGCAACCAAGAAAACCTTTGGGTGAATTTTACCCAGTCTGGCAATGACTTTGTGTGGGTGTTGCAACAAAAGAAATATTCAACAAACAGGAATATTTACCCAGTTACATGCAAGTTACAGGGGAATAAAATGTAGTTGAAGCAGCAAAACTGTGTGTAGACTAAACCATTTACCAATTTAACTGTTTCAGTGACAAAAAAACCCACCACTCACTAGAAAAGTTAAACAACCCATCAAAAGAACAAGCATCCTTCTATAAAATGGATATTGATTTCACAGAATAATTGAGACTGAAAGGGATCTCTGGCGATTCTTTAATCCAACCTTGCATAGAAGGCAGAGGTATCACAAGACAAGAATTTTCCAATTTCTATTTAGTTCTGCCCTCCACAGATATATAGCACAGTACAATCCAGGGTGTTCAGAATCCAAAAAATCTGTGCCACTCCATTTTTACTGAGGGGAAGGCATCAGGAAAGTTAAAAAGGGCTGGATATGTCCCCTTGCACATATTTTCCCCCAACAGCATGTGAAAAAAGTGTGTCCTATTCAACTCTTGCCCCCTGGAGTGGTGGGCAACATTTTAGAGTGCTACACCCTGGTGAGGACTCCTCCTTTAGTGTGAGTGACAGCTGGTATCTTTTAGGGTGTGAAAAAGCAATGGCCTTTCCTTTTGTATCTTAACATCTCCTGTATCCCTCTGAGACAGTTTGTTTGAAGCCTTCAAATCTGCAGAGCTGTTTCATGCACTGCAGCCTCCTGGCTTTCTCTTTTTCATGCCCATGTTCCACTTGATCTGCAGGAAAAAAGAAAAAAGAAAAAAATAAAAGAGAAACTGGTGAGCCAAGGTACAAGAGTTTGTTTGAGATGTGTACTCCTGTTATCTTTCTAGGGCTTTCTGCTCCATCTAGGAATCCACCTGGGTTTGAAAAGAGGAACAAACTGCAGAAGTAGGTTCACTGGAGGCCCTGAAAATTCACTGCCTCTCTGTAGTGGAGCAGATTGCTAAGAGGGCAGGGAGAGACGAATGGCAGCAGTAAAAAGCTGATGTTTTCACTCAGGTGAGGGATTCAGGGGCAGGAACCACAGCACAGTGGTTTCTTGTAGAGCCTGGTTGTGCTCGATGCGATGTGAGCAAACACGATGTGAGCAAAAGATGCCCCAGGAGAAGCAAGGACAAGGCATTCAGAAGTGTTCTGCTATTGAAGAAGACACAAAAGAAAATCATCACTGAAGTCTGTGCAAGTGGAGGGAGAGCAGGAACCAAGCCCAGGAGCACACTGAGCACTGCTGATCTCTGTGAGCTGGGATTCTGGCCCAGTTTCTCTAACTGCCTCACATGAAATTTTCCTGTGAAGCATTTATATCTGGCAACATATAAATATCATTAAAAGCAAACCCTACCAACAGGTCATATTCAAATCATCTGAATGTAAGAATTCTTTCAGAAGTGATCTGAGTCTCCTGTCACTTTTTAGAATTTCTGTATGACTTCCTCTAAACTGCTTGCAAGGTCACGTTGTACTTAATATTTATATCCCATTATTGGAAAGGTTTGGACAAGTTATTTGTCCAATTAATCTAGGTATAATCATCGTGATATTTTCAGTGGGTGACAATAGCCAGGAATCATCAATATTGCCTTTACTAACTATCATGTGTCACAGTTTATGAAGTATTTTGGAAGTGTTTAATAAGCATTGTACTTAAGCTGGGAATTTTGCTCTTAAATTTTCGTGAGAGAAGCAGAACACCAACAGTATTTTTGTCATTGCGTGACAGCACATGAGAAAAGTAGCTATGCTTAAAAGCAAATTTTTCATTGCCTAAACATGCTGCCAGTTTCAAGGTTAATCCTTTGCCCTGGCCTGGGCTACATGCAGAGACCCAGGGCTGGTACCTCTCACACTGCAGCATTCAACAAAAGTCAGGTTACTCAGCCTAAAACCCCGAATCCTTGCTTTATTTTTGGACAGCAACAAAAGAAAACCAAAACACAAAGTTACAAAGGAAGTTTTCCTACTTAAGTTATTCAACCCAGTGTCCTTGACATGTTTTGCTTCTCTGTTGTAGAAAATAGAGGGATTTTATTAAGTGTATGTTGTTTCTGTATGCCTTCCTGATCACATGGTCACATAGGTCTCTTGCCTGTCACAACCACGATTGTTATTTTTGTGTTGGAGTTATTTGGATGAACATCAGACACTTGTGCTGCTGCAGAGACTCTGAAAGCTGCAGCTTCCAGAGCAACCCTGTTCAGCACAATGGCTTTCAAACTTGTTTCATCTGATTGCTCACACATCTTTGCTGAGGAAATGGATGGTAAAGACATTCAGGGCAGGAAGGTTCAGGGCTTTGACTGTTTCATTACAGATAATTCAGAGAGAAGCTGCCTCCTCTAATTTATTTTTTATCTCGATAAAATGACAGCCAAAAATCTTTGACATTCCAGGCCAGCCTCAGTTCTCACTTGGCAAAGTCACTCCCCTGGGAGTAGATTTTGGCTTGCTTTTAACTGCTTTCTGCTGCTATATGATGTTTGGATTAGACTAATGTGTGGGGAAAGCTAATTTGTTCCTACACTTGAGGCTACAGGCTAGAATTCAGGCAATCTGAACTCATTCCTGAACCTCACTCTGAGCTCCTGCATGACCTTGAGTAAGAAACTCAAACTTTCTGATGTTTTATTCCCTCATTTGAAAATAGAGCTTTGCTTTCTGCCTTGTACCCCCCATGCCTTGCATTTGTGTAGTGATTGCTGATAAACCCAGAGGACTCTCTTTTGCCATGTGAACATACAAATGAAGCCCTGAATTTCCTTAAGGCTGCCGTGGCTCTCTGTAATGACAATGTTGATACATAGCTGTACAAGGTACACTGTGTCTCAGGTACATTTAATGAGCTTGGGGATCCTGCTGGGGACACAATGCCATTAACATTTCCCACCTCACCACTACTGTTTGGTGCAATTCAGTATTCAACTCAGCTGAAGTTTCTGGAGATGAGCTCAGCATTAGGATTGTTTTGATTGTTGATGTACTCAGATTAAAGATACAAAGCTAGTAGTAATTAAAAGCATAGTCTGTTTTCTTTGTGGTGTCCCACTGTGTTCCCTCTTTTGATGGCATGAGTTTGTTAGTAATGATTACAGAAATATGAAACCTTCATCCTCACTTTCAGTACACATGCTGAATCATGGCTGTTTATCTTACTAGCTCCTATAATATCTCACTACACTCCTGTAATAACACACAAGTAACACAGTATGTACCTGCCCCATACCACTGTCATCTGAATTATAATTGCATTTTTTGATGATGACAAGCTGGTTGGGAGAAATCAAAGCCTTCCATGCATTTTAAATTCATTGCTGAAATTCCATGAAAATATATGAAAGTGGACCTTGCCTTCCTAATGACACACAGCACTACAATCTTGTAATGCATGTCCAGTCACACAAGTTGAATTATTCTGCATAATCCTGAGAGGCTGTTATTGATTCCTGTGGGGCACAGAAGATCTAGTACTGTAAAAAGAGCTCATAGCTGAGTTGAGCTGGCATAACTGGCAGTCAGGATGAACGATGTGATCAGTACAATTTACTCTTTGGTGTTGAAAAAGAAGTACATGTGAAAAGTATCAAGATTTTTGGCCTGCTAAAAGGCACCTTTATATTCAGTTTCTGATTTGAAAAATTAAGGCCATCTCTCTGAAAGCAGGGATTTACACAGGAAAGCATGTTTTTCAGTTCTTGGTCAAGCTGGATCTGAGTATCTGTTAAAAATTAAGAATATACTTTAAACAGATCTAGATTAAAGGTATGCTATGTGTAGATATTCAGTTCCACTGAAAATGTCTTTGATGAATGATTTCTTTTGGTGACAGAAAAATGCCTAAGAGGTAAAGGGGTTAATCTAAAGAAAACAGAGTGAATTAATTCATGAAAACCCTCCAACAGCAGCCGTGTCTGTTTCTTGCAAAGGATAATTAAATCTATTGTCAACATCTCTGAGGAGGACACAGAAGTTGGTGCATAATTGAAGACTTAAAAATGCAATCTGAAATGTAGGAACCAAAATTAAAAACCTTGAGCTGTGTTTGTTCCATTTTTTAATACTTCCATTTAGATACAAATGCTCCAAGTCAATAAGGAAAATGCATTATTACAACTTTCAGGGCAAGATTCCAGTGACGTGTTTGAGAGAGAAAATCCTACTAGGTGGGTCTCACATCTCACATCCTTCAAAATATTGAGAGCTGCCTACGAGTTACCAAAATATAAAAGCATTGTTGCAAACTGTGTGGGATATTTCTTGATATACCCTGAGGCAGGAAGCTTCACAGAGTTTTTTGGTAACTTCCAGGTCTTGTGTGCACTTGAGGCTCCTTTGGTTAAGATGCAGGGAAAAGGTGCACTTGGCTTAGGAGGCAGGATCAGGAAGGAGGGAGAGAGGAGTATTTTGTATATGCATGACAAAAATCTGGACATTTAATGAGAAAATCCCTTAGAAAATAGTAAATGTCTGATTTACATTTTTGTAACTAATGTTCTCTAGGCAGGTAAAGGGTTTAACATGAGGCCTTGGGAAACTTGTTTTTAATTATGGGGGCTTCTTTTTTGGCTTAAAGTTCTTAAGGCTCAGCATATGCTTAAGCCTTTGGCTGCACAAAAGCCTTTGTCAAGATTGCAGTGTACTTCAGGCTATATCCAAGTTTGTGCATATTGCAGAGAAAGGGGTTAATCTAAAGAAAACACAATTAATTAATCCACAAAAACACCCCAACAGCAGCAATGTCTGTCTCCTGCAAGTAATGCAGGGAGTTTTGTATCTGCCTTAATTGGGCTAAAAGCTTCAGAAAAATCCTACTGTGGAGTATTGAGCTTGACAAAATAAAAATGAGAAGCTGGAAAAAGCAACAGGAGGGGTTTTTGGAAGATGTATGGATAGACATCAAATTATTGCAGAACAAAACTTTTCTTTGTAAAACAACCTCTTGCAAGTGGCTCTGGAGAGATGCCAGTGACAGTGACAGCTGGGTTGGTTTAAATCAGGTGTGGGATGCGTGGGAATTGTTTGGATTTTGGCTCATCTGCTTTCTCTTCCTGTCTTACTCTGCCTGTGTTCTTATCTGGCACAGATAAAATATTAGAACAGGTAAAAACACAGGCTCTTTGTTTTCCTGACTTTTCTCTCCCACTTCCTAAGCTAGAATTTTAAATGTCAGATTTTCAAAATGTGGCATTTTCAGAGGAGTGTTACAGCCTGGATCTTACTCAATGGAAAATGTATTTCCAGTTCAAAGGGTTTTAAAACAGGAAAGGCCAAGGCCAATGAAAAAGACAGGGGGAACAGCAGCTGAAGCTCTTCTCTAATTAGATTTTCAGTTGTTTCTGTAGCATCTTCTCTGCCTAGAAATGGAAATCAAAATCTTACATGCCTTAGAAATGGCTCCTTTCCCTGCCTACACCTGTAGACAGTGTGAGTTTCATGGCTATGGACAAAATGAAGACAAGAGAAAGAAAGGTTCATTAGAACACAAATTTTGACACTTGCAGAAATGAGGCTATTCTAAAAGGCTGTCACGTTTTTCATCTTCTGCTGCTACCTCAGATATGTGGAAGAATATTCCATGACCTGAAACAGATTTAAACTGCATGACCTTGAATATGCTCAGAGCTGTTAAATCCAGCAGGGGCACTATGGTGGCACAGTTTTAACCATGTGAAAAGCTTTTGTCCCAGCAGCATGGCTTTGCTGTTCAAATACATCATCTCCTTTTGAGTACAAAGAAAATGACTAAAACCCTAATAATGATGGACCTGGAGGAATTGGGAGAGCATCAAAGGGTACTTCGGAGATCTCTGTATTTAGTCTGAGTCCAGGACTGGACTTGAGATAATAATAGTTCCCATCTGAAAGAGGTTCAGAGGTCATGTGTGGTCACTTCTGGCTGTGGAAGTGGATCCCATTTGGTGGCTTCTGTTGGCTCAGCCAAACAGACACCAGTGCCCAAAGCACTGCATCATGTTTGAAACTGCACATCTTCTAATAACTCAGGTCAACAAAGGACATAACTCTGTTCTTAAGACCATTTCCCCTGCCACACCTTCAGTCTGGGATTCTCCACAACAGAGCAACACAGTTATTTTTGCCTCATCTGTTTGGAAGCAGCAGAGCTTCCAGCAGGATGCCAGGGCAGTGTAAAAAAAACTTCAGTCTATTAAAGGAGAGCATCTGGGAAAATTTGTTGCTCTTGCCACCATCAGGTACAGCTCTGCTCTTTTTGCTTTCCATTCAGGCAAGCATCCACTATTTCTGCCTTCACAACAAGTTACAAAAAGACTGAGAGAACATGAGGAATATAAAAGTTCTGTTACAATTTTCTCTTATAGTCACATACATTCACATATCTCTTTCTGTTGTGGAAACCTGCCTGATGCCAGCCATTCACACGGGTACCTTTCATTCCAGAAAGGGAATTGGGGCATCCAGAGGACTGTTTCTCTCTCAAAGGAAAAGAGAGAGAAAAAGGAAGAAGGAAAAGAAAAGGAAGAGGAAACAAACTCAAAGTAAATGAAATCTCCTTCCAGCCAATTTTATGAAAGGTTATTAATGATCAGCTATGAATTTTCCATCATTCCAGGTAGTGGCCACTGCTTCAGTGCACCAGGCTGTGGAGGTGCTCCACAGCAGTAGACAAAAAGTGTGAACATAGTCAGCATGAGCACCATGCAGAGCCAGAGGGGATTTCCTAGGGAGTGAGGATGTTTACAGGTAAGGCAAGATGCTGCATCTTGCATGGAAGGGAGGGATCTTCAGCAGCCATGGTTGTTTGACAGGTCAGTGCAGGCTGTGCCTCTGGTACCTCAGACCTTGTTATTGTTCTCCTCTTGTCTCAGTTGCTCTGCTGATCCCGTCTCTCAAAAGCCAAACAGAATCTGTTTCAGTCCTTTCTCTTTCACCACAGGGAGACCTCCAGAGATCCCTCATTCAGGTGGATTTTGGAGATGGCATCGCTGTGTCATATGCCAATCTCAGCTCAACAGAAGATGGGATCAAGCACATCTACCAGAACGTGGGCATATTCCGAGTGACTGTGCTGGTGGAAAACAGCCTGGGTTCTGACAGCGCTGTCCTCTACCTGCATGTAACATGTATGTATGCTCATACCCCTTCTGGTTTTCTTTTAGAATTATTACTTGTAGCTAAGGGTGACATTTGGAGTTTGGGTCCAGAGTGGTGGGAAATGATGAGTGTTCAGCTGTCCTCCAGACAGATTGTTGATTCCAGATGAGAGGAAATGTAGATTCATTAAGGAAAAGACCTCTAAGATCATCGAGTCTAATCATTAACTTTTGCTTTTTAAACCATGGTTTACCTCTAATTTTGGATTGTCTAATCTGGGACACCTCAAAGGACTGTCCAGCCTTTCTGAAATGCACTTTCATTATCAAGCTTACACTTCCAGAACAACAAAGACACCCAGGGATCTTTAATGACTTTTAAAAGCTTTGAATTTTATTTTGTGTGTGTTTTGCCCTCTAATGAAACACACCCACCTCTGGGATGGAAACCACTGCATTTCAGTGTTTCTGTTGTCATAGGAACCAAAATCTTTGTATTAAATAGTATTGCAAAAAAAATGTTATCCTCACATTGCTTTTCTGCTATTCTTTTTAACATTTTTATGCTTCATATATGTGTGATTTACAACTGGAATATATCCCAAGTTCTTGGATAAAACCAACATTGTATTATGTCATATTTATTCTAGCACATGTTTATGAACGCAAAGGGTCAATCTATTTATCAAAATTTTGCAACATTCCTAATGGATTTTGTTTGGGGCCATAATTTTCTTTATACAGTGGGGTTTGTTTGTTTGTTATTTATGTTTTCACTGTGTGCCTCTTGCCAGATTAACTGACAAAAAAGAATTACATTCAAATTACAAAAATTATTACTGAATTACAAAACATGAAGTTACATTTACAGAAATATTGTTTACCATCTACCAAACTAACTCCACATATTGTGTAGATGATTTGGCATATTCCCTATTTACCTCTAGTTTTGGGGTTAGTTCACACTGCATGAAAGCAGCTGCCTTTCCAGGGTAGGAGAGCTCTTCAATGGAGAACCATTGTGTCAACAGATGGGAACAGTGGGAGGCAGGAGTGTGGGAGATGGGATTTTTGTGAAGAAGGACTAGAGGAGCAGGAGCAAATACCCACCTGAATATTTGCCTTCAGAAATGCCTTTGGTTGGCAGGTGTCCAGCCTTCAGTCACTCATAGTATCTTTTTGGTCTACAGATGCTCTAATTAATTTTCTTGAGACGCTGAAGCTTCTGAACCATTTTGATTGTTTAAGCTGTACAAGAAATAAGCAATATTCAGATTTGTTTGTGTGACTTAGCAGCTGATAGTGTATGTTTCTGTGCTTTGCATAGGTAATTGCCAGCACAGGATTGAAACACTGAGTGATCATTGCAGCCAGGCCCAGATTATATGTACCAGACTCTCTGGAGAAGTGACAGCTCTAAGGGATATGTCTCACCTTTCTCTGCGTGACAAGAATTAGGGACTGCAAAACAGGTTACAAATGAGCATGGTACCACTCACACTAGCAATAGACTTGCTGAGAACAGGGATGTACAGTAGATCCAGCCCTCTGCAGAGTCTAACACCCTGATCCACAATAGCTTCTAAATCCTGTTGGAATGCTTGTATTGCCACTCAGCCCTCTGCTGAGTATTCTGCTTGGGGTGTTTGAGCTTGGCCTTTGGGGAGCTTTTCAGAAATATCTGTCCTTGAAATAGACACACACACACTGTATTGTAAGATCCACAGACAAGCAATGTGCAGGCTGAACATCCAGAGTTTTAGGAAGGGATATAAACTGGGTGATCCCTGGTTACAGGATTAGTACGTGAGTGTCTGCAGACAGATCTGGGCCTTCCAGCACCTTCCTTACCTGTGGCCAGCACTCTTCCTGCAGGAAAAAACTGCAGGCACGGAACCTCAGTGCTTGTGGTCTCAAAGATAAAAGTAAAGCCTTCATCCCATGCTCTCCTCCTCCTGCTGCAGCCATGTGGCCAGTGCACACAAGCAGTGCCTTTCCTGCAGTTGCTCAGGGATCCAGAAATGCAGGTGGCTGTGAGACAGGAGCATTTTGAGTTGAATGGACAGTATACACTGTTGTATGTAAACTGCTCGAGCCAACAGCCTGTCTCTTAGCTGTCCTGACAGGTCAAAATTTTCTCCTGGAAAGTTAGTTATGGATTTGCCTGGATGCTTCAGAATAACATCACCTGTGTGAGTGAGCCTTTTGAGAAGCTTCTCCCTTTCAGTTTTCTGGAGCTTGTATGGTTTTTTTCCCCTGGGAGAGGTGAAGGCCATAGCCTCCATAGCCCTGCATGAAACTCAGAAATTAATTTTCTTGAATCCTCTTCAAGCTTACCTGGAAGAAAGCAGTCTCCTACCAGGAGGGCCTATCCAGAGTGAGCTATCCCCATCTGCTGGCCAGATAACAGCTCAGCTTTCCAGCCTCCTTGACCCAGCTGTGCTGCGAAATGCTCAGGCAGACTTGGGTTGCTTGAGCCATTCTTTCATATCCCTTCCTAGCCATTGTATGGGGAAGGTCCAAGGAGATGCTGGGCACTCTCTGCTGTGCAGTCATTAGAGATCTGTTCAGAGCAGTGATGCAGTAATGTTGGAGAGTATCAGACTTCTCATGGGCTCCATCATTGCAGTTGTCACTGCATTTACCTGGGGAAATTGCTGTTTTTCAGGTCTTAGGTTCTTGCTGAAAGCAGGAACAGTGTGATGATGGAAATGGGCCTGAGCAGGAGGATGCCATTAAAATCATAAGGGTGAAATTGTGGCATCTCATGAATTTCAAGAGTGTTGACTGCTGCTTATAAAAGGCAAAATAAGCCATGGTCTCATGTATAACAGGCTTTGGTTAATCTGATCGTGGATAATTCTTAATTGGGCTGCTTCAGTTCAAGCAGTGGCTGTGACTACAACCCAGAGAAAGATGCATTTCAGTAATAAATCAGGAACACTGGTCCTTACCCTGGCATTGTTTATACAGTCTAATTCAGGAGAGCTTTTTTCCTCACTCTGCCTATTGTGTTATACAGGATGCTTTCTCCAGAGTGTGTGGTGTTCATTTAGGCTGAAAAGCAAGGTCTAAGTGGTGATTCATGCATGGGGTATATCCCGAATGATCCTCCCTGGGAATACATAAAATTCTCTAGCAATGCATCTCAACTCCATATGAACAATGCTAGGCTGTGGTTCTCATCACTGGGGAGCTCACAGGTAGAGATGTGTAGATGTGGCCTTAATTTGTTTAAGGAACCCACATCCTCATGTCACCTGAGGTTTCTTTATTTTTCTTTCCCTGTCACTCAGGACAGTTGCTTTGTTCTCTTAGTGAACAGTCAGAACACATTTTAAAAATAATCTATAGAACAAGATTCAACAACAAAGGCCCATCTGTTTCCCAGAAGATGGGAAATGTGTAACTCTGGGCAGAATGTCACTTGTTGAATGAATTATGTTCTGTTTATACTGAAGAAATAAAAGAGTTTATTGGTGAAAAGGAGGGAATATAAGGTAATGTTAAAATGCAGACACTCAGTGAATAGCTGCCTTCAGAAAGAGGTTCTGCTGAAGTTCACCAAATCATAGCAGTTTTCAAGCAAAGAGACTTCATGTCTACTGAAGCCTTTTGTCCTGCACATTCTTGTCTTCCCAGTGAAGGCTATATTCACACAACCAGGCTCTGTCCCTATTGTAAAAGTCATATGGGTTCCTGACTTTATGACATTCATGTAGTAGACAGTCCAGGTTTTTCAGCTCCAGGTACAGGGGTGGCTCCTGTTCTCTGAGAAACAGACTGAAGCCTTCCTCTCTAGAAATGGTACCAAGCCAAAACATTGTGCCATGTCCCACGGTGATTTAGGTGGATAAGGATAAGACTTTTCTCCCTTAAACCAGTGGATATCCTACCCAGGTTGACTTTCCACCTGCTGCTCCTGTTTCTGCAGGCCCCCTGGAACACGTCCACTTGTCTCTGCCCTTTGTCACCACGAAGAACAAGGAGATCAATGCCACAGCAGTGCTGTGGCCAAGCCAAGTGGGAACACTTACTTATGTCTGGTGGTTTGGGAACAACACAGAGGTTAGTATTCCTGATTGACCTAGGTCAAAATAATCCTGGAGGAGCTCTCTGACAGAAGAGGGAGGGGGAGAGGGATCTGGGAATGCTTCTACGTAGTCACATATGCAAGAAAATTATAAACCAAATACCAAGATACTAATGGTTCTTGGAGGTACCAACATGGAAATGTAAGTAGTGCCTTGTGTTTGTGGTTGTGACTTAGCTGCAGGGTTTGTTGCTATTTCATGCAAGTTGCCAGTAGCTTTCTTCCTTAATTCCATCCAAGGTGAACACAGTTAACCAAAATCTGGAAGAGTTTCTACTATTTTTCTTCATCTTCCTTTCTTCAGCAACAATAAGGAAAAAAAGTTGGGGCTTTGGAAGATTTTTTAGTAAAACAACCTTTCAAGCTGAAGCTGTTTTTATATCTGGAACTGACCTATGCTGAGCCCCAGTACCCTATGCTAAACCACATGTGAAAGGGACCTTATTATCATGTGCTACAAGTGGATGAAATGGTTCCCAGCACACCTCCCTGCCCCAGGGCTCTGCTCAGATGTGAGAGTATCATCCATCATGTTCTGCTGCCTCTGTGCTTGCAGTCTTGGTAAATCTGCACAGACATTAGAGCTGTTACTTCACATATAATTGTGGCTAAAGTACCCAGAAACCCTAATTAGTTTCTGAGGGAAGAGGTTGTCATGGATTTTGTACAGCCAAGAGGGACCTTCATAATCACCCATGGTTCTCTTCTGTATAATGCAGATTGGAGAGTTTGATCAGTACCTTCTGCTTTATTTAACCCTTTGTGACTAAGGCAGAACCTGACATTTTGTTGTTGTTTTGCATTAATAATTTTCCTCAGATGATGGAAAATGCACTGCTTCTCCTTCTGACAATCTCCTCCAACTATTTCCCCACAGCTAATTATTCTGAGCTTTGAACTCATGCACTGTGTTTTGTAGTCTGAATTTATCTAGTCTGGGATTCAAGCTTTTGGATCTTGTTATGCCTTTTTGAGTAGATTAAAGAACTCTGTACTATCAGCAATCTTCTCCCTCTAGAGGTACTTACAGGCTGTGATTGTCACCTTTTAACCTTCCCTCTGATCTCCTAAAATCATAAGTGATCAGGGTTGGTCTGATTCTGTTCCCATTGAAGTGTGACTTTTACTATAGACTACAATGGCCACAGTTTCACTTCACACTGGGTGCTTTGAAGATCTCACCCGGAGTTCATTAACAAGTGGAAAGAGAAGTTAAGGCAGAGTCTGCTGGAGGACACAACTCATTGATAAACTGGTTCACAGCTAAAGGGATCTGTGTCCTCTCAAGCATCAGCACTTATCAAAAACCATCTCTGTATCTAAGGATAACATGGGACAGCAAATGTAGACTCTTAATTTGGCTGGTTCTGTGACAACTCCCTTGAGTCACCTTAAATAAAGCACTTACTCTAGATTTAGGAAAGGAGGGTGCTACCTGAGCAGTGAGTGTTGCAGGCCTTTATGTCAGGATCAGGGCCTCTCTGGGAGTGAGCAAAGGTGGGCATTTTACATGGGATCCAGAACAACCAGCATGCTAAGTGGAAAGGAAGTACTGGAATCTTAATACATAGCTCCTTTGGAAATTATAGGTGCCTTACTCTGAGCTTCAGGAGGACATCCCTGTCTGGGATTTGTGTGCCCTCTCTAGGAAATTAGCTGCCATGTCACAGGGCCCCTCCTGAGTCTGAAATTTCCAATCTGGAACTAACTTCCCAAACGATCCCAGTAGGCTGGAGAGCCAAGCTCACTTTTGCGTTTCCTCTCCAGCCAAATTAACTGAATTTTTCCTTTTATGATGTATTTGCAGCCACTGATCACATTGGAAGGAAGCATCACTTTCACATTTTCTGTGGAAGGGATGAACACCATCACTGTTCAGGTCTCAGCAGGAAACACCATTCTTCAGGACACAAAGACTATTGCAGTGTATGGTGAGTTCTTCCCCTTTAATTTCACACAGGATTCTCCATAGTCAACATTTAGAGAGCCAGGTTAGCTGGCAGCAACAAGAGGTCTTTATTCCAGAATGCTTTGAGTGAGATTATAAATTGAATTCCAGTGTTACCAGTCCAGCATAATATCTCTGAAGGCCACTGACTGACATTAGTGCAGACTGACATGACTGCAGGACATTGATCTCCTTCCCAGAGCCCTCTGCATGTGCTCCATCACTCTTTGATCATCCTACATGATTGTCAAAATGTTAGGTTGTTTTGTAAACTGGTTTTCCCCCTTCTTGGCCAGCAGAGGCCTCTTAACTCACACAAAAGCTGCTCAGCCTGAAAGATAAATCAGTGCTGTGTGCTGCAGTTCTGCATAGAAATCTGTACTGATTTGGCATTGTTCTCATGCATCATAAGCAGCTAGGGCACACAAATACCATATAATGTACATGGAGCCTAAAACCCACTGGGAATCCCAATTTTAGCTGATAGTGATCAATGTGGGCACCTCTGTTAACAGAAAGAGATTAGGTACATTTTCCAAGGCTAGTCCTCTCCCCACGTTTATCCCTGTTCCCTTCCAATTAAGATCTCTAGGGTTTGGGGCACATCTATGAGAGTCCAGTCACAGTTCCCTACACAGAGTGTGCCTGCTCCAGAAGTCAAATTGAAGGTAACATTTCATTTACATTCCCAGCACAGCTCCCTTTGCAGTGCTATTCATCCACTCAGGTAAGGACTGATCACCTTTTCCAGTTCCAAGGCACTCCAGCGATGAATCTGCAGATTCTCCACATCTCTCAGGGAGTCTCTCAGGCACACTGCTGGATTCCCTCACAGTCTGTGCACCATCTGCAAATTGATTAAGCAAAACATGAGCTGCACCAGGTTTCACAAGGTTCTGACCCCTCGTTTGGCATTAAGGCATTTCAGCCTTTACTCACCACTCTGTCATTGTGTCTGCAGAGAAATTTCAGTCCCTGAGGTTATCGTTCTCTCCAAACCTTGATGACTACAACCCAGATATCCCAGAGTGGAGAAGGGACATCAGCAGAGTAGTCAAGAGAGCTCTGGTGGAGGTAAGCTGTGTGCATAACCTGTGTTGCAAGGGTTCTGGTTCCTGATTTTTTCCTTCCTTAGGCCTGGATCAGCTGTTCTCTTAAGGTGTCTCTGTTTCCACCACCCAGAAATGGAGAATTGATAGTGTTTGAGGCCAGCATCCTAAATTTTAGACAGGTGAAATGATCTCATCCTATGATAATCTGCTGCCCAGAGTCAGCCTTCAGTGTAAAGCAATGCAGTTCTAGTGGAACTGCAAACATGCTGTAGAAAACTTGTGAGACCAAAAATTAAACAATTTTTACTATGCAGAAGCACACCACAGCAAGTACTTTAAGTCCTTCATATAGCATGAGGCTCACAGGGCAGGATTGGATGCTGGTTTTCCCATCAACACTGTAGAGAAGTCCTGAAGTTCCTTCTTTAATATGGAACAGAATGTCACAAAAATATTCTAGTGTAGCTGAAGATTTGGATTTGAAATGGAGGAGGTAAGAAGAGTTAGAAGAGATGGCTGGGGTTTCTCAGCTCAGTAGAAAAATAGTGCAAGGAATTGTTTGAAATAGTGTTTCTACGTTTTTAAAAATAAAGATACTCAGATTTTGAAAGGACAAAAGGCTTGTCGATGTTATTAGCAAGGTTAAGTGTTATTTGTGGCCTCATCTGTGCAAAAAACTCTAGAAAAACTGTGTACTAATCAGGTGCACAAACTTGTCTGGATTGTTTCTGAGATTTTTTTCTGATATTTTGTTAAAAGACAGGAGGAAAGTGAAAAAGAGAGAATTTTTCTGGAGCTTGATCTTCTGACATATTTATGTCTGTATCAAGTATTCAAGGATGCATTTATCTTCAGGATGAATTTTCAGAATATAAACATCTCAATAAAGCAAAACCAAACTATAAAAAAAGAATTGTAAAACCACAGTACCAAGGCTGCATTTCAAAAGCAGAGCAGTGAAAACACAAAGTCTTTTTGTAATTTGATAAAAAAAAAAATAAAAATTGATAGATAATTATCCATCTTTATATAGCTAAATGATTCACCTTAAACAAGCCTTTGTGAGATGTTCCTGTAAAAATTAAAGATAAACTCAGTAGATTTCTACAGCAATTAAGTAAAAGGTATAAAAATGAGTCAAATAACTAAATAATTCAATAGGAAATTATAGCTGTGCTATAGAATTTTTATGAACTTTTATTAAAGTATTATATTCTTATTACAGAATATCATCAGACTTGGATAAAATTCTGCATACAAAATTATAGTTCAGTACTAAAATCTGATCTTCATTCTGAGTAGGGATAATTTTATATTATCACAAAATATCCTATTTCTTGTTTTGATCATAATTATTTTCTTGCATCATTGATTTTATGATTACTGTCTCTCACTTTTCAAAAAAAAATAAATTGTTCCCAGCCTCTGAAAATGAAGGCAATGCTGTGTGTTTCTTGACACCTTAAAGCAACCTGTCAGGCAAGCACAAATAATGCAAGCCCTGGCTTCACAGAATACTCGTAAAGAAAATAAGAGACCTTTATATATTTATGAGGGTTTTTCTCTAAACCCACATTACAAAACAAAGCAAAATAAAAAAAAGGGAACAAAGACACATGCTCTTCCTTGGCATGGTGGAGGGGATTCCACAATGTTTTCCCCAGACTGTCCGCAGTCACACCTGGGTTATCCACAGGACAAGCTCAGAAAATGGTGATTTATGATCTGTTTTGCTGACCCTTTGTCCTGCCTCCACCATTTCCTCCAGTGAGCACCTCCTCCATGTCTTTGCTCCTGAACTACCATGGGGAAGAATTCCTGAGATTTACATCCAGTTAATGTCCAAGAGGCTTCCAAGTCCTTACTGCAAGGGAATCTCTGTGATGCATCTGTGATCTGTCCTTGTATTTGAAGGCACATTTTTTCCACCACTTTAAAAGTGACCAACTAAATTCAGCACTTCAGGAAAACTTCAGGTTAAGTCAAAACCTTGAGATTTAAGTGCCTTTGGTGGATAATTCATAGCAGAGAGGCAATGGAGGAAGACTCATCAAATTATGTTTCTCCGTCCCTTGGCTAACAAAACTTCCTGAGGGCCAAACTAGGTCCTTTTCTGGATAATAACACCACAATCTGGTTGTGTAGCATCAGCTGAAACATAAGACTGGAGATGCCCCTGGTAGTAATGCCTGTAGGGTACTTTTTATGTGTCAAAACTAGGGGTAATAAAGTCCTAACTTAAAAATTTCAGCCAATGAGACATACGAGATACACCCTACATGGTGAAAGTACTGTGATAAAGAAGCTCTCAGCATTCTCTCCTTAACAAAGAAGCTCTCAGCAATCAGTGCCATCCACACTGTTTCTGTCTCCATTATTTGTGTATCAGGCTACAGGTATTTCCAGCAAGCATGTTCTGGTCGCAGTGCTCCCTGGCCTGCCCACCTCTGCTGAACTCTTCATTTTACCATATCAAGATGCCACAGGAGAAAAAAAAAGAACAGCAGCAAACCTAGAGCAGGTATGGTGTCCATTACTTGGAGAAGTGTATGTTTATGCATTTCTGTGTGTGTATAAATACATGAAATATATATCTCTTTTTGTGTATGTGATTTGTATATGGTTAGAACTGATAATTTTGGTAGGAATGCATCTGATTCATCTTAACGCATCTAATTCATCTGGGGTGTACATGTTGCATCCTCTTTAGGGTTTTTTTTAATGTTTCTGGTTTTTTGGAGGTTGGTAGATTAGGGCAGGTTTTTTGGTTGTTTTTTTTCTCCCCAGCATTGGACACAGGCTTTGGAGCTGTCTTTAGGAGTCTAGATGCCCATTTGTGTTCCCTTAGAAGTGCTGTTTACTTCATGGAAGCAGGAAGAAAGAAGGAAGGATTTAGGGGATTATTCCTGCCAGCAGGAACTGTGGAGTAGCTTCATGAAGCAAAGTTTATGACACTGTCAGGAGTCTAAAACACACTGGAGGACAGAGCTGGGTGGTAAACCCAGGCTGTTCAGAACTTCTTTACTTTAAGGCACAGGGTTGGACAACCTGCCTGCCTGGAAGTGGGGCTGAGCCACTGTGGATTGTTTTCTCTGTGAACAGCTGAAATAGGTTATGATGACTGAAGGACTCTGTCTCTCTGCAAACCCAAAAGTTCCTACCAACCAGATGGACCTAGCAGGATTGTAATTGGAAAATAAAACACTAAAAGCTGGGCAAAAATCCTGAAATGTCATAGAATTATGGAATTGTTAAGGTTGGAAAAGACCTTTAATGCCATCGAGTTCAATGATAACCTAACACTGCCATGTGCACCACTAAACTATGTCCTCTTGTCCCAGAGCTCCTTTGCTGGCTCTCAGCTCATTAGTTCAGATTCCAGGGGCAAAGATAACTTGGCCCTGAGGGAAGCACCACTGTACCTCTGCCTCTCCGTACTCATGTCCATGCCTCAAGCCATGTTAACTTAGCTGTGAGCCTCAAACCTCCAAGTCACCCATATTCTTAAGCTTTCCCTTGCTCAGCATTCCTAGCTGTCATCTTTTCTTTTGACAAAGACTTTCTTCTTCAATTTTCTCCACGCATGTAATAAATAAAAAATATGGAGATTTACTGCTCTGCAAAATCTTTCCTTCCTTTTCATCTTCATTTCCCCTTCTCTTCACTTCCTTCACAAATTGGCAAGGAAGCCAGTCCATAAACTTTCACATTTACATCTGACCCAGCTCCCTTCTAGCACTCAGCAGCTTATTCTTTCTCCCTCTTTTTATGCCACTCTTTTTCTCTCCTGTAAAGACAGGGTCTTTGTGGCTGTGGAGAAAGGAAGCCCTGGCAGTGCTGTCATGCCCTTTTTATGTACGAGAAGAAATGTCATTTTCAGTGTGGCTCCATCAACATCTCTGGCATCCTGCAGGGTCCAAATAGTAGCCTTTGGAGGAGAGAGGAACTATTTGCCATTTGCAGCCAGTTATTTCCTGTGAAAAAAAACCAGGATGGTCAGAATGTTTTTTTTGTTTTGGGTTTTTTTTTTTTTTTTTGCATTTTTTCTTTTTTTNTTTTCTTTTTTGCATTTTTTCTTTTTTTTTTGGTTTGGTTTTTGGGGGTCTTTTTGGGGTTTTTTTTTGTTGTTGTTGTTGTTGTTTGTTTGTTTGTTTGTTTGTTTTTTGTTTTGTTTTGTTGTTTTGGTTTGGTTAGGTTAGGTTTGGTTTTTTTCCTTGTTTTTTTTTTTTTTTTTTTTCTGGTCTCTGGGTGCTGCATTCTCCTTCCTAGTAACTCTAGTAGAAAATGGGGGGGTTTTCAAAGAGAACTGCCCAAGGGCCACAAAAGGTGTCTTTGCCCTCTGCTCTGAAGCACATTCTGATACTGCTCCTGTTTTGTCATCCATTTTGCCTCTAATCCTCCACTATGCCTTGCCCAAAGTGTTTCAGAGCTCATTCAACAGCCTCTCCCTGTGCTTGAAGTTGCTGGGATGAGTATTGGGAGCAGATGTTTTGATGGCTATAGCTTAAGTTGCTTCTGAGGTGCTTCTGATGTATAGTGTTCTTTTCTGGAAGGAATAGAAGTCTGTTTTGTGCTCATGGGCAAGGAACATAGCTAATTCAATAGCTTATTCCAAGGCACGTAGGTGAGTTTGCCAGTTTGCAGGTGCACACCCTAAGGAGTTACAGTTCTGAATAATTTTTTTTTTCATTTAGAAGAGAAACTTCCAAGTATACAGGGAAAAAAATGGGAATAGTTTACACAAGTACTGCAATGGAATAAGGTACCTTAAGGAAGCACTTCATTATAGAAATTCCTTTCTTCATAACTTGAGCTAGACCACTGTTCTGCCATGGGTAACCATGAGGGCTGTATGTGGTTTCATGGATTTTCACATTTACCAGTAAATCTCATTCATATTTAATAACCATGGGAGGCTTACATTTTGCTGTTTCCCCCTGAGGTGGATTAAGCTGTTCTGTTTTTTATCTGATACATGCTCATTTGGCTTTGTAAACATACTTTTAGGTCTCTCTGTCCAGCCACTAGTCTCTAGGTACATAATTCCCATTGACTCCAGAGGCACTTAGATGTCCACTGTCCCTTGAAAATCTAGGTCTTGGTTTCCCATTTATCAAAGTCAATAATACTCCTTTTTGCCACACATGTTTTGTGAGTCTCAACACAGTAGCCAGTAGCAGTGGGACTGCAGCAGTGCCCCATTTGACAAACTACATTTCCATGCAGTTTTCCATGAGGGTAGTGCATTTGTGTCTCACACTTTCTTCAAGACTGTGGTTAGATGGTAAATGTCATTTTCTTGATGTCTCACTTTCAAACAATTGTCACAAATTATTTTATGTATACATAGAATCAATTATTGTCATATCTGTTTGCATTTAGAAATATGAACTCTGCATTCCTAATATTTTCCATTGAAAACTAAAGTGCCTTTAACAAGTTTGACTTTTAGCTGTTGACAGCTAAGGAATACTGCTACATCTGAGTCTGGGGAAGTTTTCTCAATGTGCAACATAGGACAACTCCACCTAATATATAAAACATAAATACAAAAAAGTTCTTGATCCACTCCGCTTTCTGTAGTCAGTGCAAAGTTATTCTTCACAGTTTCCTAAAAAATCAAAAGGCCTTTTCATCCTGCAGAATCCCAAAACACATTGGCAAAATCTTGTATTTATGACAGGAATATTGTGGCTTTCCTTTTATTTATTTTTTTTTAATTTTGTCATTTGATTGCTCTGCTTCATTTAACAGTAGGTGAGGACAGGCTACCACCCTGTTTAAAAATGTAGAAATAATTGGCAGTTGTCAAACACTGGTCTTTGATTTGCATGCTATGACTGCAACAACACTGAAATATCTCAAATCTTGCAAAAACAGCCACACAGAATTGCCACTGGCCACTTGGGCTGGAATGCAGTTGTTACACCATCTTCATGGATGGGCTTGGTGAATTTGATGATTACAGAATTCAGATCTGCTATTTCAAAAGCACAAAATTCTTTCTCTTTAGTGAAAGGCAAATCTCTAATAGTAACATTTCAAGAAATTGAGTTATTTTTTAGCACAAATCCAGTTCAAAATGAATGCTTGGTAGGAAAATATTCTACTTAAAATTCAGTAGAGGGCAGTTACGATCATTTATTTCAGTGTGTAGTTTTACTCAATGGGAGGATTTTGAGTGTTTATCTTTTTATTTATGCATTTCACAAATTATCTTCTTTCCATGTTGTTTGCTAGTGGGGGCTTTTTGTCAAACATAACAAATGCATTTTCTTTTAGTCAAATGACATGTAAGCATAAGGTGCATGAGAATTCTCAGGTGATGTTTTCATATCAAGTAAAGGTTTCAGTGTTATCCTGAATTTCTCTTTAGTTCTCCATTTGGGTGCTTTTCACTGGCCTATTAAAAATTACTGTAAAAGAATGCAAAACAGGGGTAGGAGCAAATAGTTAATGACATTTGAGGCCATTAATCTTTTCTCTGAGAAGAACTTTCAGCAACATAGCAGGATGGAGACTGTGGCAAATGGTAACATCAGCTGGTTGGTAGCCAACTGTACTCGGTATGTTGCAGCCGTGGCCAGTGTCTGTATCCAGCCAAAGAGATGGGAAATGACATGGATGACTGAATATCAAATGGACAGTGATGAACTGCAGAGATTAAATACCTCTTGTGAATTTAAAACCATTGACAGTGGCATTCAGGAAGCCTGTATGCATATACCCCCTGGGATTCTTTCCTTAAAGCAGATTTAGTTTTACATCTGCTTCTTTGTAGCTGATGGAGCATCTATCTTATTTTGTAGTTTGGGGTTTTCTTTCACCCACCCTCCTAAGCTTTAGTGTTTCAGTGTATTTGCTTTCAGTACTTCTCTTTTCTCTGATGTATTTCAGGTGTGCCCATCACCAGAATATTTTTAGAAACAAGATCATGACAGTGAATGCCTTCAAATCTTACAGAAAATTGTGCCAATCAGTCCTGGAAGTTAAATTCCAGGAAGAGGTTGATATATGGGGTAAATCATCTAATGTTTGCTAGGAGAGATTTTTTTAACATCTGTGCCTTTGAATGAAAATCAGGTCTTCCACTGGTACTTAGGGGAGGTTGGGCCAGTATTAAGGAGTAAAGGCAGATGAGGAGAGGATGGAATAATGCAAACCAAAATACCTTGTACCAGGGACTTTTTTTCCTTAGCCAGCTTTTCTTAATAGCTGCTTGTGTGCTGTAGGAGAGGCTGTGTAAATCTCTTGTCCTAATACCTTTGAGTTAACTCCTGCTATGTGACTATCAGCCCTCTCTCCCTCATCTTTTGCTCAGTGTACAGAGCAGCCCTTGATTCTCAAGACTGTTTTTGGTTGCCTTTGTTCATCAAAAGTGGATCCTGGCTTTTATGTCCAGGTTCTCTCTGGGTTCATATCTGCTGTTCCATTCTTGTCCCAGAGTAACCACAGGAATATCCTCTGCCTCCTGCTCTCACTGTGTCCCTGGGTACTCCCAGCAGCTTGAGTTTAGCATCTTTCATTAAAGATCTGAAGAAATTCCTGCTGGAGCCAGTAAGTCAGTGCCTGTGCTCTTTTCAGTGCTAAGGCAAGCAAGCTTTAGAGGCCCCATGTGAAGTGTCCAAGGTTATCCAGGGCAAGTGGCACAGTTTAAAGTATTCCACATTGGCCCTGACTCCTGCTTCACTTTCCCAATATTGGTCCAAGTTTCTTCCTACTAAATCAATGTGCATAATTCTTTCCTTAGTTGTTTATTGATTTGCTCAATGAATTGAAGTGTAGCACTCATTAGTTGAGATCTTTACACAGTATCTATAAAATTATCAAGATTCTTAGCTAGTGCATACTGGCACAGTTGAATCACATTCAATTAGTCTAAAATAATTTACATCAGGGGTTTCAAAAGTCAATAAAGGTATGGGAAAATGCCCTTCTCAGTGATAATTCTACTTCTTGGTTCACATGGTTCTTTTACAGTCCTAAATCTGACAAAATGCTAAGAGAAGCCAAATTAATTTTTGTTTTGTTCCATTTTTAAATTGGAATCTCTTTTTTTTCCATTCACAAATTGTCTGTTATTATTATTCATTATGTGTCCTTTGATGAAAAATGATACATGAGGAATAGTTCCTATTACTGAATTATTTTTGCACATCATGCTTAATTCTGCAAATGAAGCAGATAAAGTCAATGAGGCTCAGTTAAGGACCAAAACTAATTCTGAAAGCTAATTATTTTCACAAGAGAGACTCTTGAAGACTATAAATTAAGAGGTTGCTATTCTAAGAAGTTTTGTCTTCAGCTAAGTTAGTTGCATCTCTAGGCGGGAGAGATGAAGAGGGGGAGGCCTGAGGCCAACCTGTTCCCCAGATGAAGGTCTGGCTGTCCACCTGGAGTTCCATTGCTATTTTTGAAACAGGTCAAAGTACTTTGATGTTTCCTTTTCTGCTTTTTAAACCAAAATGCATCCATGGTATCACTTTGAGTGCAGAAATGAAGGGAAGCACAAACCCCAAAATGTTCACCATCAAAACCTTTTTATTACCTCAAAAACTGAGATCAGCCTTTGTGTGGAAATTTAATTCAGAGACACTCTATTAATACTGTAAACAAGTCAAGTCAGAACGACTCCTGGATTAAAGTCTGATAACTGAGCTAGAAATAGGCCTGATAGAGTGAGAAAGGCAGAGGAGTCTGTTCTCCAATCTCAAAGCAAATGTCCTGACACTTTTCAGTGCACAGGTCCCCTTGGGACCATGTGAGGACACAAACATTGCCAGATCCAGCTTTGGAGAGCAGTGTCAAATCCCAATGTGAATTTGCCCTTGAGGTTTATGTAAGCTGCTCACTGATCTCAAATACTGGCTTTTGTAAGCCATTAGGTATGGTTTCTATTTCAGATAATTTTTAGGAGTTCATAAATGCATTTTCACTCTGTGTGTTTTGAAGAGAATCTTATTTTCCACATAAAGAAAAATGAAAATATTGTACCAAGCAAGCAAACATTTTAAAACCACGTCTGAATGCATCTGTTCTTCCCTCAGATGTGTGTGTTAGGAATCTCCAGAGCTGCCTGAGGAAGACAGATGTCTGATTCTCACTAGAACTTCTGGCACTTTTGAAGATCTTAGGCTGTTACTCACTTTTTTCACTTGTTCAGATTCCATAAAGACCAATGTAAAAAAAAAAAGGCAAAACAAAAAAAAAAGCTGTACACAAAAAGCCACTGGGAGAACATGTAATTAATTGAGCCAAGGAAATATGCTTTATACTCCGTGCAGAATGAACAGTGTTGGTTGCTGCCAGTTTTGACACTCCGTGTGTAGTCCTGGAACAGTTATGGCTGTTTCAAGCCTCTGCTGAGACACTGATGGTCTCAGGCAGAAATTATTTTCGTCTGAAATGAATTTGTACAGGATGTTATATAATGAAGTCCTCATTCATAATCAAGTAACAAAGCAATACAGTAATAATAAATTTTAGTTATGACTCTTTCTTTCTGTCTTTCTTCCTTTTCCTTACTACTTCACCCTTACTGCCTGTCTCCTGTTTTTCCTTTCCATTGGCCCTCCAGAGAGGAATACCTGTTGACTTTTCTCTCACACTCCTTGCCTGCAGGCAGGCAGCCCCAGAACCTCTCAGCTGCTGTTTTGTGTCTTCTCTCAGTGCCACAGGAGCCTGCAGGCAGGCCAGGGGACATCTCACTGTCCCTTCAAGTCATTAGTGCCCTACCAAATCTCTTGTACCTTCTCATGCTGACTTTCTCCAGATTCTCCCATTCTTCCATTTCTTGCCCAAATCCTTGAAGCCATTCTCCAGCACTACATAGCAACCTTTGCTAGCTGCAGACTCAGTTACATTACACAGTAAGCATCTGCTTGTATAGAAGGCATCATGTACGCTTTTACCTCTGCTCTTCCCTGCCATTTTGTGCAGCTATCACAATATGTTGAAGAGGAATAACACACAATGTGGTTGTCTCCTTTCTTTAGTTTACTGTCTTGTATTTGGTTTTTTTAGTGTTTTTTTTTTTCCAGGGTGGGTGTTTGTTTTGTTTGAGGCTCACCTGCCCAACACCATCAGGATCTCAGAGCAGAAAGGAAAATTCCTGCAGGGTTATGGAGGAAAGCTGATGGGTTTTATGTAGGACTGGATACAGCCAGGATGATACTTTTCCCATTAGTTCCATGAGACATTAATGTACCTGGTTTACAGCGTACCAATCTGCATCTGTTGCTCTAGTTTTAGAGATGAAAAACTTTTTATAGTTGTCAATCTTGGTTATTTATATGCTCAAATCCTTAAAGAGGGCTATAATTTGCTTCCCAGGCATTCTTCATGTACTGCACATCTTTGTGTCACCATCCCTGCTGCTCTGAGCTCAACAGATGGCTCTTTGAATGCAGGTGGTATTTTTTCTTGCTATTGGAAGAAATATATTTACTGCTCATTCTGGCACCCATGAAATAAATTGTAACTTTAAAGAGATATATTTAAAAATATAAATAAAATGCCTGTAAGAGTTATTGCCAAATTGATATTGGACCAAAGGCACCTATTCAAGTGATCAGCAGCCAGAAATTGAGTGTATGAGCCAAGAGTATTGAAAAAACCATTAAGAATGTTAAAAAAATAAAAGAAGGAGATAAATCTCATACGGTGATGAATGATAGCCAAGGAATCTAATCATATCTGGGTAGAATTTACTGAAATAGCTCAACCAGACAAAAATGAAGAACATGAAAAAGATGGTGTAAAATTATTGGAATGTTCTTTTTTTCTGACAATTTTTCATTAATCTTCAAGAAGGAATAAAGATTTATTTAAAACAAATTTAATTAAGTGGTGAGCACTAGAATACGATTCCACTTGATCCTGATTTTATGGCTATAAAAACACATTCTCAGCAACTGCATATTAAGGGTTATGGGGGATGTTTTTCCAGTTTTCCAACCACCTCTCCCTAATAAGCCAACCTGGAGAACTGTGACTGTTGAATTGGAAAATTCATCTCTGTTGTAAAAAAATGTGAAATATGTGAAACATGAGGCAAATGAACATACAAAAGATACACAACAAACTGTCAACACCATGTCTGTAGGCTTCCATTCCTTAATTAATCTATCTGGATATTTTGTTTTTAATGTCAACATGTCTGGAACTTCTTGCATGTAATGAAGTGTGATGTGATGTGGAAAAAGTGGATCTGTGCATATTGCAACAAACTGACTTAAAAAAAAGGCATGTTTGCCAACAGATTGGGCCAAAGTTTGGCTACTTTACTGTACAAATACAGATTTCATGGGGTCTTATCTCAGCAAATGCTCATCTTTTCTGTTGTGTCCTTAAAGGAGGAGAAATCTGCTTCATTTCTGCTAGGGCTCTCTTGATGTCTTCAGTTATAGAAAGATGATCTGGTGGTCTGAAAGCTCTGTGGAATATCTCCCCCATGAAAGAGAGCAGGTTATGCATGTAGCCCATAAGAAGAGATGGAACATGCATTTTGTTTAAGCCACATTCTGTAGTCAGTAAACACTTCCAGATTCAAGCTGGTTATGGTACATATTTAAGGATTAGAGAGCAGCTGTCTTCAATCTCAGAGCTGGATGAAATGAAATTTGCTTTTAGAACTGGAAAATTAACTGCCAGCTGTGGCAAGGATCTAAACCATTCATTTTTATTCAGGTATATCACATATTACGAACATCCTCTACAAGCATGGAACTGGCCACTCAACAGTCAAGAAGTTATTCATTACAATGAGTTCACTGACCAGTGCTGCTGCTGGCTGGTCCTGTGGCCACTTTCACATGTGGGTGGAATGTTCCTGTGGGGCTCAATCCCCTTTTGCTGCTGGGCTGCTCCCAAAGAGGTGTGACAGGGCACCTTGTTGCTCACTCCGTGCTGACCATCCACAAACCACTCTGTCCAAAATCCTTCATTGTGAGGTGATAGGAATCTTGTGCTTGGAAAGTCTCCAAAATCTTTGCTTTGCCCACTTCCTAGCCACTTACTGCCAATCTAAACCAATTACCAAGAGACAAATGCATTTTTTTTTTGCTTTTCTTTTTTTTTTTTCTTTTTTTTTTTTAATTTCTTTTTTTTTGGTTGGTTTGATTTTTTCCTTCTCAGATTTCAGAAGCACTGATCCAGAAACTGAACCAAAACCTGGTCCATTTTGAGTTGAAGCCAGGAGTTCGAATCCTTGTCCATGCTGCCCATTTATCAGCAGGTGAGTATCCTCTTTCTGTGCATGCCTTCTGTGTACCTCTGTAGCACAGCAAGCAGTATATCAATGGTAGTAGCGTGCTATCAGCTGTATTTTAAGCATTTCTTATTTTTATATCACAATAACAACACAGCGTATGAGCAGACATTAAAATGTCTGCTCTATCTCACCTTTCTATATCATGCCAAAAAGATACAGTGGCTTTTGCATTTACAGCTAAAGCTGTAACATTACATTACAGTCCTTTTGTTTCCTTAGGTGCAAGAATTTACTGGGTTTTTTTGGAAATGTGGTGTAAGTAGCAGTAGAAGTGTGCATTTGTTGTTTATCTCCGAAATACTCAACAGCTAAGCAGCACCATGGCATTTTTCAGCCTGGGTCACACAGTGCAAAAGTTACCTGCCAATCTTGGATATGTTCAGATATTCTAGAGTCAACAAGCATTCAAAGCAGCTAAACACTGCTCAAAAGTTGTTCAGCAGTCTGAAAGACTAGAATCAATATAGATATGCACAAAAATAAGATCAGGTAGTTTGGACTTTAATCCTATCTCAAAATAAGTAAACTCCAAAGTCCTGATATTTAATTACATATATCACTGTCTATTCTGCATGCTAAAAACTCATTTCACAGCACAGGTCCTACTTAATTATTACAAGAGATGGGACAAACGAATCCACACTTAGGAGTTCAATTTCCCCAGGCACTGCTGATAATTCTGATCAGTTGCTATCAGCTTCTTTTGATAACTTGCAAACTTAAACCCTCAGTTCATTTGTACCAGCAAACTGCTCTCCAAAAAGGTTTTTGTGGTATGAGTGGATCTACCCAACCAGGTGACAGTCTATGTGCTGCTTGTAAGTAGTAAGAAAAAGAAAAGGGTGTAATGTGGCTGTATTTAAATCCCCCCAAAAGAAAGGCTTGGCTCCAATATTTCATTTTTCCTAAGCAGAGCTTTCTAATATCTGTCCTGAGAATATTGATGTATGCTTCTGCTTTCTATTAGCTGTGGAACAGATGACCAGATGCTTATTTTTAGACAAGTTAGAACCAAAAGCATATAATGTCAGCTTCAAAAATGGAGTTACAGGCAATTGTTCATAATTTTTACCAAAAATCCATGGTTTTATTTGTATTTACACACAGACACCAGGATGGAGTACTTTTTGTCCAAAACAGGTGCAAACACTCATTTTTTCTGCAAGGTAGGCTTTGCTGTACTCTCTCAAAGCCACCAGTGAGTGATTGCTGTAACTGGACTCACAGTATCCCATAGGAACCTTATAGGATTTTGGCTCTTGCAGAAACAGGATTCAGTAAGAATGCAAAATGAGCTTGGGTGGCCAAACTATGTATTAAAAAGCCAGAGAACAGCCACTATGAGGTCTTTGAGGAATTATGTCTCCTTAACAAGCTGCAGAGGTCATGTTCTCTGTCTAAGTAAAAGAACCAATTTCATGATACCAAAACTTGTGAATAGTTCAAAAATTGACAAAAAGCCATGAGAGAATTACTTCTCTGCTGAAAGCTATTGTTTTGGTTGCTAGAAAATAAGAACTGGCCTTTGGAAATCCAAGCTTTTATAAAAAATTAAATATAATGAATCAGGGAAACCTGGAACACAGCACAGCGCCAGAAGCAACCCTTAGAAAATACAGTCCCAGGGGATGCACATGCCCAAAGGTATTGCTCTGGGCTATGTTATCCCTTCTTTCCCAGCCTTTTCATTGATTTTATGTTGGACTCTGGTAGCTTTGGGCTGTGGCTGGCTGGACCACAAAGCTCAACAGGTGTTTTTGGAAGTGTACGCACACTTACATGTGTACACCTACATTTACGTTGCCATGCCTCAGTGAACATGTATGTTCCCCTCTGTGTGTGCCTGCCCACACACAGCAGCATTTTCTGCAGCAGAGGACCTGCAGGGAGCAGAAGTGCAGGTATCTAAAGTAGCTTGGAATAGACATTCAAGCAGAACCTGCAGAAATGACCCTGTTTGTGTGTGTGTGTGTGTGTGTGTGTGTGTGTGCGTGAGTACATTCCCTGGAGCACAGAAGAATGACAGGCATTGGTCTCAGCACATTTCAGACTTCTGTCTTCTTTGTTCAGACCACACTGGAGGAAGAATTAATTTATGGCAATTATAGACAACAGATTGCAATTCACTCATCATGTTCATTCCTTCTTCTCATGAGATAAACAAACCAATGTACCCAACCCAACAGACAACAACTTCAGCTCTAAGGCAGAGGAAAATATGCCAGTATTCCTCACAAAGCAGTTAAATAGCTGTTTATTACTAGGCTCTCAGTGCAGCATTAGAGCAAGAACATTGAGTGATACTGAATCTGAATAGGCTGGAGAGCCACTTTGTCATCCTACAGAGCTGCAGAGACCCACAAAACACAGATGGAGAGGGGACAGAGTGGAAATGTGTAAGGAATTCATATTAATGGATTCTTTCATTCTGGTTCCTGATAGATGTGGGAAGGGGAAGGTTTTTCACTTCTCTTTGTTCATGTTGTCTTTATCAATCTGGGTGTGAAGCTGAAAATACATCTGCATGTGATGTGTATGCCTTTGCTTGTGTTTGCCTGTTTCCTTGTGTCTTCTGGCTCTGGTTTAGGAGGGGTGTGTTCAGCGCATGTGAAGAGGTGCAGGAAGGTGAGGGGATGTGTTTGGCAGCAGTTTGAGTTGATTTTGACATCCTTGCAGAGGAGGGCACTACCTGGGCCATGTTCTGTGTGTGAGGATGTGTTTGCTCCTTGTCATGGCACAGCTGGAGCTCTGTGTCTGTCTGCAGTACAGAGTCTGAATGAACAACTGACTCCTCTGCTCCTATATGTGAAACTGCTTCGAGGCTCACTGCACATTGTATATGTGTGTGAGAGTGATGGAAACTCTGTTTAATGCCATTCACTTTGTATTTCTGGGATATCCATGCTTCTGCATGGGTTGGGTGGCCTTATTTTGGGAGGGATTATGGCAAGATGGTGAGCAAAACTATGAAGAGAAATACAGAGAGGCTCCTTGTCTGATTAAGATTGGTTTTGGTGTACTTTGGGTTTTTTTCTTGAATCTGAAAGAAAGTCTTCTTCTAAGGAGAAAGCTGTGGAACTTCACATCAAGGGATGTGTTGAGCACCACAGGTGATCTGAACTTGGGTTTCTTCCCAGGTGGATTAAAAAGGGAGGGAAGCCCAGGAGATGTGTAGACCTGCTGCAAGTGCAATAAGAGGGGAGAATGAACTCTGTTTGTGGAGGGAGAAGTTTTCACTTCAGGCTGGGGGTGGCTCTAACTTCCTCCTTTCCTGCAGCTCCCCTGGTGGACCTCACTCCCAGTCACAGTGGTTCAGCCATGCTGATGCTCCTCTCTGTTGTTTTTGTGGGACTAGCTGTGTTTGTCATCTACAAGTTCAAAAGGTATGACCTTCCCTGAGCCATTTCCTTCTCTCTGTTTCTGCCTTTTGCTGAGATGTTTGGGGTTTGTTTGCTGGGTTTTTAGTTGTTTTTTTTTCTGAGTGAGTTGTTTTTTGGTTTGTAAAAGCTTATACTACATCATCTGCCAGAGTACCACACAATGATGGTTTCTGTTAATGTTTTAGGAAGATTCCTGGCCTTAATATATATGCACAGATGCAGAATGAAAAAGATCAAGAGATGGTCAGTCCAGTCAGTCAGAGGGAAAGCATACCTAATGTCCCTCAAAGTGAGCTGATGAGCCCTGAGCAACTAGTAGATGAGAAGTTGGAAGTCCACCCCATAGGTAAATAACTTGCAGCATCCTGCAGCTGGTCAGACTCCGACTTATAATTGGCTAACCTTTTTCTCAGCCTCCCCTCTTCCCATATTCCTGCACAATCCTCCTCCCATCCCGTCTGCTGCAACATTAGTTTTGCTACAGGAAACCTTCTAACTCTTCCCTCTCCCTCACTGCTATGTGATGAAAGAGAGGGGAACAACTTTAGGCTTTTTCTCTCTCCTAGTTGCTCTATGTAGATCCCCTCCCCTTCTCAAAAAAATCCTGCTGGCAATGTAATTTATTTTGCTGGGGCTGATATAGTTGTGGGGCTAAGCCCCATAGCCAGAAGAACTTCAGCCACCCTCACCTGGAACATGGAGGTGAGCAGGTGATTTGGTAAGTAATATCTAAAAGCTAAATATCTGTGGATGTTTTGACTGCTGGGATCTTTGTGCTACGTCAGGCCTTGTTGCTGGCAGCAGTGTTAGTCTGGCTGATTCCCAAATAAACTGAGTAAAACCTGGGATCTCAGTATTGGACAGCTGGGTTTATCCTCAGGCTGACTTCTCCCACAGGCCTCTGTGTTTGGTTATTTCCAAAAGCAGACTTTTTTAGGACCTAAAGTAAATAGATTTGGAAAGGGCATTCTGGGATCAGTCTGTTTTCTATTACCCTGGCTTCTACCCAGTAGAAGTATGGGGACAGAGCAGGGAGGTTTCAGTCTGGAGACATATTCTGCTAAAGCCGGGACTGCTTAGGCAATGCTCAGCTCACTCATGAGGTGACAATTCTGCAGGTCCAGACTGGAGGTACCCCTGCAAATAAGGACATGCACCTATTTTAGAGGAATTAAAGAGAAAAGGCTGCCCAGGGATGTTGTGGAGTGTCCTTCTCTGGAGATACTCGGAACTCTCCTGGACATGATCCTGTGCAACCTGCTCTGGGTGAAATTGTTTTAGCAAGGGGGGGTTGGATTAGATGTTCTCCAGAGGTCCCTTCCAACCCCAGTTGTTTGTGATTCTGTGACTTAGGCAGGAGTGAAGCACGGTTGCAACTGAGATTCCTTATTTGCACAGTTTCATCAGCCTAAACAAATCTTAGATCTCACCTGAGGATGTTCCTAAAATCTATTGGAGTGTTTGCTAAAGCAGGCTTGGAGTCATGGCTACTGTAGTGATAGAACAAGGAAAAGGGCAATTAAAAGGGGGAGTGTGAGGTGCCAAGATTGCAGCCTGTGAAACAACCTGTGAGGAAAAAGGAGAAAGGCTTTTGATGAAACTGATGTGTAAGCTGGAAGCTCCACTGCAGTCAATGCTATCTCTCCTAACCTGTTCACTAAGGAGATTTTTTAGCTATTAAACGGTTTTAAGCAGTTATTCATCAGCAGACCTGGACGCCCCTGCTTAGCAGAACACAGGATGGAGTGAGGGGACCAACCTTCCCATGTGATATTCCCCATACAGAGCAACCTCAGGCCACAGTCCAGAACCCAAGGAAAGGAAATGCAACCAAGGTAGTCTGGACAGAGGACTTCCAAAAAGCCTGTGGATCACCAAGAGATTTCAAGCCAAGACCCAGAGCGGTGGGTCAACTTTAACTACTTTTTTTTTAATGTTTGTTATTGTTGATTTTTCCCCCTTAGAAAATTCCAAGGCAAAATTGCTGTAAGATGCTAAGAGAGAAACACCCAATTTCAAGTCAGGAACTCTTTTTCTAGAGCTGAGTGAGCTTTGGGCTTTGAGATTCTCCTTTCTAAAAGAATGCAGTGGTGGTGGTACATGCTGTTCCAGGAAAAGGGAAAAATGTGTTTTCACATGTCACTCAGACTGCAGTGGCAAGGGTCAGTCACTGCTAGTTCTATGCAAGGTACCTTCAAAACTGCTCTCACTGGTGGTGGAAACTTGAACCCTAGAGGGCTCCAGGATAAGACAAACCAAAAGCAAATTTTGGGGGCAGGTTTTCATTTGGTGCATCTATGGCATTTCTGGCTTTCTATAACAGCCAGAATTTTATATGTTTTTCAGCTGTGCTACTGGACACTGCATTGAACAAGAAATTGGCCTTTTACAACTCCTTGGTTTGCACCTGTGACTGCAGGATCAGGTGCTAAAGTTAAATGTGTGAGATACACAGATTCAATTATGTATCAAAAGGAATCAGTCCAACAAACTTCCTAAGAGTGTTTTTCCTTCCTGTCAGTGAGATGAATTAGAAAACTGAATCAGAGCTCATTGACAAAATGAGAAGGTCTGGACCTAGGTGTGAACAGAATAGAAAGTGCAAAGGCACTCTCCTATACAACTACTTCATCTGTTTCTGGAAATCAGCAATTTCTTTTTTAATGAGTTTTCTTTCTTTTGGGAAAACAAAGCAAGACTGTAATTGGGTGTTTCTCTTTTGTATGCTCGTTCAGAAACCATTTTTTTTTTCATCACCTCTGACTGACATTCAGGGATCCTGCCTTGGAGGAATCAGAATTAATGTCCCTGCATCATTTAATTTTCTCTCCAAACTCTGGCAGCAAAACCTCACTTTCCTATTTTCTGGATGTGAGTGGTTTAGGCACTTTGCAAATGCAAAGGTTAAGGTTATTTATGAAATCTCCAACACCTTATCATTGCAAATGAGTTACACATTTCCTCTGAGGACCTCAACTCCTCCTTCCCTCCACCCCTCTGCTCCTGCCTTTCCCTCTACCTTTCAACATGGATGAATCATCTTCATTAGCAAAAGAACAGGGCATCATCTTCAGTGTTTGAATGACAAGAAAATATTTCTGGAAAGAATGTGTCAGTCTGGAACAGCTGAATCCCAGAGGTCATCAAGGTGATACCTGCAAGCTCTTCCTTGACTAAATATGCATGTTATTTACTGACTTTTATTTTGTTCTTTGCCACAGGAAGTATTTCCACAGCTGCTGAGCCCCAGAGCACAAAAGAAATCCCTACCTATGTAAATGGTTGAATTGAGGACACCAACATCTGTATCTAGAAAAAGGAGGAGAACTCACTGCATTTGGACTTTTTAATTCTTCAGATGACAAAGGGTTTTTAGCTTTAAGCCTGTGCATGTGGACATTATACTGAGACCATAGTGGAACTGCATTGTACAGGTGTTCAATTTTAGTGGGGGGTGGGGGGAGAGGAACTGGTACCACTATTCACTCCTGCAGCCCTTCCCTTCACCCTTTCACTCTCTTTTTTCTGATCTGTCTCTAATTTGTAGAAAATTCATAATGTTATAGGCCAAGAATATGCATGGGGGGGGNGTTTAGGGTTCTTGGCTTTAGGTTTAACTGCTCTTTTAGCACTTTGGGCTGCGGGAGGGGTAGCTGCTCCGGCAGACTTCCGTAGGACACACACACACAAAAAAATCACACTGGAGTTTTAAAGCACTGAAAATATTCTTGGTCAGTCTGGTTTATCTCTCTGTTTGGACTCTGCCCTTCATTCCTCTAGCTGCAGCTGCTGCCCGTGCCCCACACTGCGAGGAGGCTGAGTGTGAGTGTGGGTGATGCCAACTGCGAGGCCAGGCTCCTTCTTAAACAGCTTTGCTAGCCTGCTCACACCAGGCATCCCACTGGTAGTGCCATGGGAGGATAACCCTGAACAGAGCAGAACAAGCAGGCATTGCAGGCAGGAGGTTATTGCCAGCAAGAACATGCTGTACTTTGTGCCAGCCTTACATCTTCAATTTGGCTGAGAGAAAGCAACACCCTCAGCTCCATGTAGTGCTGATGGCTGAATTTGTCTGGGGAAGTCGCAGGAGATCTCTGCCTTTTCAGAGTCACCCAAAGGCCTGTCAGTTTTTGGAAATGCACCTTGTCCATAGAATAGGGAGCAGGGAAAGGTCCGTGCACAGTTTTCCTGTGGCTTTCTTTGGCACCCCCATTGGTTGCAGACCTGCAAGTTCCTGCCACTGTGGGCGGAGAAGGGAAAATTTGGCCTGGGACTGTTGCCATGCATTTTGAGCCTCAGCACCACAGCACCACTCTTACACAAGATTTGATTTCTTACCAATAACTTAAGCTTGTATCTTACCCTGCAAGTGGAAATGAGGCTGTAGGACATGTTCACATAGACTGTGCAAGGGAGCAGCAGGAAAGCAGGATTAGCACACCTTAAACAAGTCCTCCAAAGAGTCTGGAGAGCTGTGTGAAACCCAGCCCATGGTCATTACAACTGTTGATTTCCAACCCAACTCAGGTAATTAAACCTAGCACCGGGATTTTGGTTTGGAGTGTAAAGAGAGAAATGCTGTAACCAGTGTACACTTGACTAACTATGTTAGGTGGAGGCAAGTAGAGGCCAGTTCATAATCAGTGAAGCACACATAGGAGGCCCCCTGATTGCTGATACAGGTGGGTTTTGTTCAGTAGACATTGCCCATGGGAATCTGAGTCAAAACCAGGAGAAAGCAGCATGGTCAGTGTGGCCCAGAGTCCCAGGGTAGGGATTTGGTGGTGGTGGGTTTGAATTTCTCCATCACAAACTGGGCACAAACTTAAATCAACCCACTTGCTGGCAAAACAAAAATGATACCAAGGACATTAGTCCCATAGTAGTTAAAGGCTAATCACAGTACAGAGTCCTCTGCTTCTTTCTGCAGTTTCTCTGAGGACTGATAGAAACAGCAATTTGTACGGCTTTGCTATTATGTTTGCAACTACAGCTTTAAGAAAGATGGGAAAGTTTTGACTGCAACTGTATAATAGTCCCCACTGAAGTCCAACATTAGCCAACTTATTTTTATAGTAAGCCAATCAAAAAGTTTTCTTATAGTGTTGGAACTATTTCTAATTTTAAAATTACTTTTTTTGATGTACTTTTTCATCTTCTTTTTCCCTTTCGTTAAATACAATGTAGCGTAATGTATAATTGCTATTGTTTATTGCTTTTACAGTCATATTTATTAAACAGATTATGTCTCTAAATGAAGGCCCATGTTTTTCTTACTCATTTTAGTGTCTCTCCCTGGTGGGAATCACTGACAATATTAAAACAGGAGGTAGTTGATAACCTAAAAAAGATATGGATGTTCACAAAGGGGGGAAAATACAATTCCTGGAAGATGCCAGTATAAAGATAATTTTCTCAGTCCTCAATTTTTCTGCTTTCCAAACATGCAATGATAGAGCTCTGAGCAGTTCCCTGGAACTCCAGCTCCATTCCCTGTCCATGCTTATCCTACCCCATACAGTCTCTGTTAAATGTTCCTTTAAAATATTTTTTTTTTGGCTCTGCTTCTGCCAGCACCGATGAAGGAAAGTCTGAATTATTAGCATTACTGATTAATTTACATGTGAATAAAATGAAGCCTAGGAAGTTTCTGTCAGCTTGCCATATGGCAGTGGATGCATATTGCTGAGGAAAAAAAAAGGAAGAAAACAGAACTTCTCTGCTTTTCAAGTCAGGATTCAGCCACCTCTTGTAACAGGGTCCTGGCTCAGTGCTCTTTTTTTGTACCTCAGGATCTGAATTTATGTATGCACATAAATAGTCAAAGATCTGGGGTTTGGGTATCCTCAACAACCAAGGCTGTGGTATGACATATTACAGTCCAGGAGTCCTGGGTTTCCTCATTGGAGGAGGGCATAGTTTTCAGTCCTGGGCAGACCCCAGTGTAATTAACAATTATTAGCCTAGAGTTCAAGTGGACGCTGCAGCCTTCTCCATCCAAGCTGGAATGGCCACAGTGCAGGTGACTCACTGAGGTGTGTGAAGCCATAATCTGCTTTAATAAAGTACCCACCTGAATTAGCAGGCATCTGTTCTGGCCATAAACAGTAAGTCTGATTTGGCAAGCATCTCTCTACAGCGTTTTCAGATCATTCTCTGCAGCTTGCTCTGTGTCCTGAGGCAGAGACTGTTATTTGTAGTTGTTTTCTGGTTTGTATAACAACACAGTAATTCACTCCTAATGGATGAACACTGTGAGAGTAAACAAAGAATGCCAAATACTTATGAAATCCAATATGAATTTTCTCTGAGGATGTTGTCTTCCCTTGAGGGAACAAAAAAAGTTCATCATCCTTTGTCAGAAGGAGTAGGGAGTTAAAATATGGTTAAAAAGTCAAATAAAGTATTTTGATTCTCTGCCATCATCTTAACAAACAGATGAGACAGACATCCTGGCTTCAGGGAGATTTATACTTCTCTATACAAATTTATACATTTGAGCAAAGATGCTGGATTGCTTTTCCTGGATATTAGTAGTTGTTGTTGTTCAAATACTTTTGGTGACTTGGGCCTCAAACAATTGCTTGCTCTTAATATGTGACTACATCTGATTGCTTAAACTCTTTCTGAAAAGCAAGACTCTTGAAGTACTTGCTAAAGTGCTTATGCAAATGAAGCAGGATTTTCCAGTGACCCTGAATGAACCCTGTCTTGGTCCTGTCAACTTCTGCTGAGAATTTCTGACAATTGCATTTAGTGTGGTACCCAGAGCTGATAACAAGGGATTAGTATTTTATCTGTGTGCTGTCACCTCTCATTGAATGCATGAGAAGTTTTCTTGTCACATTGTATCTCTAGGTACATTCAGTGTTTTAAACATTACCCCTGATTGCAGAGCTACCATGTTCATGGTGTTGAAAAAGAAAACTTTATTTTCCTTCAGTTAATGAGACGCTGTCCCTGCATTTCTCCATGAAACAGAATCATAAAGCATATGAATAAATAATACTTGAGCTAAAACACATCCTTCTAGTTTAGAGTGTTGGTATGATCTTGGCCATAATACCCAGAAGAAAAGACTGAAGTCAGATTGTTTTCTAATTGATAAGATCAAAGTGCTATCATGTACCAAGTCATTACCCTAAGAGATGTATTTCATCTGCAGTTTTAACTTTAGCTTTTTCCTTTCCCTTTTTTCCTTCTGGGGAATATGGTTTTCTCTTACTGAAAGAAGGATGTAAAGGAAATCTATGTTGTATTTTTCTCAGTGTGAGGATTTCAAGATGTCTTCCTTCTTGTTTGCATTATGGTGCAGCCCCCCAGTGCTAGGTGCTGTGTGCACCCTGGCAGTAAAGGTGAAAAAAATCAGGGGACAGATTTTTCTTAACCACTTCTGTATTGCAGGTTGGGTCTCACATTGTAATCTTGGGCCATTTTGGTGAGTGGACCTTAATCAGCCTTCTCTACACACTCCAGAGAAAATAAATGAGAATCTCAAAGTTTTGAGAGTTTTATACTTTTTTATGGAGAAGCCCTGAGAGACAAAGGTGCAAGAAAGGAATGTAGGAAAACCCTTGGGAAGAGAGGCACAACTGCCTGCCTTTGTTACAACACGGATGCAAGAAAAAAAACCTCCCTTTTTGAGACAAATTCCTCCTCCAGACTTCCTTAAACAAAGCTGGGTATGGTGACATTTCTGGACTGCAGCTACCCTTGTAAATAATTGCTCCCCAGCCCAAGAGCGTGGGCCACTGGTCCCATGGACCTCATCGTCCCTGTGCCCCCATAAGGCAGCTGTAGGGCAGAGCTCTGAAACAAGAATTGGACTGACAGCTGCCTCTGCTCTGGCTGCTTGCTGCAAAGGGATGAATAATGCATGCAGCACATTTAAATGTAATGTCACTGAGTGCTTTCAGGGAGAAAACCTTCGATAATTAACCCTGCCTGCATGAGAGGAACATCCTTGTTCGAGTCCCTGCAGTGAGGGGCTGGACCTGCATCTCCACCCCAGAAGGTGTGGGTTGCAGCACATCCCCATCTCCTTGTGGGCTGCACTCCAGGCTGAGGGTCCCTCCTGGGGCTGAGGCAGTTCAGTGCAGAGTCCTGCTCTTGACATTTTGGCTGAAGCTGGAAACTTTCCTTAACCTCTGAAGCAGACTGCTCGCTTGGAATGATCCCTGCTTGATGTCACATGAGGTGAGTGGATGAGATTCAGCACTGTTGAGAATTGGATGGTGTACGCCATGTGGAATACTTACACCAGATATTTCACAGGAAATAACTTTTTCCCACATTCCACATTTGCCCAGTCCCACAGAGTGTGAGATTCAAACCACTGTAATCCTCCTTTGTGGTCCCCTGAAGCTACATCATGTCTAGAGCAAAGACCTGAGGTTTCTTCCATTCCTTCTGTGGCCATATGTGTGAGGTGAAGCTGTTTGGTCAGAGCTGCAATCCCCTGAACAGCTGTACTTTTGTCTGTCTCTGGAAAGTGCTTGCTCAAGAAATCCAGAAGAAGCCATAATAAACATACAGCCAAAATCCTACCTCAGCCCCTGCTGCAGAGTCTCAGGACTGGACAGACTGGCCTCTGAGACACTGATTTCTTACCTAAAATCTTGCAGTTCATGGAGTAGGTTCTCCCCTGTTGCTGCGCTGGCTTGTGCAGATAAAAGTTTTTTCCACTGTAGATGAGCTTTCAGGAGTACCATTTGGTTAATTATTGATGTTCCATTAGTGACTAGAGGCCCTGGCACTACTGACTGCCACAGGATCAAAGACAACTTGATCCCAAAATAATCTGCAGCTCAGGAAGGAAATTTTCAAAGCCACAGAAAGCAGCCGGTTTCCCAGATGATGTTTACACTCTGAAAAACGTTTCTTTAATGGACAAGAGAGAGGCCCCTTGTGAGTCCAGAGGCTTTTCTTCCTCACTTGCAGTCCTAAAATCAGCAGTTGGGTTATGATCTCACTTGTCATCACACTCAGCTAAGCCTGGAGCAGGGTCAGAGCCAGAGGGCTGAGCTTGGATGTGGCTGCAGAGAAAAGCTCCCTGCTCAGTCAGCCAGCAGAGCTCCCCCAGAGGGGCTGACCTGCCCATCACATGGACTCATTTTGCATTACTGGGTTATTTTTCCTTGTGTTTTCATACCATATTGACCTGAAAGTTTAACACACTGCCTGCTGCTTCCTCTCCTTCCATGAGGGTGCCCAAAGACTGAGCCCACAGCTTCCACATGGCCTTGGTGTTTATCTGTGAAAGAGAAGCACTTCATTTACAGCAGTTTTTAAGGTGCCTCAGCCCTTTGATGCAATTACAAGAAGAGTTTGTTTCTTCTCAGGCACTGTCAGGGTTATTGGACTTAACTTCAGGGGAAAGTAAACATTGGGTTATTTTCAGCAACACTTTGCTGCTTGAAGTCCCCGAGCACTCCATGTATGTTATGATATAGGAGCATTGCATCTAGCAGCTCTTATAAAAAAAGAAATTATGATCCATCCATATGAATCTATTTTGCCTCTAAACATTTTTATTAATTAAAAACAATGATTCTTCTCCCTTCGATTATTGCACTTTTTTTCCCCCCCTAATTTAAAAGTTCTGATTTCAGGGAGAGGAAATTTACCTTCCATCCTTAGTTTTACTTGAACTTTTTCTTCATCTTTGTAATATTTCTTTTAATTATCCTTTTTAATTATGATGATAATGAAGAAGGCAGACAACATTACTTTTTGACTTGTTTGAACTAGATGCAAAACATAGATTATATTTGCTCTCCTTTGATATTCTGATTTCCACATTGTGCATATCAAAATACTGACATGCACTTTTCCAAAACTTGCAGAAAAAGACAACCTTTATTCTTGAAAAACAAATAGATAACAAGGAGAAATTACAAGTATTTTTATCTCTGAGGTTTGGAAGCCATTTTCAGATCTCGGTTTTTTCACTCATATTAAGAAAACACATGCCCAAACTATGGGGAAGCTAGGACTTGAACACCTGGGGAAGTAGTACTAGCATTATCAATATCATTAATAATGTTATTAATAATATTAATAGTAATAATAAACCAAATATCAATGATAATAATTTTTAAAGCTTTCTTTTTTATCACTTTTTCTTTTCTTACTAGATGATGTCTGAAAAAGCATTAACATGATGTCTGCAGAGAATCTCCACCAGCTATCTACAGGCACCTGCTGGTTGGATTAACTGGACAGTAGGCAGCCTTTGATTTTGGCTTCTTTGAATATATGAGTGCTTTTTTTTTGAAGAGTACTGTAGAGTGTACAGTTAAAAGCAGACTTTTATAAGCATGCAGAGGACGTCTTTTTTTCCTAATTCCGGTCATAATTTTCAAAAAGCTAAAAATGCTTTTTTTTGAAGAACAGAGGAATTAAAAAGATTTGTTACAAGTCCAGCTTTAAGAGTCCATCAGAGTTATCAAGGCCCATTCTATACAGAATTTGGCATCAGATCTGAAAGATGAAATTATTTATCCTTTGGGCATTTCCATTTGCAGGAAGTGCAGGTTGGTGTTTTAAATGGCCATTGCCATGCAGCAAACCCTGGAAGTGCTGCCTGGATTTCAAACACCCCGTGCTCACCTGCCAGGAACTCTTATCCCCAATAAATGGGAGCAATAATTTCCACACTGCCACAAAGTCTCCTCCACAAGACTGTCCCAAAGGCTCCTGCCAAGAAGATTCCTCCCCTGTCTTTCCAAGCTGACCCTCATTTACTGACACCCTTTGCTGATTAATTGCTAAGACAGCAACGCTGAGGGGTGTTATGCAGCAACACCCTCCCCTCACACATTGGAAACTCCTCACTGCTGTGTTTGTAACACCAGATTTTTTTTTTCCAAGTATGAAATGACATTGGAGAAAACCAAACAAACCCCAAAACAATCTGTTACATTATTTTACTAAAAACAGTGCCATTTTATTATGAAAACAGAGCTTTCTCTTCAATCAAACAGTTCCAATTTGGATTTTTCCTATGACAGCCTTTTAGAAGACATTTACAACAAAGAGGAAAAATAAAAGTGCATTTCCCTTTATCAGAAGATTCTATTGATAAAGTTTGCCAGACTTCCTCCCCTTCTAAGTCTTGTTCAATCCTAAAACACCAGCATGTTAACTGTTTGTAGATTTGAGACAAGTAATACTGTCACTATAAATAATATTTATAATTGCAGCCAGAAGTTTCTTTCGAGGAAAAAAGCCTCTGAAGCATGAGGATGATTATTACCTTTTTTGTTGTTGTTTGATTACAGTTCTCAGTGGCTGCAAACATGGTCCTGATTATCATATTAACCAGCAGACACAGTGAAGAATCCCATTCTTAATTAACTTCACTAGAATATTTCCTTAGCCTGAAGACTCATAAGTAGATCTTGTTTGTAAAATCCCTTTCAGCCAAATAACCACTTAACTGATTTAAAATTAAGTATCTTGGTTGGGAAATTTCTCAGGGAATCACATTTGAATATTACTATGATACCATCTAGGGAAATGTTTTCTTCTCAGCTACTTAAAAAAGTAAATAAAGCATTTTTCTCAATTGGATTTTTTTTTAAGTGAATTCAGCCCTTGGCCAACTCAGAAACCAGAATCCTTCATTTGCCCACTGACTGTAAGGACTAAACCCTGTCCCCATCACTACATCAGCCTGTCCTCATGGACAGTCAGAACATGAGGCAGGAGCTGTCAAAGCTGTGCCTGCTCCAGCCTTTCCCACTCCCAAATGCTCCTGATTTCAGGAGGGACAGTGTGGAGTGATTGCATTGAGCACCAAAAAAACACAAACACAAGAACTTCAGGCCAGTTGTTGCCTTGAGCTTGGTGGTGTTTACCTGAGCTGGGATATTTCCTTTGAAAAGGCATATATTCTAAATTAAAGTACTTGTGTCTTTTAGGGGTAAAGATTCAGAAGAAAGCTAATTATGTCAGAAAATTAAAAGTATTGTACAGGGTTCTGTGGAGGTTTCTCATGACAGTAACCCCATTTAGTAACCTGATAAAGCAGCTGTGCAGGAAAGATGAGTCCCTGGAGGAGGTTTGGAAACCACCAGGATGTGTCTGAGTTTGAACACAAATGGTAGTGGTCTACCATTTTTCTCCAATTATACTAATGATAGGGTAGGAAAAAAAATCAGTGTAAGAGCAAATTGGAAGCCAACTATTCACATCTGAAGGAATCTGTCAGTCTGAACCCATGTTTCTAGGGTTGGGCATTGTTTAAATGTCCTGGTTTTGTAAAAAAAAAACACCTTAAAATGAAGATATAAGCCGGAAAAAAATGTTTTGTTGCTTATGAAGGCTATTTGCCTGCTTTGTGAGCAACACCATGTAATCTCCTGTGAGCAGGGCACTGGGAAGGAAAAGGCCACAATAATCACTACAAATTCTGCATCCTCAGGCAGACAGCCTACTGATAAGTCGTTCCACAAATTAGCTGTAGAAATGCTTCCTTCTGGGAGGTGGTAAGTGGTGTGAGAAAAGCGCTGCTTAGGTAACAGGATCTGAGCACTGGAGGTCCTGCTTGTGCCTCTACTGTGCCTTTTCACCCCATTTTCATGCCTCCATGCCATACTCACTCTGGCAATTACCTGCTCTTCAGAGCAGGTAGTTCAGCTCCCAGCCCAAAGCATTTTATTTATCTATCTCTGAGCCACTCTGAGGGTGAAGCATTGCTTCACAGCACTTTTCCCGGTATTTATTGTGTTTATTGTGCTCTTCCAGACCTAAATTACTGTGCTGGTGTTTTTTTGTTTTTTGGGGTTTTTTTTTGTATTTTTTGGGGTTTTTTTTTCTGTCTGTTTGTTTGAGGTTTTTTCTTGGTTTTTTTTTGTTTTTTTGTTTGTTTGTTTGTTTTTTGTTTTGTTTTTTTGTGGGTTTTTTTTGTTTGGTTTGGTTTTGGGTTTTTTGTTGTTTTTTTCTTGGGTTTTTTTTGTTTGGTTGGTTTTTTCCTTGGTTTTTTTTTGTTTGTTTGTTTTTTTGGTTTTGTTTTGTTTTTTTAATCCTTTAATTAAGTCATCAGGGAGAAATTTTATCAAGGCAAAGGGAGAGCAGACAAAATGGCTCCATTATGAAATGAGAACAGACCTCACCCTGCCAAATTTCCAGCACAGTGGGGCTCTGCCCTTGCTTTGGAGGAAGCTGAGAGGGCTGCAGTGATATGTAGAGGCAAACAGGAACTCTCTGGGGTGATATTGCTTTAATCATGTCAGTGAGTAAGAAAATCAGCTTCAGTAAATTGTCATGTAATGAACTCATGAATAAAAACCAGTGAAGCAAAACCTGCTGTATGGGGCGACTTTGTTACTTTCTGTAAGTCCTTTCAAACTCAGTGCTGAGGGTGTTAGCTGAGTTTGGATATAATTACATAATTTAGTCACGACAAAAAAATAAATAAAAAATAAATAAAAGAAAGATAAGAGAGTCATTTGGCCCAGAATTGCGGGGTTGTGTCCGCCCCATGGGAAAGAGATTTTCAGCTGTGACCGGATGTCTCTTGCCAGCTGGGAAAAGACGAAGAAATTTCTGGTCTTCCAGATAAAGAAACTTTTTGTAAGGCTTCAGTTCCACGAGGTGTTTTTAGTGGGACATGACAAACAACTGCTTATCAGAGTGAAGGGATTTCCTAATTGCTTCTGCTCCATCAGACAGGCTGTGGAGGAGCCTTCTCTCCAGCTAAGTGAGAGGATCTGCTAATTACAGCAGATAAATAAAGTGTTAAGGTGACCTTTGGCGCAGGGCAGCAGTGCTTCAATGAGGTTGCTCTCAGAGCTCTGTTTGTGCTCTCAGTACATTTTGCTGGTTGGTCTCTGCTGCTGTCTGGAGTCAGATGCTGTGCTGCAGCCCCAGGGCCTGGCAGGGCATGGCTACAAGAAAATGAGGTATGGCCACAAGCCGAGGTGTTCTGAGCAAGGGAGACTCCAACTGGAGTGGCAATGAGTGAGGAACAGTGACAATCCTGCCTCTGTGGCTGCCGCTGGGAGATGGTCTGGGTTTTGCTCCAATTCATCATCCATATCATCATTTAGAGAGCATCTAATGACTGCTCAGGCAGGATATTTTAGCTGTCCACACATTGCAATTGACCTAGAAAAGGTCAATTGATGTCTTACTGAAATCAGCAGGAACTGATTAAATGTGCAGAAATTGTGGTGAATGGTATTGGGTGGGAGAAACCAATGTTATTCCACTGACAACTTCCCTAGAAACCTGACAATTCCAGCTGAAATCATCCAAATGCTCTTGAAATGCACTGGAATTATAGCACTACCTTCAGTGGGTTCTAATCAGAGAATACAGTTGTGTAAGGCATAAAAATTAGCATGTTAGTCTTCAAACATGGGAAAAAATTATATCAGTAATGTATTTTGTTTCACTTAGGCAGATGTGATTCCTCAGTTCTACCACCCTTCCCTGCATTTGTCCTCATACCTTTCATTATCAGAATGGTAATGTAATAAAAGTTAACTTGCTTTGTTTTTTCTACTACTTTTTGTAGTAGAAAAATCACACCTGAATGCTTGGAAGAATAATCCCTACCTTGGCAAATGTGGAGATTAAAATAAAACAAAAACTAAACCCCAGAAAAATAAGAAAAATTACTTAGCTTAAGCATACAAAAAATGAGAGAAGAATTTTATATATTATCTTGATAGTTGCAACTAACAATTTCAGGAACAGTGTCAGAAAAAACAAAATTATGTTTTCTTTGTGTTTACAAGGCTGGATGTGAAGGGAAAAGAAAAATAACCCTATAAAATGATTTAATTTTCTTGATTTAGATGAATACGTCCAAAATACTTGGAGTGATGAATATAACCAAGAGATGGCAGCAGTTCATGCACTATTCATCTACTTAACTTAGTTTACAACATTATTTTCTTCCTATAAGGTACCAGGAAATTAAGTTGTATTTAGTTTATCATGCAAATTGTTTCCATTGTTATTAAAGGGAAAGGAGGGGCAGAGGCAAAGGAGAGAGGGCAGAACAGTCTGATGAAGGGATGTGGAAATTTGTTTTACACATACATCTGAGGTCTCATCTGAGGTCTTTCTTTTCAGAAAGAAATTGTATCAGTTTGGTGTACAAAAGAGCTAAAACCCAACTCAGAAATCTCTTAAGGGTGTACATGCTGTACAGCTACACTGCTAAGGGGTGAAAAACATTTCCTGTAGTCTGCTATGGTTCTAGGACCATAAATCCACATCCCATTTTCACAGGCAAGGATAACTGCTGCCATCTGGAGAACTTAGATTTGCTCTGGAGTTGGGATGCTCTAAATGTTGCTGCAGTGAGTACCTACAACTTGGCTTCTCCAAGGAGGTGAACTGCTTCAAGCTCAGAAGGGGTGTGCTAAAGAGAGCACCACAAGGTTCACGTTTGCCTACAAAAATACACTAAAAAAGAAACCTCCCAGTACACTGTAACACTGGTTTTGTCTCAATTAGCACATTCAAAGGCACCCCTTTCTTCGGCAGTACATATACATATTAGACATGTAGGGTCTAAAAACCTTCCAGTGGCTTCCAGCTTTTTTTAGCTATGAAAACACCATGACAGCTGTAAAATCTTACAGCATTTTTGGACAGGCAATAGACTTTAAAAAAACAAAATGACCTCATGTGTGAGGGTAGATTACATCAAAGAGAATGTGGAGTGGATGAGGCATTGGCTGCAACAGTCAAAGGAAAGATCTGCAATTAATCACATAAAGGACTGAACAGAGCAACAAAGACACACTCCAACCCCCTGATTAATTCAAGGAGCAAAATTTTGCATTAAGATACTGATTTAAAACATCTTGAGGGATTCAGTACATGTTTCGTGACTTGGGAAAAGATTATTACATCAATAAATACTTAGATCATAGCTCTGTATTTCAAACAAATACAGATAATCATAGACTTGTTTATGTGTCAGGCACATACCTAGATAAATATTCAGAAAACCCTGAGTTATCATTGGAATAATGCCTTTGCATCGTGATCAGGCAGCTTTACCATCAGTCCTTCACAGTGTTAACAAGTTAGGTTTTGTTTCCTTCACCTGAGACACAGGGACAGACATGACAAAATTCAGAATGCAGATATTCCATCTAAAGTGGCTTTAGGTGTGCTTTAACCCAATCTGTGGTCTGGAGGGGTGATTGATAAGTATTGCCAAGGTATCACAATAAAAATGACACTGTTAATAGTTTCAGGGCCTTCATTCACATGCTGTCATAGAGTGACATAGCATGATATGAAACACTCATCTCTTCATGTGCAACTGAAGAAAGAAGTAAGGCATGGGGATTGGAATTATACTATATTTATATAAATTTAATTTCTCAAACAAATTCCAATGCCATTTAAACATCTTTTTAAAAATCTGAACAGGTCTAGATTTATATTGTGAATTAATGTGCATTAAAAAATGGTGCCAAATTAGCACTTCAAAATTAATTTAATGAGCAAGGTTCTGCAAAATTGTTTGAAAAACATTTGTCATCATCATGAATTTACTTCCTAAGTAATGTGGCACCCTTAGATGCTGGCTTACAGGCAATAATTGTTGTCAAGTTACAACTATTTTCAAAATTAACATGGGCCATAAATTCTTAACTTATTATAAGAGACCCTATTCACTATTTTTCAGTCTTCCACATCTTTGATTTTATGCTAATCTAATGCCATTGATTCTGTTAGGGGCAAAATGGTGTGACATGTTTTGTTGAGGGGAGTTTGAAAAGGAATTTCTTGAACAAGTCAATCCATTACTGCCCTAAATGACAGCTTTGCTTGTTGCAGTCCCAAGCCTCTCTGGGGATCCAGGCCTGGAGCCATCAGCTTGTCCAGCCAAGGATGGATACCCACAGTGCCAGGAGCAGCACGGGCCACTGGTCCTGCCTGTAGCTTTTACTGGTGTCTCCAATGCCATGAAATACCTGGAAAAGATTTGGGCCCCTAGAACTGAAGCACTTTCCATCTACATGGCTGGATTGAGCTCAGGAAGAGCCTGGCAATAACATTTTCATGCCTGTATTAAGTCCTTACAGAGCTGTTAGTAGAAGAATTGTCCCATGGACCTTTGTTGCAGCAATGAGCCCCCTCGTTACAGTTCCTCAGGTTTCTGAGATATCTCTTGTAGGACTGAGCATTATCACCTTAAAGTTGCCTCAGCCCATCCAGGCAGTGAAAGATGCTTAGAAATACTGGACATGAGCAAAGCATTCCTGGGAAGACCTCAAATAAAATTTATGTGAAAAAGGCAAAGCATGACTGTAACAGTCGGTTGAAAATGCAGATAGTGTGGAAAAAGAATAAAAGGTAGGCTGGGAGAGCTTCAGTTTATGAGGAGGTCTTTTCATGTAGTCAAATCTGTCTTAGTGCCAGCAATGTAGGAAGTCAGTGGGTGTCTGATTATCATCTCCTGAAGACAGAAAAATTGCCATTGTAACATTTTTTTTTTAAATCAGATGAATTTTAAAATTATAATTGAGTGTATATATAGCAGCATTCTTTGCTTTTTTTTTTTTTCATTTCTTTCCACCTTGCTTTCTCATTCAAAAGTTTCCCCTTCTCATATCATTGGCAGTTTGGAATAGGAATAATGTATTTTGTCTTCAGCTTAAGTTCAGTATGTGTTTCTGAACTACTTGGCAGGGGATGAGGGGAATCCCTTTGTAATAGCTTCTAAATAAATTCAGTATCAATTTAAACTATTAGAGGAAGTTAAATAAAAATAATTAGGATATTAAAATACTTTGAGCATTTCCAATCAGTGGTTTATTGCAAACCTGGATCTTTTCCAAGGAACAATAATAGAATGAATACATTAGAATGTTTCCTTCCACTTAATATGAGACCATTTGCTCATGGAAGGATGATTGATAACTTGCATTAAACACAAAACCAGACTGATTTGCAGACAAGTGTGAGGAGAGGCTGGAATAAATGTCACATTAACAAAACATTACACAGATGCACATTCACACACACTAAGTGCATTAACCAAATAAAAAGAAAACAACATAAAAGCTTTCATAGCACCTCTTCTCATTAGAAAAATATACTAACCCTGTGCAATGTAACTGCTAAATACACCCTGGCATGGGGAAGGAGAGATTTGGAGATTCTGATTGCTCTAAACCAGCTCAGAAAAAAGCAAGGGCAGGATACAGGGGGACATGATTGCAGTGTCAAGTTACTGGCTCTGTCTTTTCTTCTGATTCCTCTACCATCCTTCTTCACAATGTCAAGAATGATGTCTTCAAATCTCTATGGCCTGCTGGGAATAGGGAGCATAAATAAGCTGGCACTGTGCAAGTGTCAGTCAGTCAGTGGGAGATTCCATGCTCTTCTCTCTGCCATTGTCACAGAAAGAGTTCATCTCTGGTAGTGCCATTGTCACACAAAGGGTCTGTCTCTGTCTCTGGTAGTGTCACTGTCACACAAAGGGTGTGTCTCTGGTAGTGCCACGTCCAGCCCTGGGGCAGACTCTGCCGTGCAGCCTTGCAGGGGTTTGTTCCAAGCCCCGGTGCAGTGCCAGCATGGCAGGGTTACACTCAGGGCTGTGCATGGGCAGGGCTCAGCCAGCTGGGGAGAACAGGGCTGCAAACAAAGCCCAGCCTAGTCTTGAGCAAAATACCTTGCTTGGTAGTAATTTTTTGTTGTTGTTGTTCCTTTTGGAATAGAAGAGAAATTTCTTTTCCTCTCTCCTGAGTAAAATGAGAATTGCTGTACTGGATCAGACTAAGTCTGTCTATCTCAGATGGTATGCATTTAGAGATTCTCAGGGAATGTAAAGAACATAAATATTCAGATATCCATGGTACGGTCCTTCACCTTTCTGAAGCAAGAACAAATAGCAAACCCCTCTTCTGTTCAATGGGGTCACTGCTTGGGTGATCAGGTGCTCACAAACTCACAGTATCACCCAATGTGCCCAGTGTAGACCCTACACAGGACTCTAGTTCCTGCTCTAAAGATCCTTGCACCTTAACCTCCTCAGGAAATTAATCTGGGTGTAAACAATGTATGTCAGCAGAGACAGAAGGGGAATGAAGAGTGCTTGACATAGCTACAGCCTACATAAATGGGGAAGAGAAGAAGTCTTCTGTAGTGATTTTGAAACAGGAATAAGCATTTTTCAATCAAGTGAACATGATGCTGTCAACAAAAGACTGCAGGGAAAAATGTGTTACAGAATAAACAAGAGAATTCTGAGTAGAGATCAAGATGCTGTATTTACTTGGTATTTGATAGTGCTGTAATCATAGCAGGAATATTATGTCCAGGTCTGGCCTTTGCAATTCAGGAAGGATCCTGCCCATTGCTCTAGAAAGAGGAATGACTGAATCACTAAAAAACATGACCCAAAGACAAATATTTAAAGAATCAAATCTAATAGTTTTAAAAGATGTGGAGTAGCTTCATTCCATTTCATACGGATTTCCATGGGGAGAATGAGTTTATTACTCAACCTCAAGCTGATAAAGCTACAGTAAACCCAGGGATTAGAATCCAAAGTTGAACAAACAACGTGTGATAAGATATACATTTTTAATAGGGAAGATATTAATCATTACAATAGCAAAACAAGAACTTTCACTGTATCACTGAGCAATTTTAGATTAGCATCAAATGCTTACAGATTTTGCTTGCCTTTGTTTTCTTCCTAAAAATATTATTTAAAAAGAAACTTAAACAGAATGTAGTTCAAACTATTGCATTATTCCCATTATATAAGTAATCCCTTAGAAGTGCACTTCTAACCCTTTTGGGTTGTATAGTGCAGAAGCTGATGACTCCTGAAATACTTAAGGATGTTCAGCTGCAGCTGGTGGAGCACAACTCTATCTCTGCACTCATATTTTAGTGCCATGGCAAAACAAAACCATACCTGATGCAGTGGGCCATTGATATTTGAAAGTAAATCCCTTGGTTTTTAATTTATATGCCCTAAGATCCCTGTTTAAAAATGTGTTTCCTTTTTCATAAGTCACTGCATAACTCCCTGCTAATCCCCCTCATTTACATTGAGTATTAGCTTTATAGAGAATGGTACTAATTAATCCTGCATAACTGTAATTTAGTGGCAGGGCTGCATAACAGCATGAGAATTAGCGTGGCACTGGGTGCAGGGTTATCAGATCCATTTGCTGGGTTAGTCCTATTATGTTCTGTAGGATGGGCACGGCACACAAGGAATTTAATTACACAGCCTTTCAATCAGCTTGCTTGTAAGCCTGGGAACTATCTTCTAGCTCTTTCACTTTGCAGAAAGCAATGCTTTTCTGAAGCTACTCTTGCATTGTCCTCGACTAGCTGCTCACTCTGCCTGGATACTAATTATTGGTAGTAGCTAATGACCAATGACCTTGCCTGCAAGGTCATATTCCTAGATGACACCAGAGTTTATAAACATTCTCTGAAATTGGTAATGATCAGGAGTAAAGATTATGATTTACAGCAAACAGCCCACTTTCTGAATGAAATATAAATAAACGTATCACGACTAAAAAAATTATACTAATTAACAGCATAGATTTTAAAAGCAAATAAATAAAAATAAATAGAAAAATAACCAAATATAGCCTCAATCTCATTTACTGATGAAGTGTGATGTTCTCATACATAATTTTCCCCAAAGGGACATTACCCATTAAGCATTAAAAGAGCTGGATTATACTCCTGGGTCTGGCAGCGACCTACCTTAATGGATCCCTCATTTCTCTGCCTGATTCCTCCACTGCTCTTCTTTCCTGGTTTTGTTCAGTTTCCTGACACCAACACCCCCACAGAAACCCATCCCATGGAGCTGACTCAGATTGGCTCAGTACTGTCAGTGGATATAAAGAGCAATTTGAAGCAGTACCTCAAATCCACAGCAGAATGAAGCCGCCTTTGGAAGTTCTTCTCCAGGATATACAGTAATGAGGCTCCTAGTTCTGATGGCTTGGTTAAGTACTTCAAGTTCATTAAAAGATCTGTGCTTAGGCCTGCTTATTTTTCTTCTTCTCTCTGTCACATAAGTAAAAAGGGATGGCATAGGAAAAGAGGCTTTTAGGCTAAAATGTTGGGATTATAGAGATATATTGCTGTATTTCACCAAGAAAAGAAAAAGCAAGCCCAAGCGAGTGAAAACAGTCAGATGTGAGAAAAGCAGCACAGGACTACAAAGTGAATGTTGGAGATTCTCCTTGTTTCATTATTTATATTTCCCCACAGTGGCAAAAAAACACATTCCTATATTCCATATAAAATATAATGCACTTAATTGATCTAAGTAATTTCGAGGCTGCTGAATAGCAGAAGCCTCTAGAGTAGAATATTCTGACTTAATGATCACATAAAATTGCTCAAAGTGTTTTTAATGTCATTGTAATTTCTGAGTTTATTTAATAGTTGAGGGGGAGAGAGGGTAACATTAAGAGTCATCTGCATGGCTTGCATGGCTGTATATAACAAATGAGACATGCCTATGCCACAAGAACCATTATTTTAAAATGGTTGCAGTAAAAATGCAGTTATACTGAGCGTTTGCTTTAGGCCATGACATGGTTTAATGAGAATGATATTGCATTAGGATTCAGGACACCTCAGGTTTGTTTCTAAGTGTTTGACCTTTTAACAGTGAGATCTCTTTTTGATTCCACTGATTTCTTGGTGTTTCTTTCTCAACCTCAGCCATCCAGTTCATAAAAACATAATGTAAGAGCTGTACAGTTGTAATCCACTTTACACCTGCAGAGTACATGGTAAAGAGACTTCTGTGTATATTTATTTATTTATTTATTTATTAAGGATTATCTAGTTCCAGCCCCTTGCCATGGGAAGGGACACCTTCCAGTATCCCAGGTTGCTCAGAGCTCCATCCAGCCTGGGCTGGAACACTTCTAGGGATGGGGCATCCACAACTTCTCTGAGCAACCTGTGCCAGTGCCTCATCACCCTCACAGTGAAGAATTTCTTCCTAACATCTGATATAAGCCTACCCTCCTTCAGCTTAAGGCCATTTCCCCTTGTCCTATCATGACATGCTCTTGTTAAAGGTCCCTCTCCAGCTCTCTTGCAGCTCCTTTAGGTACTGTAAGGTGCTCTAAGGTCTCCCTGAAGCCTTTTCTTCTTCAGGCTGGAAAACCCCAGCTCTCTCAGCCTGTCTTTATAGGAGAGGTGTTCCAGAATCATCTCCCTCACATGCTGCAAACAGCTGCCTGTCCTCCCAAATCATCAAAACCATGGTAAACTTCAAACATTTTTATTCTCACTGGCCTAAGGCCAGACTCTCTTGCAGAAGAGGGTCAAGACATTGACAAGCCAAAAGTGCAAAGCCACTCAGGGTCTGTTTTGAAGCCCAGGGGAGTGTGATGTAGGCAGTCTGCCTGGGCACTTCTTTCAAAACAATGATAACTTCAGCAGCACATCTGGCTGGGTAACTTTATTCTCCCCAGCCTTGTGTTTGCCTGCAGTTGAAGTCTTTTCCCCAGTTCCTACCAACACTGTTCAGAATTATTTTGCAATATTAAAACAAGAATTAAGATTTTAAATCTAATTCCACTTTCTTCTTTACTCCTCCCCCTCTGGTCTGTTTGAAGTTATTTTAATCTCCTCTCAACCTTCCTTTTTTTTCCTATTGGACTTGTCTAATTTGCCTCATTTCTAAGTCATGATGATGATATCCTCAAGACACCAATTCATAACTTCCTCATGTTGAAATTGTTCATTAAAATCTAATTTTTACCACCTAATTCTGACTTTTGAGCTAATGAAATCAGAGTAATTATAAACATCCATCTTGCAACATTGCACATTGACATTTAAATAGAAAGACTCAGAATGGAAGAAAAACATCACTGGAGAACTTATTTTGTCTATCTGCAAAAGAAATCATCTCAATCATAAATATATAGATTAAAATTATCTCCTCTAAGTTCATCTCAATATTAACTTTATACTGCCATTAAAGTTTGTCTGAACATCAACCATAAGAGACCATATCTAATTCCACATGAGATGTGTTTGGTTTGCTCAGATCCATTATTTAACAAAGAGAACCGAAATATGCAGAAAGAAAGGTACAGCTCATGCTGTATTTGATCCAGAATTCAACAGGAGTTTTAACATCTTCCAAAAATATTATAATATATGGAAGGAAAGAATCACTCAGAATTTTAGTACTTTTTTCCTAGTCTTATTATAGTTGATGATTCCAGACTAGATTAATGACTGAATTTTACAGGGTCACGCTATACTAAGACTCCCTGTGACACTAAATAGCTATCCACAATATTATAAGGTTATAAGAAGAATTTATTAATGTTTTTAATTTTTTTTCAGCCTTCACTAATAGTTAGAGACATTGATGGATGTTAGTATATTGCTGCAGCAGTCTGAAAAATGTAAGGATTGGGAAGGACAGTCAGATTTGTTATAGGTTAAGGTATTGTCACCACAAGATGGGGTTCTGATCCTGGTTGCGATTCTGCAATGGCAGATCCTTTAAAAAAAGTGTAGCTTGGAAAGAAGTATGGCAGTTCTGCAGATACACCATTCTAAAATAAGCTTTGCAAAATCAGAGGTAAGGCATTGTAAGGATGAACAAATAGGTATATTGATATCAGAAAAAAAATTGAAAATTATTTACATAATGTGATCTGTTGTAAAAAATTCCTGTTCCCGGCCAGTTTCTTGCCAAACTGCTTTGTGAAATGTGGGGATGCTCACTTGTCATTTGGGCTCCAGCGAGGCAGCCAGACCTCCGATTGCCTTGCAAATGGGCCCTGCTGGGCTTCCAGGTCGTGCCCACAGAGCCAAGAGTCTGGATGAGCTGAAAGCCCCAGCCCAAAGCAAAGTTCATGTCCTGACTGTAATCTGAAATTTGAGAAGCAAGGTTTGAACTCCACTGCAACTGGGAGTTGACTATAAGATGATAGTAAGTGGAGAAATTTAACTTGTTTGGTTTGTTGGTTGGTTGGTTTTTTTAATCTAAGAGTTTAGATTTATATTAAGCCTTAGATTAGACCTTACTCTAATTTTTCAACATTATACAAAGTAATACTTTGATATTCTGTAGCCTTTTTTTATTGTTATTATTTATTCTATTTTTCAAGTGAAGCAGTAGATATAGTCACTAAGGAGAGAATTCCTGGGAAGAACAATGATGCCGGGTTGATATTCTTCACTCAAGAGTGCCTCAGCCACAGCAGGCATGCTCTGTCCCTCCATATTTTACACAACAGCTCAGAAGAGAAGTTTGTGTAGTGGCAAATGTACACACAACGTCCAATTACTTTGATTCATGCAATCTGCCTCTGTGATGAGATGTCTCACAGTAAATACATAATAACCACCAAGACAACTATTTAGTTATTATGGCTAGATAATTCTAAATTCATTTTAATCAAAAGCTTCAGGATTGGCTGGTTTGATATCTACTGGCAAAAATACTCTTCTTGGCAATGAACCAGTGAATTCACAGAACAAACACAAGGGAGACTTGTTTCACACCCAACATCAGGCAAAGGAAAATATTCTTCAGGGACATTAAGTCACTGCACAGGGAATGGAGGATGGTGTGATTCAGCAGCAGAGACGAGAGAGTCCTGCAGGTAAGAGCAGATCCAGGGAAGTGTTCCCTGAGGATGACCACAAGCTGATCCTCCAGAAATCTGCAGCTGCAATTTTTCAGTTGTGAGCCTGGGTCTGCAGCTTTTGTGTAGTAGGTCTTGATGAGATAACTGGTGGGATGCTGATATTGGTTGGCACCCAGGGTTTCAATGACTGGATTTATCATTCATTTGTTCTTGTGAAAACAACACAAGAATTTCATCTTGTGGCAAAAGAGAGTGAACCTGATACCTCCTCCTACCCAAATATTTGTCCTATTTCAAAGCAGGGGATGTCAAGCCTCTATGGCAGCCTGCTGGCTCTGATTTTATTTGGAATAATGCATAAGGGTTACTCTGGAAGCCAACTTTCTTCTGGAAATGAGAAGGCTCTGGAAATTGCTGAAATTGAGTATTAACATGTACTGAAAAAGTCTCAAACAAAACAGAATTACAAGATCTATCATTTACTTCTGTGCCAGTTTAATGGACTGTGCTTCAGAGGTGCTGCCACATCGCTTTTCCAAAACATGTAAACAACAAAATGAATATTTTCAAAGCACTGAACTGGGAGAACAGTACTTACAATATTTTCAGCAAAGCTAATGAAGAGAGGATATGGAAAAATGATCCAGACCTTGGAATGTCTTTGCCATCAATTCAGTGCTTAGTCAAGAAGATTTTGTACCGGAAAGGACCAAGTCAGGGGTTGCCAGGGCAGTTAAGCCAAATCAGGTCCCCACTGCAGCCTAGAGCTAAGCAAAGAGCTGGTATGATTGTCTGATGTCCTCCTCTGGGTACTGAGATCCACAACAAAAAATGCACAGACACCGGTGGTGGCTTGTCTGTCCCACTGCAAAAGCCTAAAGATGGGTTAATACTCTTCTTACAGGATCAAACAGGCAGCAGAACTAAGGGGAATTGATCCTCTAGAGCACTCAGGCCTGTTTGCTTATTTTCTTTTGCATGATTATCTGAGCCACTGTCTTTTGGTCCCACATACGCATGCCAGTAGCCCGAGTGCTATTGCCAGCGATTTGTGTAATTCCTCAGGAAATCATGATGGGTTTTATTGAATTTATCCTTGCATTCCATGACCCATGATGCAGCTCTCCATACAATACTATAAATAAGCCACCCCTGCTCACCAGGCTTTTCCCCAAGCTTAGACGCCACGAGCATGAAGAGGCCATGAAGCAAAAGAACATAACTGCATTTTTTAAAAGCTCTTGGCCAGCATCATCTCACTTAAGCAGGAAGTCTGATTAGGGAGTCTGGTCACCTTTGTCACCTCATGTCTTCAGTGAAGAAACACTGAAGAGCATTGATCTGAAGAGACAGTTTGATCTCAGGTGCAGCTTGTCCTGTCAAGGCTCTTTTCTTGATCTCTTGCAGCAGGAGTGCATGACATCTGGGCATGTGACTTGAAAACCTCTTGCTTTTTTGTTTGTTTTTGGGTTTTTTGTTTGTTTGTTTTTTGTTTTTTTGTTTGTTTGTTTGGGGTTTTTGTTTTGTTTTATTTTTCTTGGTTTGTTTGTTTGTTTGTTTGGTTGGTTGGTTGGTTTTTTGTTTTGTTTTGTTTTGTTTTCCCTTTGGGTGTGAATTAATAGTCCATGGTTTTACATTATTCCCACTCTTTAGCATATTATCCCTATTTCTCTCCCTGTAAATCCTCAAATACTTCCTCTGCTTTTAACTGATTTCCATCTCCCACTTTGTCTGTTTGCAGTATTCCTTCCCTTTGATTGTTCCCTTCTTGCTCATTGCACACTCAGCATTTCAGTTTCCCTCCCTCTGATAATGTATTTTGTATTTCAGTGGACTATCATTTAACAGTCAGTTTTCCCAAAACTGGTTTCGAAAAAGTAAAAACTGGACTGGAACTTAGCTACTGATATTAATTTGATTAATAGTGTTAACCAAAAAGAAGACATTTTGAAAATAGATATAAAAATATAATTACAAATTTTATCTTTAAACTGATTTTTTTTTCATCAAAGGATATAAACAAACAGTTTAAAAGCTAAAAATATTTTCCCTTGAAAAGAGATTTTAAATTATTATGTCACAGTAAAAGAACATAAGTAAAGAGAAAAAGAAAAATCTCAGAACTATTATTTCCAAGTTTAAAAAAATACCTCAGTCGGGTTTAAAATGCGTATTTTACTGTTTTTTAGAATTTGTCTTTGTGTTTTTAAAAGTTTTTTGCCATTAAACTGCAAGCAATTTTTTTAATCTTTGGTCTACCACAGAAATGAAATATCTATTACAAAATTTCATCTTCTGTTCCTCCTTTCCCTTCTATTTTTGAATTGTCAATTCCCTCTTTGTCTGGCTGCCAACGATATTATATTGTCTCTACATGATCTAGTCCAACCTCTCACACAATAGTACTCCCTGGTCTATAAACACTAACAAATTAATGCTATATTCAATGGAATGAAGCAGTGCTGTTGACAGAGATCGAGGGCTAGCAATAGAGAAATCATAGATGGATTTGAAATGTGAGAGCAGAAAAAGGAAGGGGATGCAATCTTAGGCTACGGTCAGAGAGACATTACATTATGGAGGAAAAAAAAAGGCAATAATTTTCCTCTGTACAGCTTGACTGTGGCTGCACCTGGACTATTATATTCATTCCAGTGCACTAGAAGAGATATTGGCAAAGAGGTTTTCAGAGAGAAGTGCTGCAGCAATTGGAGAAAGTTTAAATGAGATAAATAAGACAGCTGTGCTCCTCTGGGCAGCCTGGGACAAGCAGAAGCATAGCTGGGAGCTAAGTGCAAGCTGCCAGGGTGATTGGGATGTGGAACAGGCTTCCAAGGAAGGCTAGAGCATCCCAGATCTGCATCTAGTCTGCATCTACACCTATGGCTACAGCTACAACTGTAGGACATCCTTCCTTTTCCTTCAGGATGAAACCTTCTGGAACTCTTTTCTCACTACAAGCTGCATTAGCATCTTCCTCTTTGTCTGTAGGCAGAATATTTCCCCTCAGAAGAACAAAGCTCCAAATCTGCCAGAGGTCAGTGGTCTCTGCCCAGTTGCAAGGGCTGGACCATTGGGAACAGTTCAGGCCACTCTTCACCTGGGAGAGGCAAACACCACAAATGGGTGAGCCCAAAAATCTGTCCTATTTTCGCTTCCTACATTCCCATCAGAACTTGGCACAAGATGCTTAAGGAATGGGTTACAACAAACAGGATTAATAATAGAATAATGCAAGACCCAGCCAAGACGAAGGTCCTGATATTCTTCGGTTGTTCAAATATGTACTGTGGAAAGCTTTGAAATATCAAGCATTTAAGCAAACATCCTGTGACAGCATTTAATATGTTTGTATCAGATTATGCAGAACATTTGCTTTTTATGATACTTTGAGAAAATCTGCACTGCTAATGCCCAAGCTGTAAATTGTATTTCTGCAAGCAATCTACCCTCACCAAAGACACACAGCAGGCTACTGCCCTAGCCCCAGAGAGTTTCTGGTTTCTGTGGAAGAAAAGCTTTCATGCAGCCAGCTGCAAGGATCTGTGAGTTGAAGGTAGGTATAGGAGCTAAATTTCCATGTTGATCATAGGAAGAACTTGCACTTCTGGTGCAGGGAGCACAACATACTGGGAGAACTGCCATAAAGAGAGGAATCCACATCCCCCTAAGCAGGTGGGAAAAGGACCTGACCAAGCACTTACCAGCACTTCCTGCTTTCTGGAAGATTCCACTCTCCAGTGTCCTCAATACTGCATTTCTTAGCTCTGTTAAGGCCTCATTCTCTGCCTTAATTTCCTTTGTTGTGCCCTGACACAACACTTGAGAAGACACACACTTGAGAAGCCAGGTGAAGCTGGAGAAGTGTGGTGCAGTGAAAGGCTGGCTCTGGAGCCACATCTCCAGGGAGAGCCCATCTGGGAGGCTGGAGCATGGTCCTGTGATCTGCAAGAGCACAGAAAAAGATGAAGGCATGGAGGATTTAATTGGAGGATTTAATTGGATATAACTGACCTGAAAATAGCCCCCACTCAGCTGAACGTCCTCGGTGGAGGTATGTGGTGACAGCAGAATTACTGACTTAAATGCTGCAGAAAGAAAGTAAGTCTGTTGTCCTTTTATAGGTAAGAGATGCATGTAGGAGATTTTATTAGAATAAACAGGAAAAATCAAAGTCTAATGTATACACCCAGGAGGTATTTGAAGCTAGGAATTAGTTTTGCAGTAAGAAGTAGAACTTGCTAACTGGCTCAACTATCATTTAGGAATCCACATTGAAATGGCTAATTTATTATACAAATTAGACCAAGGCAGAATAAGGCATTCTGTTTAATCATAAAGATTTGGGGGTGGAAGTGTTTTATTTTTGAGCAACACTGAATATTCTATAAAGTCAAATCTTCTCACTTAAATGAAGGTATTAAAATAGAGGGAAGAAAGTGAAAGAGGTCACACTTTCATCAGGATTACTTTCAAGTAGTTCATCTCTAACCCATAGGGTTTTCATGAGGGAAACTGTCTCAAGTTTCTCTTGAGCTAACTTAGCTGCTATATGGTGTGAAAAGTGGCTAGTTAAATGACTTAAATAAACCAAGAAAGGTCAGGATTTCTTGTCAATATTTCTACCTGGGGAATAACTATGTTTTCTTTGAAAGGTCAGGATTTCTTGTCAGTATTTCTGCCTGGGGAATGTTTTCTTTTTCTCTGTCCTCAGATTGTAATATGCTCCTAATAACATTAGCAATAAGCTGAATATATGCTTGATTCACCAGTTGGTTCACAAGTGCAGATAATTCTTATCTTCACAGTCAGGAACAGTGTCTGCCAGGAGGGAAATCTGCAGCACATTTCAAGTGTTTATCACAAGAAGTTGAAGTGTGTGCAATACTATTTCCTTCAAGGAATTCTGTGTGTTAATCTGGTTAGTGGCCAAATTTGTGAGGATTATGTTAGAACTGTAGTCCTCTAGTCAGTCAGATACCTACATCTCTCTACATCCTAACCCCTTTGGTGTTTTACCTGGCCTCTGATTGCTTTCTCAACTCAGTTATGCTGTGGGAAGGATGCAAAGATGATGTGCTTCCTTGAACTTCTCAGGTCATCCTGACCTCCACTGCTTCAACCAGAAATAGATGGAGTGAAAGAAATGTCAGCCACCTGAGCCTGTTTCTTTCCCCATTCCAAGCAGTTTGATAGGGGAAGTTATGGAGCAGGTGAGACCAGAGAGATGAACACTGCTTTGTCACTGGGAAGGCAGCCAGTGAGGTTGGCTTCAGACCTGTTTTTTCCTTTTGTTGTCAGTAAAGTTCAGCATAAGCACTTTATAATGCATAAAATCTGGGCATGCTTTGACTTTTAAAGCCCTGGTCCAAACATTCATGAAGTGAAGACAAACTGTCCATTGAGTTCATAGGTTTGGGATTTGTTTAAAAGTCCAGACTTTCATCCAGAAGTTCCTGAATTTTAGAGATGCTTCTGTAAAGAGTTCCTTGGGGAAGTGTAATTATTTTTAATCAATTTTTGGGATTCACAAAGTAAGCTGCTGTTGATTACACGATTTATACATGCTCTCCATAGACTTGGTGGGGCTTCATGCATTATTTTACAGTGATTTTTGCTTGTTATGCGAACTGCATGATAATAGTTGTTTAAATTACAAGCCTATTAGGCAGGTAATTGACAACACAAGTATACTATGAAGTTACACTCTGCTTGCTCCAATACAAGTGCTGCATTGTGTTTTTAGGCAGGCAGTGCTGATAATCAGTGAATAAATTATTACCTAATTAACTACTTCTGTCAGAATCCCAGCTTCACTCAATAAGTTGGCCAAGGGTTCATTTGTCTCTTTGCTTTCCCCCTCCTCTCTGTCTAATCTCCCATGATGAGAAATTGTTCATCTGGATAGGAGTCTTGCCCAGACCCTGGCAGCAAATGCACACTGTCAGCTGTAATGTCACCAATCAGATCTCTAAATCAGACTTAATCAGATCTCTCATAGCTGCAGAAGGTCACCGAGAACAAAAGAGTGACAATGCCTGAAAGTGGATTCCAATTCTGATCCTTGAGAGAGGCTTCTAAAGGAGTCAAGGGTATTCAGTTCAGCCTAAACACCCTCAGAGACTTCTTGGAAGAGTTGCAAGTGAGATCTCAAATGCCTTACAAGTTTTAACTCATTTTCCTAATGCATCAGAATAGTCAATAGTGATCAAATGCTGTGTAAAAGAATAAACACCAATTTTTTTTTTTAAATGAGGAAAATATCAGGATCAGACCCAGGTGTTCCTTATACCTTCCTTGTATCATAAGAATGTACAAGTTTTAAAAAGCTTTCCTCTATGAAAGACTGAACACACAAAAAAAAGCAAGAACTGTCCTCTCTGAAAACTTTTAATCAGCCTTTTGAGAAACTTCTCTATTGAGAAACTGATCTTATTTATGCTATCTCTAAAACTTTCATTATATGTCAGCTGTGGTAGAGTTATGGCGGAGACAATAAATGAAATTCTCATATATCTTAATTATTCTTAAACATTTAGGCTTTCCTAGACAACTATGTAAGATAGAAGCTGAGCTTGTGTTTCTCAAAGAAATTATCACACATGCTTTTCATCAAATCTTGTCTTAGGATACTCATGACCAACTCAGAGTGCCCTTATGAGCTCCTGCTTGGAGACAAATTTCCAATCTCCTATGGTGAGACATCATAGATTCATTCTGCATTGAAATGTCTGAACTGTCTGCTGTGGAGTTGGAAACAGTGTCATGCCATTTCAGAGAATTAGCAGATCGTAAGTTTTGTCTGGTTTCCACTGCTCTTGTTGATTTCATCACCAAAGCTCACTGAGAATCTCCAACATTTAGTGTTTTCCATATCATTTCACTCAATTTTACTCCTTTAGTGTGCCCTCCAGCTTTTCCAGGGCAGAAGGTGCATGAAAAATCTCCTCTTACAGTAACAATTTCTCTTTAATCTCTGAATCTGAGTGTAAACTGACTTATAATTAGCAGCTTGATCCATTTTGTTCAGAGAGATTCTAGTAAGACAAGAAAATGAAATTTGTTTCATCTTTTCCTTCAAAATACTGCTTCTCTTGTAGCACCTCAGAAACAGAAATAAAAAGAAGCAAGGTCCTTTGATACTGCCAAGGTCCAGAGAACATGAGAATGCTGTTGGGTAACAGTAAGGAAGACAGGAGACTGCAGTCCTTGTTCCTCACTGTGGGAGAGGGAATTGCATTGCCTGTTCCCTGCCCTCCAGCAGCACTCAGGACTGCAGAACAGGCAGGACCTTCTCACCCAGCATCTGCTCCTCTCTAAGGGTCAAAGGACAGCTAATTAAGAGATCTGCCTGTAGAAAACAGGTCTAACTCACAGGAGTCATTTGTGATGGACAGGTGATTATCTGCATTAGCCATATTTTAGAGCTGTCTGTTTTCACTGCTCAAGGTTTCTAGGTGCAGTCATCGTTACTGACAAACCAAAGCACTGTGGCACTATAAAATGCAAGTTTAGCTGCAGTCCCAGTTATCCTGCTGATCCTAATCCCACCAATCTTGTAATGGCATGTGATTGACAACCAAAAATCAGTAGAATATTGGATTTCCTTCAGTTCAGTAGGCTGCCAAGAAACTTGTTTCAACTTTTCATGATAAAAAAACAATTTCAGTTATAAAGCCCTCCTCAAGATTTTAGTCTTTCAGGGGCAATGTATGCAACACTATGTCTATAAGCATTTCTGACTGAAAAAGTCCTTGAATGAGAGGTTCATTTTCTCAGGTATTTTGACCATTCCTAGCACACTGGCGACCTGACTGCAAATAATTTTATTATTTTTTATTATTTAACTTGTTAATTTATTTATTATAAATTATATTATTATATTATTTAAATTTATGTATTATTTATTTGCTTTATGTGACTTGTCTATTTAAGCTTAAATTTCAAAGTGCAAGTTCCAAGTTTATTTTTCCAAGTTTAATATTTAATTCTTAGATACTGAAATAATGTGAGGTTTGTTTTTTTTCTTTCTTTTTTGTTTTTTTGCTTCACTTCACAAGACTAGACCCACAGCCCATTCCAGATATTTCTGTCTGGGACAAAAAGCCCTGTCACCAATGAATGAGGGAAGATGCCACTCAGTATTAAAATGATAAATATTTATCAAAAAATAGGAGATTCAGGCAGAAACATTTAGGAAAAGAAACCTGGTCATTTAATGTCATCTGCTTAGAATGACAATGTTACAGTTTATGTGAGAAGTGAAATTAAGATTTCAATTGCTTCTAAATTAGAAAACGCACATGCACAGACATGCACAGAAATTAATAAAACCCAGAAATAGAAAGGACAACAACAATGGGATGCAAAGGGGTTTTGATTATTTCAGCATGTGGTCTAAAACGTGGCAGATTCAGCAAGATGCAGATTTGCATAATGTAATGAGACTGGAACCAAAGTATCAGGAAGACAGACCGAGTGCTAATTAACTAGACACTGCAGTAAAAACACCAGCATGGCAGGCTAGTGCAGTGCAGGAAAGCATTCCAGGGACAAATGGATAGCAGTGTTAATTACATTAGGAAAAAACCAAGCCCTACTGGCTAAAATCCTCTGGAGCCATTGCTGCAAACTTTAGCACAGTGTTTGAGAAGTTTTGTGTTAGCTGGAAGTTGTTTGGAGCTGCAGATCCCTGACAATTGCTAGACTGGCAAAGACCCTGCTCAGTCATTGGCTGAATGGAGCCAGCCCAAAGCTACAGACAGAGCAGCAGCATTGAGATGGACAGCAAGAGGTAAATCCTCCATCCCCTCTGGAAATGCCTGCTGTTTGTAGCACGCTTTTTTTTAATCTGTGTATGCAGAACACTGGAGACACTCTGTAAAGGACTCCACGCCCTTTTTGTTTGGTCTTCTGGCAGTGTGCCATGGCTGCCAAGGAATAGGTTGTCCCTCTTCCCTTATTCTGAGGACTGAAATTTGAGACTGGGATTACTCTCTCGTGCATAGAGCATCCCTAATACCCAGAAAATCCTAATGGTTCCATATGTCTTTTTTCTTGCCTCCAGGATTCTATAACCAGAGCTAAATTGATAAAAAGCTTTTTTAATAAAAGCATCATTAATATTTAACCGCTGGCATTAAACTTAGAAATGTATGTGTGTCTATTTTACACAAATGCCTGCAATCACCTATCAATAATTTAGGCACGTGAGTTTCTTTAAACACCTCCAGCAGTCATATTAACCTAGTCTTGTCTTTCTTTCTTTCTTTCTGAGGACTGAGCAGCTGTGGGTGTGTGGATAGCTGCAAGAAGGAAGAGAATTCTCCAGGACCACTATGCCCCCATGTACCACACTCATGGAAAGGAAGAGGAGCAGAAGAAAATGCTTCCCAAGCCTGAGGCCATCTGCAGAAGCATCTTGTAAACTCATGCAGCAGTAGTTTGTCACTTTAACTCTGACTTGCTCCTCTACAGCCTGACAGCTAAAGCATGACCGTCATGGTGGTGCAACCTTCTTTTCTCCAGGGAAATCCTGCTTCTCCCTTAGCAGCCTGTTCAGAGGGAACAAAGCTCACTTAGAAGCCTCAAGGCTTTCCCATTTTCTGGGAAGAGGTCCAGTAAAACTTCAAGACACTTGCTTTTTGCTTTCATTAGACACATGTTTCTACAAAGAGTGTGTTAGGTAAGCAGGAAAGATTTCCAAATCCTGCTTAGCAGCTAGAAATACTGATTGTTCATTAGATGTGTTATATTGTTGCTCCAGGTACTGCCACCTGACTGCAGAACTGTTCCAGCAGTGAAAAAAACATATTTACAAATTAAACTCTGCAATCTGAAAATATGAAGTCATAGGTGATAGATGGGACAAAAACATTTTGACAATCTGCTTTGATAAAAGGAAAAAATTAGTCACAAATAATTTGTGCAGTAGGTGAGACATATTAGTTGAGCAGGCTAGCCAGAAGTTTTTGCTGACTTGCGAATGACCACACACCTTTGAAGATCACTTAGAGGAGGACGAGAGCTGGTGTTTCTCAATCAGATAAGGAAATAAATTAATCCGAGTCTGAATGTTTTAGTCAAAAGTGAAAGTGAAAAATGATTGTTCTGTATTATAATTACAAAACACCCAAAACTCAGCCCAGACACTTACACTTCATGTGTTTCTGAGATGTGAACACTGAAGTAGCCTTTTCTGTTCATTAGCTGTGGACTGGTGAGGCAACAAGCACCATGGGAAATAAAAAATATTGTCATCAACTCCCTTCTGGAATATTGTTTAGTAGAGACCCAGGTTCATCTGCAAGCACAAAAATAAGGATGCTGAGATGAAAAGGCCATGAAAGGAAATCATGTTGAGATGGGAAGAGGTAGGGCAAGGGCACCTCTTTTTCTCTCCTCTTCTTTCCCTTCTTTTCAAGCTCATTAATATTAATATACATTGAGCCACCCAAGCAGAATTAAAGCTGCTTGTTTTGTACAATGTGATCCACTGCCCACCAGGAAAATAGGGAAGGTCAGAGGATTCTGTATACGTGGTAAAAAAATCAAGCAGCTCCATTTGAATTTGATACCTGTGAGATGTTGGACCTGACATTTCTTCTTCTAATTTCACATCAGTATTTTCAGTCAGAAGATGCATATCCTGCCCTGTTCCCATTTCTCCTTAGTGCTGCCACATTCCAGGTACATCTTCCTTCTGGGGGCTGCCAATAACTTTTTCAGAGGTGAAAGCTGGTGTGAAGGAAGTTTCTACTCATAAACAGTGCCCACCTCCTTGGAGATGGGTTCACCTAGTTAGCCAGAATGAACTGTGTCCCTGAACTACAACAGCAGGCATGGGGGAAAAAGAAATGTTTTCTGACAACATGGATGAATGCACATAATGCTTTTAAATTATTTTGGCAGTTTCCTGTGGGTTTCTACTTCAACTTTGAAGGCCCTTTGCTAGCTGGTAGATATCCTCCAGGCAGTAAAGTATTGCCCACGGCCATACATTACCTGCAGTATTTATCATATACACTTGAAATCATCCTCACAAATCTCAGGACTAAGGCAACACTCAGTCGTGCAGGCAACACATTCAGAAAATAGAAAATAGCATGGGGCTGCCTCCTTGGGAAAAGTCAATTTATCAGTGCATAGTTATTAACTTCATTTGTTAAGGTATATGTCATGATCACAGCCACACTGTAGGGCTTGCAGTGTTCACTGCTCTCCCAAGGAAACTCAGCAAATTATTGATTCTAAATATCAGATGCTGAAACCCTACAAAAAACCTATATATTTGGATTCCTTCTCCAATTATTTTTATTTTAATGTTATGCAGTGAGAAAAAAAGAACATGAAAAAGATGTCAGTCAAATAACAGCTATAATTACCTCTAGAGAAATAGATTTTTGTCCCTTCTTTTGTGGGGGTGTATCTTTAACCCACTTCTCACTCCTCTATGAATTACATTCCTTATTTCAGAGGATATATTTCAAACATTTTTTGGAAATGTATTTACTTGTATTTATTTATTTGTTTGAAAATGTTTAACTAAATTGTTTTGATTTTTCAGGTTGTTTTTTTAAACTCTTATTATCTGAAAGGTTTTGCTAATTATCCCTTGGTACCACCAATTCAACCAGCCTAAACCTGTAACTTAAACAGAAATATTTTCTGGAAAAACAATAACAAAAAATTCCACATCAACACCACACGTTCTCTTTCAGTCACATCTGATCTCATATTTGTACAAAACATGTTAGAAATCTTCCTCTCCCACTGTCCAAGTAAATTCTACATTCACATGTAAAAATCATCATTAGATTATAGAGCAAATTAGATTAACACCCTAAAAAAGTAGAAATCCCAGCAGAGAATTAGCACTTTCTGATACAAGATTGTTCCAGTTTGCTCCCAGGCATTTCCACCCAGCAAGAAATTCAAAGAAAATGGCAGCAACATTTGATATCTTAAGATGTAGCTGACAGGAGAATTCTGGCCTGCCAGGCTGTGGTGGGTTTTAAAATATTTCTTATATTGCAATTCATTATTTTAAAAAAAATAAAAAAAATTAAAAATAAAAATGGCTGAGTGCCATCAGTCAATGTTTTAATATGATAAGAATAATTATGTTCGCAGTCCATTAAACTTGTGACATATACTCTATAAATGCTCCAGGGAATAAGATGCAGTATTATGATGGTAAAACCTGTGCCTGCTGAAGGGAAGAATGCCACTAAAATAAAGAGAAACACTGTAAAGAAATTGAGATTTTATGAGGTCAGGTATGGCAGGTAAGCATGATGAAATGGTAATTTATGTCCTTCGCAGTGCAGACCTTGCTGCTACAGCAGGAACTAATCTTCTGCTGTCCGTGGAGAAGAGGCAGTGTTGGAGACAGGCAGCACGACAGAGATGGACAGACCTCCCTTGGAAATGTTCTGACCAGCCCAGGGCCTCTGCATCAGAAACTTCTTAGCTGCTCTCTCCCAAGGCTCTTATCCTGGCATGGTGCAATGACTTCCACAGATCTGCAAATCCTTCCTAGCTCCCTGCAAGATCACATTCACAGTGAGAGAAGAAAAGTGGGAGAGCACAGAGCAGCAGATTCCTGGTTTGGAGCTGTTGGGAAGTGGAGCTTTGAGAAGTTCCAGGGCACCCCGAGGCATGACAAGGACAGATTCCCTGACAGCTGATGGATCCTGCACAGCCACTGCTCCAGCTCTCTTCTCTATCAGCATTATGTCTGCACCCAGCCCTGCTGGAGCTGGAGGATGATTTCACTTTTATTTTCCAGGCATGATTTTGTGTTGAGAACCAGTCCATATATTTCATCTATCTTCACACCCAGGCATTTAGATTTGGTAAAGCCAGACCACCTCACACCAGTGCTCTCTAAATGAAGCCTTCAGACTCTTTCTTTCAAAATGGCACGGTCAGTTCCAGGAAATGTCTCTTTTTGGGAAGAGAGTCTTTTCATTAATAGCAGCAGTTTTTCAGTCTGGCAATGAACCAGCTCCCTTCATTCTGCCCTCGACTTCAGCCTTTTGCAAACACTCTGGAATAACACACAATAGGATCTAGGACATATCCTTTCTACCCACACTGATATGGTTTCTGGACATTTTCTATCTCTGATTGCTTCTTCAGTCTAGAGAGAACTTTTCTATTTTATACCCTTCACACCAGAGCAAAGTGAGAGGGCAGTTGCTTCCAGTGTGCAGTTAACAAGAGGAAAATAATGGAAGCTTAACTGCATTATGGAATAACAAGATTTCATCTTTCCTCCCTTCCTTCTTTTTATTAATTCTGTTGTCAACTTAATATCCATGAGACAGAAAACTTGGGAAGTTTGGAACAAGATAAGAATGGCAAGATTAAAAATAGAGCCTTAAATGCTGTTCAGTAGTTTGGGAGCATGCTTCATTATAACCTATGGAGGAATTCAAATAGCAAAGCGCAGCTGCTTTGGATTCCTGTCCAGAGAAACCGCACAAACACAGCTTGCATAAAATAAATGCTTTGCATACTAAGGAAATGGCCTGCTATTTGCCATAGAAACATTCTAATCTTATTCCTCCTTTTTTTAAAACCATTTATTATAGAGTCTCAGAGTAGTCCATTCATATTTTTGTTGAAAAAATTTTCATGCCTTTGACCAGTGAATGATTGTGTCGTAGCCAGGACACAGATATGAGAACATCAGCCCCACAGGTTAATGCTTCCAGACATCTACTAACTAATCCCAGAAGTTAAAAGATCAAATACTGTCTAAAAATCTCTTGAATAACCAATTCCCTTAGTAACAATTAGGTGTTCCTCTACCAATTTTGCTCTCTGCTATATCACCCTCAAACTTTACTGGATTGTATGAAGAATATCTAATGTCAATCTGATATGTTTAATATTCATCTTGCTACACAGTGCTTAACAGTACACACTGTATTGTTAAGGAGGTTGCATGAACCATAACATTTTCAAAGTGAAATGAGGCATCTAGGACATTCAGTATTATCACTTTTGATCAAAACATGAATATTGGGGAAAATATTATGATTCCTCAGCAGTTCAGATCTTTATATCATAGTGAAACATTCCTGACACATATTCTTGTAGGCCAAGTGTAAATTTTTATGCAAGAATTATCAGGTGATGTTTTATGGGTTGTGCCACTTTAGGAGACCACCAAGAACAAACTTGAAATTTGTGCTTCTATAGACCACAGACTTAACTAGCATTTATAGAGGGTGAACAATTCTTGTGCTTTGATGAAAGAAAATTGCTTAAAACTTGAGAAACACTTGACAAGGTTAAAAAAATGGGCAGTATAATATCAGTGCAAACAAACACTAATGACTGTGAAACCCAGTAGTGACATATTACAAATTCTGTCTCCACAACACTGAACCCCAGAGGACCTCAGCTGTTCTTTACTGTGAATACCACGTTCCTCAGCACAAACCTTAGCATCTCTATTTCAATCTCCTGTGTCAGCCAAAAAGGCAAATGTCACAACTGAAGAGTGCAAGGAATTGCTTCTACACTTTGCTGAGTTTTAATTTCACTGCAAATAAAAGCAAAACAAAATAAGGATTTAGCACTACAGAATACTAGATATGTTCCTAAAATTCTGGGATCCAGATGCAGGCAGAATTAATTTATGTAGATAAAAGCATGGAAATGAGCAAGATGTCTCTGCAGACTGTGGGATATGACACAAGCTCTCTTCAAAAAAACTTCCCAAAATTTTCTTCTCTCTGCCTTTTTCCTCTTTCCCAGGCTTTGTGTACTAGTCTTATTTCATCACATCTTACCACTTGTGCTGGAGATCTTCAGGAGTAGAGAACATTGGTGGATGCAGCTAGGAAGAGGTGACCAGCATAGGTGGAATCACAAGCTGAATCAAAAAACAGTATTTTCAGGGCTGCTTTGTGCTCAGACATCACCTGCTCCACTCTCTGTGGCTCTGAATCCTGTAATGCTGCACTTGATCCACCCTCAAGTTGAGTAACTACCAATATCTCCATTTTGGTGCTGATGAAGCATATCTCTTCTCTGTGGTGACAGTGACAGTATCCAAGGGAATGGCCTGAAGCTGTGTCAGGACAGTTTTAGGTCGGATATTAGAAAAAAGTTCCTCCACCCAGAGGCTGGTTGGGCACTGGTACAGGCTCCCCAGGAAAGTGGTCAGAGCATCAAGCCTACCAGAGCTCAAGAAGAATTTGGACAATGGCCTCAGGCACATGATGTGACTCTTGGGAATGTCCTGTGCACAGTAAAGAGTTGGACTCAATGATCCTTATGGGTCCCTTCTAATTCAGCATATTCTATGATTCTGTGAATTAAAGGCTGATCTTTTGGTGAAGGAAAGAGAAAGGCACTTAATTCTTTTCCTCTTGGAAAACTATCTATTCAATTTTCCAAACCAGGGTAATTTAGGCAGACACGAGATGTATGATACAATGTTCTGTAACAGGTAAATGGCAGAGGAGATTTAAAACATTTAATTCTAAGTTAGGCATTCAGCTCTTCTGAAGGACCAGACTGCAGATCAATCTTTAAGAAGTCGTTGATGTGAGCATCATTTTTTCACCTTCACAACACTGAAATTGAGGGTAACTCAATTGAAGATGTAAATATTTTTCTGTATCTACCCACTCCACAAGCTCTCCTAGTAACATACATCTTTCTGTAACAATAATGAGTGTAGTACTGGGGCTCCAAAAAAGACCCATCTGTAGTAACGGGGCATGACAGAGTATGGCTGATGTAGCAGGACTGAAACTGCTCCAAAATAAACTTTAGCTTTGGTGATCAGACACAACCTGAGCCATACCTGTGTGCCTGGAACCTTTTCTAATCTCTCTGCTGAAATGATAATATTAACTGAGACAAACAAAAATTATAATGATGACTATTTACCCAAGACAACTTTTGCCATTAACATCATCCAAACAGTTCTACTTCAGAAACAGGACCTAGCACACTCAGTACTTTCTGTACCTTGCTGTCCTCGCTCCAGAGAGTTAAACAGACCCTTTTGGTAGTGTGCAATGGTGTGTGATTTGCAAATGTAAAAGCTAGAAATAATCCACACCATACAGCTGCCTAACATTACTCAGGGGTAGAGACCTCATCCCAGAGAAGTACAGGGTCTCTTGCATGATGCTGTCTCTGAAATACTCTGCTCTGTTTCTGCAGAAGGCTAATTAGTCCCACTTTCCTAACCAGACTGTATGATCTCCTGGGCCACTGTTACCCTTAGATCATCTCTCATTGCCTGGAGCATACATGGCCTAATTCAGGTAAGATAAAATTATCTCAAGGGAAAAAGGGCTAATGCAAAGCCTTTTAATGTCTGTTCACTTCAATGAATCTTGTGTCCTAATAACAGCAAGAGATATCCACCGGAGGGAGATCTGAAAAAGAAGTGGAGTGATCCAAACAGAAAAGGATACACTTATAAGAGTCATCTGGAATACAGGTGTGAATATATATGTGAATATTACTGTAAGCCTTTAGGATAAAGATATGTATGTGAAAGCAGAATATCTCTGAAAACATCTCCAGGAGACTGGCAGAAGAGGGGATTCCTCTGGAATTAAATAGAATTTCATTGCAGTAAAATGATGAAAAACCTGAAAGAAGTTCAACAGCAGGTCTGGTGGTGTACCTATAACTTCTTCTCACCCAGCCATAATTTGAGCATAGAACATCTTAATTTACAGGAGAGATTTTTCAAATCTCTCCTGTAAATTAAGATTGGACAGTGTGTCAGACACCATTGTGCAAATCTGATAGTGCAGTCTTGCCTCAGCTTAAATGCAGTCTTCATCAGCTTTTTAAGAATACTGTAGCATTTTAAAATGTACTATATCTACTTAGTAAAATGTATGAAAACCCCACAACTGTTTATTTAAACACTGTTGTATTATTAAGGCCTGTGAACTACCATAACTACCCTGCATTGCAGATGAAGTCTGAGGGTAGCAATTGATCAAGAGCACTAAAAATATGTTGATGCCTGTAGTTATCAATTTATCATATCTACCCCCTGCTCTTTTCTGTAGTGAAATGAATGATGAATCTATTCCGAATCATCAATTCCCATAAAATGTGTAACTCCAAATAGGAACATGTTACAGGAATTTATAAAGAGCACACTGGGCCTGGGTACATTATCTTGTTTGACATTGCTTATACAAGAAACCTGAAATACACAAATTGATTGATTTGCGTATTTCATCAAAGCTTGATTTCATTTATCAAGGGGACAATGCCAATTTTCATTCTTCAACAGATAAAATCAGGTTGGAGTCAAGCTGCTGGGTCAAGTCCTGTTTTCATATTGCCTTTATTATACTCCCTCCTCTAGTTTTAAAGGCACAGTTGTGAGACCCCTCTTCTTTATTTTTTAATGTTTTCTGAAATGTTTAGGGGAATGAGACAGTAATAATACAGTCTGTGTTCAGAACTTGCTCAGTTGGTGGAGGTGAAGGTTGGCAAGGGTTTTGACCTCACTTCTGTAGTACTGAGCTTTTCACAGCCCTAGAGATGTCTGCCTAATATGCCTGCAAGCTAAATTAAGGTGGAATTTGTGGGTTTTTGTAGCAGATAGGAGAGAGAATTCCTGTGCCATCTCCCAGTTGTGGACATAGTCTAAGATATTCAGCCCAAAACAAAAATACTTGTGCATCTAAATTCTATACTAAGCTTTAAAAGTTTATGTTACTTTTATTCCTGTCCCTTCTTTTGAATGATATTTGTCCCCTTCATTTGTCCTCAAATCCCTCTGTTCTTTAGGGCAGTAACTCTTTCTACCAGCATCCCATTAAATCCTTCCTAACTCTGAAGGATTCATGAAATCCTTCTCTGCACGGAGCCTGAGCCTTTGTCAGCTCAGGAACAGCTCAGGAAATCCTTGCTAGAGGAAGGGACCCAGTCCTTACTCATCCCCCTGACTATCAGACAAGGGTGATGGTTTTTTCTGACATCTCTCAGATGAAAACCTCATGCAGCTCATGGGGGTTATTCTCTGATCTGGCTCCCACTCACTGCATAAAGACAGGTCAGCAGTCATGTTCACCTGCAAAACAAGATGTCCAAATTTCAACACAGGCCTCCAAGTGAGCTTAGTTCAACACCTGTTTTTTCCACTGATTTTAATGAAACTTAAAAAGAGCTGTGCTCTTACAAATTTCGTTCCACATTCCTTTAAGTGTCTCCATAAGTGAGAAGTTGCATAATTCTGAGCCTAATTTCAGGTTGATTTAAAAATGCAGTTCTACTCTTTCAGCAGCTTTATTGGCAAAATAACTTTTTGAGCTGTGTTCTCTTGCTTTTTCATATATAATTAATTACAACAGAGGCTTATTACTTAAAGGATACAATACTCTAATGTAAAGATGTCACATCTGTTAGATAAGGGGACAGTGAAATCAGAAGCATTACCTAGGGTTGAGCTGAATGCCAATATTCGGTGGCTCTGATGTAATTAAACAGTACATTGCTCAATCTAGTCAGGAGCATAGGAACAGAGAAACACTATTTAGAAGAGACTGTAATGTTATTACAGAGCCTGATTCAACAAAGCACTTGAACATGAGCTTCAGATTAAGCACACATTTAATTCTTCTTCCACTGCAAAACAAGTTAAAATGAGCATATGCACAGTTGCCTTGAAGAATACATTAAATATGCTCAGAGAAGAAACTTGCAGGGACCACTTCACTGAGACCATCTCATCATCTCAAATGTATCTATCTATACTGACAATCCTTCTGTGATTATAAAGCCTGCTGTTATCTTAAAAAAAAAATACAAGCAAGGAGCTGAAGGACTGGAGAAAAAAGACTAAGCCCATGAAATGGGCACACTTGTAGAATGGGTACACTTGTACAGTTTTGTGCAATTTTGTAAGTACACTAAATTATTTTAGCAAATATGGGCCAAAAATTAATAATCCTGAAAAGTGCTTTGTGGTCTTTTAGGATCCCAGTCATCCGAATAGTAGGTGCATGGCAAAGCAGCTGGCTGAGTTTCCTTCTTCAAACAGATACGAAGTGAAAATTAAATTCACATCTCCTGATGCAGAGCAGGACACTATAACCCTGCATCTGACACAGCCATGTTTACCAAGGTTATGGTAAACAAAACACTCTTAACATCTGAATTTTTGGGTCTGGCTATCACCAAGATTCACACTGTCAGGTGCTTAAATGTCAGTCTGAACTTGGTCCAGAAAAATACACCAAGTAAAATTATAACACATAATTTTATAACACATAATAATATCACATTGCCAAAGTATCTCGAACTCCACTTAAACATGCACAGTTGGCTTGTTTCATTAAAAGGAAAAGAGAATTAAAACATCTAGAAGCTTTAGGAGAAAAATACGTACCATTTGTTTAAAAATACAATACTACAACTGAAGAGCCAGTACTTTTTCTCTAGAACAGAAGAAATTTAACAAGATAAAAATAAGTCAGGGAGAGTTTCAAAAGTACACTGAAACAACAGTGGAAACGGATAGGAAAAAAAATGGAGGTAAAATGTTGGGTTGATTAATATGCTAAACTCCTAAACGAGATGAGACTTGTTAATGAATTAATTCCAAAATTCCACTTGCTTAAATCTTGTTAAAATTCCCTTATATGAATCACTTTTCTGCAGTAGTTGAAATCAATCAAACTTTCAGAGATGAAATGGCTGAAAATTCTTAGGGATTTACTTTAAATGCATCATTACAACAGGGCACTTTCCAATTTCATTCTTAGTTCCAAGAAACCTGCCAGAGGGCAGGAAAATGCTTGTGACTTCCATTAGCCTTTTCAGCAGGACTGTCATAAATTTCCTCCCTATCCAAGGATACATCAACAGGAAGACAGACCACTGTATGCACAGAGTAAAAATATCTGTTACACAGAATAAAGGTGATTTGGTACCAGTTCAACATCTGTGTGCATAATTCATTATATTATATGATGTGTTTGGCATGAAGAAAAAGGGAAAGAGTTGAATAAAAATAATATCAAACTTTCTAAAAGCTGAAGGTTTTCATTTCCTAATGGGACCATCTATTCCAGGTAGATGAGTCTATCTTTGATAAAACAATTGAAAAATAAATTGCATTTGCAAAAGTCAGCTTGTACAAATCCACATAGAAGAGGATTATATTCCAATGAAAATATGTGAAGCATGTAACTGCAATGACAAGAACACAATAAAGCAAAATAATATTGGGAGTAAATACAAAAAGCTTTGTGATGAAACACTGAAGAATGACCTCAATGGCTATCTCCAGGGTTACTTTCATTACATGAAGTTGATTTCAGGACTGAGAAATATTTAGTTGCAGATGATGCCTTCTAGCATTGTTAAGAACTGAGACATCAGCAAAAGGATTAAAACATAACACAAGAATTGTATGGCTAAACAAGCAGAGACACTTGATGCAGTCCTTTTAGTTATTATTATTATTACTATGAAAATACTTGTGGATCCTGTCAATTTAAGTGCTGTGATTAGATTGGTTCTGCTCAAGAAACCATAGATGAAATAAAGTAGAAATTGCAAAACATAGTTTTGTAGAAATAGAATTTATATCTGCTCGGAATTACCTCATGCCCTGTTCAGCTGAGATTTCACTGAGGAAGATTTGGTAATATGCAATGGAAATGTGTGACAAAGCTTCTTTGATTTTTCATTTCAAACTGAATCCTAGGCATATATTCCACAAATTTTAAATGTAACATCGAATGCTGAAATAACTTGTGAATTTTTTTCTTTGCATTTTTAAATCCATCCAAGCATAACACAATTTTCCTCCTTTGTCCCCAGGGTTTTCTGGTTTTAGTCTTGATTAGAAGAAAAGTAAATGTCATTCCCTCAAAACCCTACTTCCTGACATGTTTGTAACAGTGCTGCTCAGTCCTTCCCTCTGGAAGATTAGGCAGAGTTATGGTGTGGGTGAGGATGGGTTACATGTGCACCCTGTGGGTCAACAGCAAAAACAGGACCAGAACTCAAAAAGCCAGCGGTATTTACTCAGTTTTGTCTTCAAACACACAGGGATGGACTCCCAATCTAATACACATTGAAAACAATGCCTTGCACTGCATCTAAACAAAAGAAAGCATCCATCTTTTATGGAATTACATTGATATACGTGATGCAAAGACTATTTTATTCAATAAAATAATACATTTTATTGTATAAAAAAAAATACACATTTTTTAGTGTTAACCCAAGTGTACGTCTCAGCTATTAAAAGCACTCGAACCCCCATTAAAAATACTGAAAATATTATGTGTATTCCCTGATTAAAAAAATCATAAAGCATCCAAAAATTCTGTATTCAACAACAGCCTTATATTACTTATGGCAATTTTTTAATAGTCTTGCAATTAAATTAAATAAACAAACAATAAAAACACCCCCACCCCCAAAAAAATACTAAAAATAACCCAAAATTTACTAGAATATCTAAGGAAAAAAAAAAGCAAGAGTAAATTTCAGTGAGCTAAGAGATGGTCAATGGGGTGGAATGGAATACCATGTCAAGGACAAGCTCAAAATTGTTGCCAGTCCTCCTGGACACCTTAGCACCAAGAAACACCAGTATGACTGTGCTCCTACCTGGATCCATGCCAAAAAGCCCATCAGTAAGACTGCCAGTAAGGCTGAATGCAGCTGGGAATAGCTAATAGAGCAGGAAGCTCTTTGCCCAAGACAGGCTCTCCCTGTGTGCACTTGGATGCTGAAGAGTTGCTGTGGGCTCAAGGTAACAAGGCTTCATGAAATAAGGCACAGGGTGCTTTATTCAGGCTCACCTGTGTGCTTCTTCCCTAAAGCTGGTGCTGATTTGCACTGCTTTTCTAGGTATTTAGAGCATAGAAAAGAAGAAAGCATCTGTCTGGGATAAAAATCCAAACAAAACAGGCAGGGGATCCTTAGAAGCAACCATAACCCCAGTTGCTTGAGTAGGAACTATTGGAATGGCAGAAAATCCTGTCCTTGCACTGTACCATGGATCAGTAAATGACCAGGGTTTTGCATTCCCTGCAGTTTAAAGAGAAAGAATCTCACTGGAAATTAAAGCAGAGTCAGATGAAAACCTAACTGATATCAGCAGGGGAACACAAACAAAGGCAAGGCAATAGTTCTGTTTGTTTAAAGGCTGTAGCGATGCAAAAGGAAATCAATTTGTCCCAAAGCAGGTCAAGAACTTTAAAAGAGTATTTGTACTTTTCCTTTGTGTGTAACTTGGTGTAATTACTGCAGTAAAAAGAAGAAAGAAAAATTCAAAGAATTCTTTGTTGCCAAATTTTTGAACTGGTTCAAAGCATTAAATCTGGTATTTATTGTACAGATGCACATCAGATACATTTCCCCAAGCTTAGTGGGCTGGGCAGCAGACACAGTTGTTGCCTTTCTGTGCCAGCTTGGGCAGAAGTGATGGTTTTGTAGTGTGGAGTTATCCAGCCTCATGCTGGGCTGCAAGTTCCACATTCAACACAGCAGCTTGGCTGTCACCCTGTGCATCCTGGGGCGGGGCAGGAGGCACAGCTGCTCAGGCATGCTGCTGGGACCTGTGCACCTGCAAGCAGTTTGGGAGTGTTTTGTGACCTAAATAATTTCAGATCCACGCAACTGTACTGATGATACCTGTCTATACAGGGAGGCCCCACCCCTGGAAATGTTCAGGGCCAGGTTGGATGGGGTTTTGAGCAGCCTGGTCTAGTGGAAGCTGTCCCTCCTTGGCTGGGAATTGGAACCAGATAACTTTTGAGGTTGCTTCCAACCCAAACCATTCTATGATTCTATACTTATGGCACTAAACCCATTGCTGCTGGCTCTAATAAATTAGGAATGAAGGAATGAAGGAATGAAGGAATGAAGGAATGAAGGAATGAAGGAATGAAGGAATGAAGGAATGAAGGAATGAAGGAATGAAGGAAATCTTCTTGCTTTCCATGCCTTTCATGGGAAAAAAGCGGAGAAGGGCTAATTAGCATAAGAGAATTTTGAGAGCAGCCTGTATCTTGGGAAGGGCCACCACAAGTCAAGATTTAACAGTGAGACCAAGGACTGAACTACCTGTGAAACTCTCACTGACTGCAAACATATGCTGTTAGCAAGAAGGTGAGCACATCATGGCCAGATGGACCATCCACCACCATCTGAAACCCAACATATCTGTCTCCCTCAAACAACATGTGTGCAGCAACCCAGACCTGATCACTGCCTTCTCTGTTTCAGGCTTTACTTTCTTCCCTGTGCCAGCCCATCCAAACTGCCAGGCTGATGCTGAAGGACACAGTTCTGCCAGGGAGCATCATGGCAGAGCATCAATGTCACTTTGATTTACCCACAGGTGCTTTCTGCAGCCAGCTGGGCTGCAGGGTGTGAGGCTGCTGTCCTCACTGCTGGCCAAGGGAAGGATTTGAGGGGCTGGACACATCATAGCACAATGTATTTGCCAGTGGTGGCTATGCCTGCTGGATACTGGAATTACCCTCCTGCTGATGGCAGGGTAAGTGAAGAGGGAAGTCACCCCCTGAGTAAACTTCACCCTTTCTAAGTGATTGGAAGCATATTGTGCCCACACAGGGGAAGAAAATTTCACAGATTCTGACTGCTTTCATCCCTTGGGCAGAAACATGCAGAGTGGAAATCAGTAGGAATTATTTTGAGAAGATAAAAACCAATCAAACAACCAAAAAAACCCAAGAGCCAAAAATCCAAAAAGGAATGTGAAGAAGACAAGGCAAGTAAGGAACCATCTTGATCAACCCATATGTGTTTTTCTATTAAATTATGCTGAACACTTTTTATATTCCTCCAGGAGCCCTAAAGAACTTTGATGTGGCATGGCAAAACTATTAGTTACAAGCTAACAAATGCCAGTTATGCCAGGCAGTTTGATAGGAGAAACAGCACCTATGGATTAAATGCAGAGTAGAGGCCATTCCTGTCTGTTTGAGTCACAAGCAACTCCCCTTTCCCCATGCAGAGAATTGGCAGCTTTCAGTTTGCCACATGGTCAGAAAATAATTAAATTAACTAGGGAAAATCAACTGGTTGACCTAGTTACTGTAAGTTATAAAAATTGCTGAATGTCTCCAAGATGAGACAGATGATTGGGATATCAAATCATGAGGAAAATCCTTCTCCTGAAAAGGACCCTTCAAGTTACATTTCCAAAGAAGGGAATAACAAAAATCTAGAAAGTTCTTAGATGCAGAGGTTTGGTACAAAAATGAGCTACTTATATACACTTCTTAATTCTGTTCTTTCATAAAGATTTTGTTAAAATATTCATTGGCTTTCACTCCAGAGATGGCTGCATTTCACAGGTGAGTGAAACCAGCACTGCAGGCAATATCTGTAGAGCACTTGCTGAATTTTTGTAAGCTTTATTATTACTGATTCAATCTGTGTAAGAGGAAAAAGGGCATCCAAATGGCACTTAAGATGGAATAAGGAGCCCTTCATAAAGCTATTAAGAAATTAATAATTACAGGAAGACAGATGTAATTACATCCAGAAGATCAATGCAGCTTTTAATGAAGAAGAATTTCAGGACCCTAAATACAAATTGAGATAAGAAACTTCTGAGGCTCTCTCACATACCCCTGCTAGATAAATGGGACCAAGGAACAAAGGGGTTAAAATGCTGTTATGCAAAACAAAATCATTCTGGAATCGTACTGAAAACCTTGAGGAAGCTGGTTTGACCTGTGAAACCAGCTTCAAAGTGTCTTCTTTGATGTATGATTTTGGTAGATGTTAACTAATGGTCCTAATAAAGAAATGTTTGGTGTGTTCATTGCAAATGGGGCAGATGACATGAAAAGCTGCCTCCTGTTAAAACGTTTGTGTTTCCCATGGAGATGAAGAACCTTAAGACTCCCACAGACTTGAGTAGCTATAAAGAAACCCTTCTCTCCCAGCCTGCAGAAATCTCTAAGCACTGGCATGATGAAGAAGACAAGTGTTCATCATCCCTTGCCTGTAGCTGAGGCCAGGAGATTTGGCAGGACACCTGCACATGGAGGGTGGGTGTCAGGGCTGTAGCTTGGCCAAGGAACAGCAGGGAGAATGTCATGGCTCCTCTGCCTCCCTCATCTGAATCCTTCAGGCTTAGAATGGACAAACAAAACACAATTGAAAGAGAAATTCCATTGAGCAGGAATTTCACCTCCTGTCAGGTGTGAGGAAAACAGACAAAGGGGAACAATAATACCTGACTCCTGTATTGACAAATTACATGGGAAATAAGCACAGGGGAAAATAAACTGAATTAGCAAGTCCACACACCATTTAAAATAAGCCTACAAATCCCAGCCTCTCCAGGTACATCCAGCTATACAGCAGATGCCCTTCACACAGGCAAATACACACAACAGCAAATGGAGTGTTTTTTCAAAACACCATAGAAATAAAAGAAGTCCCAAAATATACCCAAAGCATCCTAAAAACGGAGCAAGGCGGAATAAGTTGATTTTAAAGTCCTGGGGCCCTATGAGCTGAAAATGCTGTTACATGGAAAGAACATAAGCATCAGTTTTCACTAAAAGGTAAACACAAAAAGAAAATGTTTTTGCCAACAAACTATGGTAAAGAATTTCTGTCTTGATCTTCTTTCTTTTTTCTGAGGCATGTTAGTACATCTCGGTGCTGTGCTTTCCTTATGGCTGCCTCCAAATCCCACACATTTGTACCTCATCAGGAGAAACAACAATGCTCTTCTTCCTACATAGCTCTAGTAGATTCTAAACTTAATTACAAGCAACACTTTGTCTGACCAATGGGAAAGCTGCAGGAAAAAATATCCAACAAACTAGTCTTAGCACAAAATGGACATTGAAGAATAGTTGCAGCTAAAACATTGCAGAACACACTGTGCAGAACAATTCTTCATTCACTAGGAGCTAGTTCTGCTCCAGATTTGCAGCTGTTACAGCTCTGCAAGCTTTGCAGGAAGCCTTTCCATTTGTACCAGCCAAAGATCCAGCTCACAGTGAAGCACATTTGGAAAAAATTCCTGGTCAATACCTGCCTGAAGTTTGTTTCCAGCACTTATCAGAAAAGTTCATTATGATGGCAAAAAATAAAATACTCTTCTGAAGAGAAAGAAAATCCTCAATTATCAAACTACTGGCTTCAGCAATATTTTTTGAGAGAGAAGGTAAAAAGGACAAAGTCTCAAGAGATTCTGAGGATTAGTGGGGATTTAATAGGAAATGCATTGCAGACAGCAACTTTTGTCAGTAATTTTGAAGACCTGGGTGGTCTGATTCAACAGGATGGAAAAGTCAAACACTGTACACTGAGAAGTTTACCAACAACAGAATAGCAATGTTATGAAACAACAAGCCCCAACTCTTTTCATAGTCAGTGCATAGTATCTTTCTTAATCTGCTTCAAATCACAGTTACAATATTACTTCTGAGTGTACATTTGTCAGTTGATAAATATTACAGATGATATGTTGAAATAGTTATGATAAGCTGAATACCTTAATATGGGGTTCAGCTTTGAAAAACTCACTGTTCTTAAAGCAAAATAGACTTGAAAATCAAAAACTTTCACTGGAAATAAAGAGAAGGATTGGTTGGCACCATACCACATGCAGCCACAAGGAAATGTGCAATGCCTACATGGACAAAAAGGATCTCTGGGATCTTTTCTAGTCCCTTAAAAGGTCTTGAAAAGTAAAGATCTAGACCTCAAAAGCTAAGTTACACAAGATGATTATTGATAAGAATTTGAAATGTAAAGTTGCAGACACAAGGAATGTAGAAGACATAGCAATTTAATGAGATGGTTTTCAATCCACCTAAATGAGTTTCCTCTTATCAGTGAGCTCTTGTCCTTTTATTTTGAGAGAGGCCTTTGCCTGGCCATGGGTGTTCAAATAGGACTCAGAAATAGCTTGTCTGATAGAAAATGTTGTTAAGATATGATAGCTCCTGTCTGTAATATTCCCAGGTAGTGATGGGGAAGGATTAAGGCCAGAAATAGATCTTACAATGTGACTGTACTAACCAAAATTTACTTTAGCTTTCTTTACAAGCATAGGATAAGAAAGTGATGTGTCTTAGAAAATGTTCTGTTCAATCTGAAACAGAAATGCTTTTTTGTTTGTTTCAGTAATAATCCTACCCAATTAAATGTGATCAGAGCTGATTTTCCTTTTGATCTGTTGGTGTGTGCATAGGATGAAAAATCGATTAGTCATTTCAGCACACGAGTGAATGTCTTCAGCACTTTTTTTAGCATAATGAATGTGCTTAGAAAGATATGAACTTCAATGACAAGATCTTTGTAGAGGCTTTGGGTTTTTTTCAGTTTGGGGTTTTTTTTCACAATTTATTTTAACACCTATGATGTATGAGGCTTAGGAGAAATGTAAGCAATTCAGCCTGCTGCACACTTTGCTATCAGAAGCATGCCTGAAGTGTATCTGAGAAGCAGTTGGAAAAATCCCCTCTGAATTGCTTTGAGTTCCATGGTTCTGTTCCTCTTTTAGGCCCCTCTCAAAAAAAAAAAAAAAAAAAGAAAAAAAAAAGTAAGATTTTTCACTAACAGTACTAACAGTGAAGTGCTCTGCACTTGAGCAGCCTCACCCACACAAACTTCAGAGAAAGGGGTAGGAAAAATCTGGGTGTGACTCTCCAAGTGCTCTGTCTTCTGAACTATGAGGCAAAAGGTACAAACGAATCAGGCAAATCCAATTCAACTCTGGAACTATGAGTCTACATGTGTTATGATGGAAGCCAAAGAAGCCTAATCTGTTCTGTGGGCAAAGCTGGACAGGTGTTTCACCCAGGCCCACTTTGTTCTATTTGTAGCCTTAAAAAGCATTGGCCTGAAGGGGCTGAAACCATTTTGAGGAGTATTTGAGCATGTTAGAGAGCGTCCTGGGAGCTCAGTTTATGCTACTGGAACAGGACTTAAATGCATGAATCATGGCTGGCAGTGAAGAGGGAATTGTGCTCTTCACTTTTAGTGTGCAAAATATTACTCTTCACTGCTCATAAAACCTCTATATATAGGAGAAGACATCCTATTGACAAGTATTATTAGCCACGCACAGGCCTAAAAAAATTAAACTGGTTAAGCAGCTGGAGTTTCTTTGCCAATGACCATTATTTTTTTACCACTCATATCAGAAGTGAGTATGATCATCTCTTTGCTTTTTCCCTCCACCAGACTCTTCAGGACGTCATCTTAATCTTAAGATTTTTCTTATCTCATTCCAAAGCATTAGTTCCCGCAAGGTAGCTTAAATGTGTACATATATGGACCATAAACCCATTTTGATTCCTCATAAAGCAAAACATTGTTCTGCTTGCATTTCCTTTCTACCTCTTCCTCCAGTGTCCCTCTCTCACTCCCTGCTCCCTGCCACATTGGGAGCATTTTAAAAACAGAATTAATCAGTCAAGCCAACTACTCTGGCTTCATAATTAATTCCCCTTGTTATTCACTATTGAGTCATGAGGCAGAAGATGGGTGTCTTGATCTTGAAGATAGGACAAAGATACAAAATATTTCCATCCGGTGCTGGAAGAAAGGTTACAACCTGCTTCATACAGAATTCAATTAGGAATCACAGACAGGGGAAGCAAATTTGTATTAATTCCTACAGATGCCAGAATGCTTTCAATGCATTTCTGCTTAAATTCTTTCCTCTAAAAGATTTTTAACTAATCACAACATTAGATTAGTTCTTTTAAAACAGTAGGTGATCAATTGAATTTCAATGCCTGAGGATAGAAATTTAAAGATTCCCAGATGTTTCATGGAAATCATCAAAAACTATTAAATTGAGAAGTGATTCTGACACTAACTGAATTATCTACCCAAGTATTTCTATTGCACTGCTATCTGGGTATTTGTTTATCATGAGACATTTTTTAAGTGTTCACTAGGAAATGTGGATAGACTCAAGCAGGCAGGGTTTCACCTCTCTTTGTAAATGAAGAGCTATAAAAAAATTAGTGTTTTGTAAATCCCATGTGGCTTTTAGTTCTAAATGTCTGAAGGGAAGACCAAAAAAAAAAAAATTGACACCTCTGGTCTTTATGTCAGTGAATTCTAGGAGGAAAATTAGATGATCTTCTGTTGGAAATTATCAATTGCTTCCATAGACGAGAGCCAGATGCTGATCTAATGCTACATTAAAGCAGAAACTGAATTTTTTCTTCCTGAAAACATTCTGAACTGTCACCATTTTGTTTCCTCTAATATCTGAAACATGTAGGAACAATTTCTTTCTTCTCTAATTTGTGTGCTTGCATACGTGTGTGGGTATAAAAACTGCAGAATCTGTACAAAGCTGATAAATGCATATTTAGAAAAGATACATTTGGAAAAGACAGAACAGTTCTACCAAATAAATTCAAGCTTTCTGATATTCCCAAATCTAGACGTGTCATTTAAATTTCCTGTTCCAACAAATTCACCTTTGAGGCAGTTTGATATTTAACTGACCGCCTATTTTGAAAAACTATATCATCTTGGAGTGGCAGCCTGATTTTCTGATACAGCCATTGTTCCTGATGAGTCAGGAACACGGAAGAAAATCCATGTTGTGATGCTTGAAGATAATTTCTTGTGCATGGATTTACAGCACGTATTTATGTTAATGTTACCAGATCCTTCAGGTGTTTTCCATAAGGTTCAGGTTCCAGAAGTTCATAAGGGGCATGGCTAAATAACTGAACCCATGGCCTCCTTGTGTCAGTCAACAATCTTTTTGCTCTAGCTTCATATTTATTGCTGCTGTAAGGAGAGTTAATGAGAAAATAAAGTTGAAGCCTCATCCTCTGTGCACATGGCACGTATTTGATGGGACAGACTGTCTTGCATGAGATGCTAATTGCTTTACTCATTTCATCTACTGTCTGAGTCACATCATTATCCTAAAGTGCAAGATCTTCACTTTAGGAGTTATTTGAACTGCTTGGAAAAGGATGGGCTCGTGATAAATGCACTCAATAAAGTAGATACTTATTTCCCTCCTACTATTTCACAGATTGAGAGAACAGCGATTCTCTCAATCTTCAACAAATACCGTGGTTGGTGAGGGTGTGAATAGACACAGGCAGGTGACTAGAATAACCACAAAACTATGGCTGAAATGCAGAGTAAATTTATTTACTCTTGCAAAGAGGATGATCCTGAAACAACACTCAAGCAGCAGGGACACACAAGTGGGAATATCGACACCGTCAGAGATTCTGCTTCTCAAAATGGACAGAGGATAAACAGCAGCAGGCATAATATAGGGTTTTCCACACTGATACTCTCCAGTATTCCCAACTGCTAAGTCATGTGAGGGAATCTACCCCCTTCCCACCAACCTTCAGCTATTAACCCTCTCCTCCCAACAGTGGGTGTCTTGGAGAACTCTGTTGTGGATTGTAATCTGAGAGGAGGCTTCTCAGCCTGCAGTTTTCAGGCTGCCTCCCAAGGACCACTTCATAAACCTGAGGTCAAGCCCCAGAGAGGGGGAGACATATGGTTTAAGAGAGCAGTGAGAGAAATTCCATGCAATGACTTGACTAAAAATCTTTTGTAAAGTACCTGATGCAGGTTTGAACTCAGACTTGTAACTTCTAGCAGTTGACACAGAAACAATGCACCAGAGAGAAGTGCTAACTGCTGCCCACTCTGCCTTTGCACCAATTCCATCGCCCTCTTCTCTGAGGCAGCAGAATGAATGGTGTGTCCAGCTCTGAGCCACTGCAACTCAAAGCTTGATGTACTTTGAGGTCCATCTGGAGAGATGCCCAAATCTGCCATCCATCCCTCCAGTGGACAGTGCAGGGTTCACAAAGCCAGCTCAAGTTTTTTCAGCAGTGGAAGCAAAAGCAAATGTCACTCTTCTGGGCTAAAAACTGATGTCCCTGCTGTGGTGAGAAGCCAGGCTCAGCACACACATGGGTGTGCTGCCCAGTCCTGCCCAGCTCCCAGGGGCACCTCTGGAGCTGTGCTGCAGCACTGCATCCACAGCCTCCCCAGCAGCCCACCCTGCTCACCCTGGAGCCTCTGCCTGCTGAGCCTCCACCTGGTCCCTCATGCTATGCTTTTAGGGATTGCCACACTGGAGCCAGCTTTGAAGTAGCTGACAAATACTGGAGTGATAACTGAGGCAGCAGGAGCCCAGCAGAAAGCAGCTACCAAAATCCTCATCTTCCTCCTCAGCTCCTTTAAGCTGTGTGGGGCTGCATTTGGCCTGCATCAGTACTCCCCTGCTGAGACTGCAGGCAGAGAAAGAGAGGGAATTTAGCCCCTTTGGTTACAAGATGTAAATTAATATAATCCTTTTGCTTGTTCAGTGTGGTGGTATATATGTTCCTAGGCAACCACAGCTTTTGGGGGAATTTTGAAATTCTCTTGATTATCTCTCCTAAAGCATAGACTGAGACCTGACCATTTCAGTTTTCTACTGAATATTTATTACTATTTTCTATACAGTGAGGTCTAGAGCTCAGTACAACTGGTTCTGAGTTCAGCAAGGAGCTTTATGTACAACCACTAATGCAATCTATGCCTTAGCAATACTAATGATGGATTCACACTGATAGAAATCCAGCTAAATCATAAGAAATTCATTAAACCTAAACCTGGATAATCTACCATGCATTCAATTAGAATGCTTGCCTACCATGAAAAGCAGAAATATGAAAACGTGCTTATTAAAAACACCCACCCATCCCCCAGAAAGAGAACCCAAGCTGTCCTTCCAAGGAGGCTGCTCCTTCTTTCTGCCTCCCCCACTGTCACTATTACCCTAAGAGCAGAGAGCATACATAAGAATTCCTTGGAGGGATGCAAAGGACAACCCAATGAATAATGCTGTGGGAGTGATTTGTAGCTTTCCCCAAAGCGTGAGCTGATTTGTTATGAATAGAACGCAGCCTGCTGCTCTGTTGAAAGCCAAATCTATGTGACTGATTTTCTTTTAATGCATTTATGGTAAAGAATGATCCTGCATTTGATTGCATGACCGATCACCCTGACACATACAGCTGATATTCTACCTGTGCAATCATAATTCTACACGTACCGACAAAAGAAAAAGCAGAAAAAAAGAGATGTGTTTTAGCTGACTGCCTTACTTTCTCATTCCACTGGTGCAAAGGCCATCTGATTTAAATTCTTCAAAGACACATCAGTTGGAAAGAAGCATTTCAGGTTATCATTTTAAGACTGTATTTGCAGTGTGGTTTAAAAGGACAGCCTATGTGGATTTTGACTTGGAAGACCATTCATTGGAAAAGTAAAACCTGGTAAAAATGTGTGGGATTACATAACTGATTTTTGGATGTTCTTGCTAATTAATGAAGTTTTAAGAAGCTTGTAAATTACCTTGAGTAAGCAGATATAAACAAGATCTACCTTTGAGAGCAGAAACTTATTGTTCCTGTAGGGCTAGGGGAATTAAATCTTTATTCAGAGTGCTTAAACACAGCCATATATCAGGACCTGAATGGAAATTATTTGGCATAATATACTGAATATAAACCTTATACTGTCCCTGCCTGTGCTGTCCTGCTACTATAGAAGACTGTTTTATAACAGAAAGAGCCCACAAACAAGGAATGTTGGCACATCTCCATTTTGCAGGGGGATATCAAAGTTATTTCAAAATAACTCTGCTGTATCTTCTGAAGAATGGGAGAAAACCCACTGAAAATTGCTTGTGCTTTTAGACACCTGAGAGAAAGGATATTGGATAACTCCCCCAGAGGCTGACCCAGAGCTGGAAGAGGCAGGTCTTTAAACAGATGAGAATGGCAATGGCTAGAGAGTACAGCATAATATCTTTGCCTCCTACTTTCTATTCATTAAATGGAGATAGTGTTTTGGTTTTCTTTTCTGAGGAATATCATTACTTTCCCAAACCAGAGATAAAAGTGGAAAAATGTAACCTCCAAAACCAGCCAGAAGGAACCGATGACCAAATCTGAGCAATGTTGGGTCCACACACTCATGCTCAGAGAAAAATCAAAGTCAGCCACCACCTGAAGTTCTTCCTTGTACATTTATTTTTTTCTATTTTCTGCATCACTGCTACCTGAATAAACTATCCATCACACTCAAAAGATACTACTCCCCACTCATCATCTCTTGTACAAACAACTTTGTTATTAGTAATTTCAGTCAGAGTTTCATCTCACAATGTTATTTTAACTATGCTGTTTCTGATTTTTAACAAGGGATGATATCGTTATCTTGAGCAAAACATAAGCATTACATTAAAACAGACAGTGATGGCTTTAACTGTGGTTCTGCAGCAAATCTAGGAGAAAGAGTAGCATGAAGAGAAACATGAAGTTATACTGATCTGTGAACAAAGACTCTGATTGTAATTTTCCTGAGATTTGTTTATAATGACACAAAGGTGTGAGCAAAGCACTTAAGTAAGACCTAAGGTACCTGACAGCAAATTACCACTGCTTAAACTACTCTCAATTGTTGCGAGTGGATTTGACATATGACATCACACTGCTTCTGGCTATGAACTCAGACTGTTCACCCACACCCAAGCCTGCTATCAAATTCATACTTTAGGCAAATACTACCTATTAATTTCAAAGGCACATTAAGACATTCGAAAACTTTGGAGGTTCTGACTTATAAATGATTTTGTGGGAGATGAGGCTAGAATTGGATGTGACTATCTCTCAGGCAGCCATTTCCCTGATGGGCAGTGAAATGGTTAATTGGTGATGAATGGGTCAGGTGTAACAAGAAAGATGCAATCAACACTTGCAAATTTTTCTTTAGGGGTGAAAAATCCTTTGGCATTAATTCTCATGATTCCTAAGAAATGGGGACAGGCTGGCAAAGTTTAAATGACTTTAAATGATGCCCATGGCCTTATGCAAAATCTGATTTCGACTCCAATGATTGATGGGTTGCCATTAGTAGAAGAAAGAAAAGTTCAGAAATTGAGCCAAGTAAATCAAGAAAGACCTTTTGAGTTTACAATGAACACTTCAACATGATTCAAAAATTGTTTTAACCAAGATTTCATTTTCTGTAAATATATGTTGCCTTCAGAATATGAACTATTCATTTCCATGAGTCGCTTTTGAGCCAGACTTTCATTTGGCCTGAAAAGATGCCCAGCTTTCCCTGCCAGCTTTTCAAGGCTTTATTTGATTTACTTCAATGACACTGGGGGACTTCAGCTTCTGCATGAGCTCTGGCAGAAACTCTCCTCTTTTTAGATATAGGTGGCTCAGATACATGAAGCATTGAAGTTCTCACTACACCATTTGCTGAATTTCTTTTCTTAATAGCTGAAACAATTTTATTTTTAGTTAAAAAAAATAAAAAGAAACTACTTTCAGGTTCATGAAAATACCCTCCAAATTCCTATCATGACTAGCCAACTCACTCCACTGCAAGATACCAAGCAAATTGAAAAATAACTGAAAATTAATTTGTTCCAACATTATAAATAGTGAAGTAAAAGGTGCAACTGGTTCACTGTCTCAATGGAATGAGGAAACTGCTTTAATGTTAGCATAATATTTAATTTCTTTTTGAAATCAGAAATTTTAAAATAGGGCTTTTCATTTTATCCCAAGTTAAACATTTCCTTTTGATTTTAACCTTTCAAATATGGAACATTTATTTTTATTTTTTCTTTAGAATGGAGCATGTTTCAGAAAAATAATCTTCTGAATCAAAAATGTATTCATTTTATTTGACAGGAAAAATATTTTTGTTTACAGAGAGAAGAGGGACACTCTGGCAATTACACTACCCAAGAGAGAAATGGTCTCAGGAAAAATTACAGCTCATCTGTGAATTTTTCTCCTAGCCTCAAATCAAGACACAGCTGTACCATTTTGAATTTTCTTGTAATTCCAGCTTCTCATGAGAGCTCCAAATGGAACTCTCTGGTCTGACACAGACTCCCTGTGCAAACCAGGGCCAATTCTGTTTTTCTGTTGTTTTTTTTGGCAGGTTTTGTTTTTGTTTTTTTGGTGGGGTTTTTTTGTTTGTTTTTTTGCGGTTTTTTTTGTTTTTATTTTTGCACTTCAGAAGACATTATATGCAATTTGCAAACCTTATTTTCAGACTTACACTGAATGCCACTTTCTTGGAGTTTTTCACCTGAGATCAGAAAACTTTCTACCATGTGTGTTTTGCTGATGACCAGAACTGCTCTGAGGTATCAGAGAGAAATCAAAGCAGCTCTCAAGTGAATTTTTAGCATACTTGACACTACTGCCAAAGCCTAGACAATGTTGTTGCCATTTTTATCATGGAATATGTGTCCATACACGAAAAAAGTCTTGAAAGTATATGTATCATAACTAAGGTGGAATTTGAGAATTTTTAAATTAAACAAAATCATATAAAACAACAGAAGAGCAACTGACAACCTCTTCATTTACTAGACCTCCTAGAGAGCTCTGCAACATAAATAAATGAGTTATGGGTAAGCTGATTTTGGTTTGGATTTGCTCATACAGTGTAATGTAGTTTTTTGTTAATTAAGAAACAGAGCCTAGCCTGACACTATTTGAGAAATAGGATTATAAAGATGTAATTTTATGTTAGACTGCTGTGTAAATAGGCTCATTCCCAGATTGTTAGAGCAGTGAGCGTTTTGATAAGATACCTGGAAAGCCTGACTATATTAACAGTACAACCTTCATAATTATGTTATTGTGGAGTGATAGCAACATAAATGAATACACAATGGATCAGAAGAAATGGCAGCATGCAGAAGTGCACATAAGCAAAAGGTTTAAGACTGATGCTGAAAGTAAATGAATAAAATTGAGCATGTAAGTAGTATCCCTTGCAACTCCATATGCAAGGCCTTGTGATATTCTTGCCCAGTAAAAAACCCCATGAGCTTATGGTTAAAGAATGAATGGCCCATTCCAGAGATATTGAGGGCTGTTGTGAGCCCCCTTCACTTTGCATGTTCACAGCACATTGTAAATCCCTCTCTTGGCAAAGTGTCATCTCAAGATCATCTCAAGATCATCTTAGCGTGATGCTTTTAAACAACTCTTCTTTGTGAGGATGGTGACCCAGGCCTGATATGGCACCAAAACCAAATTCCATCTGACACCCCTTCCCTATCTTCCTCGCACTGCTTCACAACTAGACCATTCTTTACTGCATTTCTGGCAGGGATTCAAAGTGGTGTTTACAGGCTCAGAGCAGTTTGTCACTCACTGCTGCAGAAGGGCCCCTGGCCATGGGGACCACCTCCTCCATGAGATGGCTCCTCCTGCAAGGAAGCCACCAGAGGGAGCAGAGCCATCAGAGCTGCCCTTTAAACAAACCTATTTAGGATTGCTGGAGCAGCTTGGTGTCAGCTCACTGGAAGATAAGTGCTGCTTGTTGAGTGCTATTTTTAATTAAGCAAAGATAGCACTCCAGCAATCATGGGACTGATGATGCAGCTACTTCCCAGCTTCATTATAACTGAAAACATTCCTAGGTCTGTCCTGGATTGCTCTTCAAGCACCTGTGTAACAGCATCAGTCCCCCTCATTTCCAAGGAGACTGGGATTCAATTCTCTTTTGGCCCACAAAAGCACTTGTGCAAAAAGTTGCTAGACCAGTGTTTCCTGGACTGTCACCATAGACTTTTGCAACAATTTATAGGGCAAAATATAGTGCCCCACTGTGGCATTCCTCAGTTGAGGCCGGCTTATTCCTGCTGTGCTCCTCCAGCACAATTCTCTCCCCACCTCCCTGGCACCCAGCAATGTCACAAAGCAGAGTGTGCAACAGGCAGTGGAGCTGGCATCTTACAGCAGCAAGAGCCAAGGACTGGTGCTGCTGCTGCTGCTAATATCCAACACAAACTTGGCAGACCCCTGCATCTCCCCTTCTTCTTCAGTTAAGTAGCTGTAGCAACTACACTTTCCTCCTCTATGGACTACTTTGAAATGTTCCGAAGAAACTGTATTGCAGCCAAGTATGAAATTCTCCCACACTATTTCTGATCAAACTTGTCTTCCATACACTACATGTAAATACAACTTCAATTCGTATTTAATGCAAATGCTTTCTCCTCTCCTAGCATAAGGGATTCCATCAATTGAAGAAAACATTAGGACATTTGGGATTAGGGCTTTAAAGAAGCTCCACTATTTAGATAACCCATCCCCCATCTCTTTTAATTTAAAACCCGTTTAAAACCCCTTTTCAAGTTTCCAAAGCAGCTATAAGGTGCTTTAACACACATGAAGCAAATGGAATTATTTTGTAATGAAAGTCTTGTCATACATCATTAGGATCTTCCTCCTACCTATAGGGCCATTTAGGAAGCTGAATAAATCTCTCCAGCTTTATAGCTGTAAGAAATGGTACATTAAGTTTGCTGCCCTCAGAGTGCCTGAAGAAATCCAAACACCCGATTTCTTCAAGTCCAGGAGGTTTTATATTCCTGCTTCCAAATGCTGTTTGGCAGAGGTCTCCAACAGCAAATCCTCACTTGGCAGCTGTGAACAGAGGTCTACAAGCTCTAAAGAGACATATTTATCACAAAGCACACCAAGAGCTGTAAGCACTGTATTTCTGGTGAACAATAACCTATTGCCTCCTCACATCTATGTTGTTGGTCTTCTCAAGACACAGGAACTCCTATTCTGGACCCTTATTTGGTCACAATCTCTTGCAGTCCAGGAGCTTGCTGGACTCAGCTCAGCTCTCACAGCCTGGGATTTTGGACCCCTCTCACTCTGGCCAGGGGAGTGACACTCCAGCATTTACTGTCCTTCCAGATGTGGGAGCACCACCCCTCCCAGAGCTGCAGCAACAGCTCGGCCACTGAATTGCTCCTAATTAAGAGGCTGGCAGCAGTATCCAGGCAAGCACATGTAGGTAAATACTAGAGCTTTTGGACACATAGATTTTAGATGAAAAATCATAGAAAACAAAAGCATTTAATAAAAACATGCATGATAGAAGTCCTTTTATTTTTCCCTTAAAACACACCCATTGGAATTACTTTCTAGCATTCTCAGCTGTATCTTAATTTGAACCAGAACTAAATTATTTTCATTCCTGTTATGCTAGTATAATTTTCTATTATCTCAGTGGAAAATGTTATCAAATTAATGCATTTATCCATTTTCATATGGGTTCTGTGACATTTTGTTTTTTACTCTGCTGGAAAACTGACAGTTGTTTGGTTTCTATTTGTGTTTCTACTATAGCTGAATGAATAATACTTTTATTTCAAAACATCTGAGTCTTTTTGTAAGGGCATTGGGGGGAAGGAAGATTTCAAGTGGAGTAAGTTTTGTTTCTTTTTTGTAGCTGAGAAAAAAAACCCAAATAAGTGACCCACTCTTTGCAGTCCATTGAAATGGATGGGTTGCCTGCCTGGGGGCCAAAAACAAAAGCTGGCTCAGTTTTAAAGTACAGGAGGACATTGATCAAAGACCACCACTTTTAGGGAGATCAGTAACAAATAATATTACTTAGGATTCCATTTATGATTTCCATCTAGCATTCATTGCATCTTTTTCTCACACTTAACTTTAGCATCTGGTGACTTGCATGAATGCAGGCTGCCTAATAAACACTAGAGCAAAATCAAGAAAAAGGCTTATTTCAACAGTGGATTCCACCATAAGCTGGTTTTTGCTGTTCTAAACTATTCCATCCTTTTCTTTGTGTGTGTTGTATAAGGCTTACTCCAGTACATTTGCTAAGTAACTAACATGCAAAAAAATCCCAAAAACAAAACAAAAACAAAACAAACAAAAAACCCACAAAAATTGAGGTTTTAAGCTTTTTTTCACTCCTTACACTTAAAGGAGTGTGGAGAACCCACTCATCCTCCACAGAGACAGCACTAGTACCAGACCGTGATAACACCCTCCACAGTAAACTTCTGACCACAGTAATCAATCTAGCTGTCTTTTTGTCTCAGCTCTGGAGATGAAATCAGAGTTAAACACCATTGATAAACAGCTACAAACATATGGTCATTAAACTCTGAGGGATCTCTGTTCCTAAGCCCTGTTGGATGAAGGTCTGGATGCTATTTAAAAAAGACTTTCCCTTTTTCCAAACTCAGCTGCAGAGAAACCTGATCAGGAGTTACTTGACAAAAGAGGGAGTAGAAACTTCCCAAGGGAAATATCCTTCATTCGTCACTATGTCACCTCTCTCTGCTGCATTTTGTATTTGTTTATCATTAACAAACACTGTGTAAAGCAAACCTCCCCAAAGATCACACTACAGAAATAATTACAATACTCTCACATGAGAGACCAATAGTAAAAGCTAAACTTGCCTTTAAAATACGAAACTAGTACCATTCTCCCATTCCCTTTCTGTTAAATATCTATTAAATTGGCCAGCAGCTACTTCAGAAGTGGCTGCTAGACATTTATTGCATGTTACACACTGTTGCTCAATTTTATGTTCTCTGGTAGGGGGAGCACACACACTTGAAATGCACTTAATGTGCAGAGGGGGCAGAGTGAAAGCCCCAGGGCTGCAGTTACCTAATGGAGTGTTGTATGTTCCAGTGGAATAGAGAAATGCAAATGTTCTCTCTGACCAGCCTCACAAATTTCTCTGGACCAACCTGGCAGATTGACTTCGGGTTTAAAAGTCTCCTTCAATTTTTAAAATATCAGGTAGCACTTCCCCCTAAACAAACTATAGAAACCCCTACAAATTAAAGCGATCTGCATAACAACCACTAATGAATGAAAATCCAGGGAAAGCATAAGCTTTGAAAATGCAGTGGAACATAAAGTCCAAGCTTCTGCTATTATGTCCCCTGCCTTTCTAGGCTGAGCTCCATTGGCACCACTGTGCTGAGCACTTTCTGAGATGGAGCACCAGCAAAAAGCACCTGTCCCAAGGGCAAACCAACACAAACAACCAGTGCTAGGAATACAGGACAAGAATTAAGAAACATTTCATCATAATCAATACCTGAATTTTTATAAGGCTAAAGAACTGCTTTTGCACCCAAAAGTTTGTCTATTTTTTTCAAATATACTAGCTAGTCTTCTAGCTACTTCCCTCTACTGACAGACTTCGTTTGTCTGTACTATCACATAATCTTGGCTACAACACCACTACTATTTAGGCTCCTAGAATATTTATATTTACCTAAAATTTATGCTAAGTTAAGCAAATCTTGACAAGAAAAAGATTGTGTCATCACAAAACAGAAGGTCTCAGGTACCAATACAATATAGCCTGAAAAATGATCAAAGCTAGGATAAAGAAGAGGTAAAGCTCACTTAAAGGTTGCATCGATAATTTCTATAGGTTTTTCTGAGTCTTGGTATTGTATTAGTTGAATAAAAGGCAACTATCATCACTTTGCTGTCCAGAGAGGTAATGCACTTACTTTGCCTGAGTGCTGCCTTTGAAACATTGAAATAATTTATTATTTTAATAAAAACATAATATTTAAAACATTAAACCTAAGAAGAATCCAGTTCCCAGATTTATAATAGCGACACAAATAAAGAGGACTCTTTTCCAGAAGGGAAGCCTTAAAGAGATACAAGAAATGGAAAAAGAGAACATACCTTTCTTGTCACACTCAAATGTCACATGGGGGTAAAGCAATTGTAGTCCTCATCGAAAAAAAAAACCCAACCAACAAACTAAGTCCCTCAAACTCCCAAAATCAAATGCGGCAGAGTAGCTAGAGGAAGGCTGTGTCACAGGGACCAGGAGTATGAGAGGGGCTCAGTCAGAGAGCACCAAAACAAATCAGGAAAAACAATACCCCTTTTCTTACTTTTTATAGAAACCTTCCACAACAGGTGCTTGTAGACAAGCTAATAAAAGGAGAGAGAGAGATAGGAGCAGGTAGAGAGGAATAAATGGTGTTCAAGTGTTTTAGTGCAGCTCTGGTAAAAAACAGTATCTGTAAATCAAGAGCCACTGTGATATACTAAAACAGGTTTCTTATGAAAATCTGAGAACTAAATCTTTTATATTCTTGTTGTTTAAAAACCAAGAAGAAAGGATTAGGAAAGAGCCTGGGGAAGGTTAACAACACCGTTTTGCAAATGTTTATCAGGAGCTCCTCCTGAGCAAGATGAAAGGACTGTATCTGTTTTGATTATCAAACAAACTACAACCAGTCTGCAGCTGCAGCACATTAGGCTTTCATCCAGGCTAGTCCATGGGAGCAGATGAGAAACCTTCATCCAGAATGAGGACTGCATAACAGCTTATTGCTTACCTGGTAGGCTAAAATGCCCTTTACTAAAACACCTGCTAGGTTTAATTTTAATGTGTATCCTTACCAAGCCCCTTGCTAGGGGCTGAAGCTCCCTGGTATCAGTCTGGAACACAAATCCCTTGCCTTAGTGATGGTTTTGCTTAACACACACCTGTGGAAATGTTTAATGTAGCTGCAAAATACTTAATGTCTGGGTAGGATTGTACCCACTTCTTATAATGTTGGTTTACCCTGGTCAGCATTCCAAGTGAAGAGTTGGTGTGTTAAATTTACTGAAACAGGCCATAATTAAAGTTTATTTCCCATGGTACCAGAGAAATAGCTCAGAAAAGCAGGCCAAAGGGTTATGGGGAATTCTGAGCATTAAATATTGGCTGGCAGCTCCAACAGCAATGAAAAGTTGGAAATGAATCAACATTTACTCAACTCCTTCCACTTTTATTGGGACCTGTGTGAAGTTTCCTTCCTCTAAGCTGTCTAAAGCACACAAGATGACATGAAAAGGTTCTGTTGCTGGGCAGGGCTCCCTTGTGTGGGGAGGAAAAAGAGGTATAAAGACAAACCAGCTGCTCCCTTGCCCTCTTGTAAGCAGTTAGCAATGTCACATTATGCTATTGATAACACAGAGAAGGTAAATGTCTCAGCCTTCACAAAGCCACTGGTACCCTCTGATTGCCCCTTCTGCAGGGCTGCTGTAGTAACATGGCTCCCAAGCCCAGATGTAACCTTGCCAAGGAATTGCAGGAAGCCTAGAGCCACTGGCAGGTGCATGAAAGAAAAATGAGCCTAATAAAATACTAAGAGAATTAGTGCTAGGCTATTAAGCCCAGGTCCCTGGAGGTATTGAGGTATTTAAAAATCAGAGGGAATTAGGAGTCTAAATATATGTGCAGCTTTGCTCCTACAGATTAGATTGTTATACTGGAAGTTTCAAAGCCATCAGATAGGCTCCGATTTTCCTTGGAAATCAAATGAGAAAATAAAAACTGAAACTCTTTAGAGCTTTTCTTGCTGCAGAAACCTCCCTTTGCCTTGGTGATGAAACTTTCACAATTGTCTTTCAGCTCTGAGATTCCAGTCATCCCAAATACTCTTACCAGAAATTCCAGGCTTCATCCTTTTCTAGAGCACTACCGATTTTTTCTGACCTGATACTTTACTTTCTATCCAGATTTTGGCTATTCAGAACAGTAAGAAAAACTATTAGTATCTCATGAAAAATTTAGAATTTCACCTATGCAGATCAACAAATATTCCAGAAAATGTGTGTAGACGTTTCTGTGGTCCTACCAGAGGAATGGTTGGAGAAAAGATTATGTAAATAACAAAAAATAATAATAAAAAACCAAGTTAGGTGACCCAGGTCAAGTCTATTTCCTTATTTATTTCCCTGTATTGTGCTAGTGTTTATTCTAGGAGAGAGAAAAATAAAGGGAGAGGGGGAGAGATAGAATAAACAGAAGTAGTTTATAAAAATGTTGTAAGAATAAAGCTGATCCCATTATATCACAGAGCACATCTGTCAAGTCTATCCATTTCTTCTAGATGAGGTGGAGAGACCTCTGACATTTCAAATGCATCACCCTAATCAAATCCCTATCCTCTGAAATGTTTTCTGAGACTGCATTATAGGTCTGTAGAAAGCAATGAATGAATAATACTTTGGAGAACAATAAGTTAAGTAGCAGAAACAGAGCTGAAATAACTGGGTTCACCAGCAATCGAAAGGAATGGAGCCATTAATCCCTGAAGGAAAAGCATTTTCAGCTTTACACCACTGAGACCTGCAGGGCTCTGGGGAGAAGCTGCTCGGTGTGTTCCCATTCACCATGGGGGAGCAGGGATCTCATCAGCACTTCTCACTCTGCTGCACTGCCTGGCTGGAGGGACACACATCGAGTTCCATGAAGGGATGAGGAGCCTTTAAAGGCAGCTGTCAGTCTGTTTTTTAGCCAGAGGATTTATTTCTTTTCTCAAAGCCCTCTGTGGCCACTTTTCAACCTCAGTCATAAAGTGTGCCCTGCCCCTAGGCAGCATTGCTGAAAAAAGGTGTAAGACGATGTAAGTCATGGTCTGGTAGCTAAAACCATTTAAAAGTTACATTTCTTGGTTCAGTTACAAGCACTGTAACTGGCTTGTTGTGTGATTTTTTATTTCTCTTCAGCCATCAAAACTGGGAATACCTAGTCTGAACCAGAGACCTGGTCTTTTATAAGCCATGAAAAGAGGGAACCACATGCAGAAGGCAATTCTTCCTCTTCTAGGACTCAAAATGAAGTAATTTGACACTTATTCTTTTCCTTTGTCCTCACCATTAACTACAGAGAGAGTGCAGAGGATCAGTTTAGGATCAATGAGGATTAGTTTCATCTAAACATTTGTGTCTAGAAGTTAAATACCAGTACTCTCCAGATAGTCAGAGTTGTAGATATCTCTACAGGGTAATCTTTTCTTTCTTTAACAAGGGCCTTACGGAGGAGCAAGGCACACAAGGAAGCCCTTGTTTCTGTCTGTTAACCTTTGAGGGAGTTCAGGAATGGGTTTCATAGCAATTATTTTTGTGTCTTTACCACATAGGGACTCTACATTTCTGTTATAATCAATATCACTTATATATGGAATAATATAAAGAAATGAAAGAAGCAAGGTAGGAAAGAAAAATAAAAGAAATATAAAGTTAAAAGGAAAGCAAAAGTTGACTAGGACTACCAAAAATAATCTCAACTCACAGGACTCAGAAAAGACATTCAGTCCATCCCCATGATCAAATCTTGATCCACAAGAGGCAGCTCTGTAGCAATGAGCAATGTGTTTTTACTCAGCACAAGCATTGCAATGCTATTATCCCAGCTGCTTAGATCCTTGGCATCTGGGACAAGAGTACTCCAGACTTCAAATGCAAGCAAGAGATAAGAGGGAGGATCCCAGCAAATGCCTTCATGCTCTATGGACATATTGCTTTCATCTGTAGCACTACCAGGGGACCAAGGATTTAGGACAAATGCACTAAATTATTCTGGTCAAGGCACTTACTTGATGCTATTGTTTCTGCAAAAGAGAAACAAGTGAAAACAAATTTCTGCAAAGAATTTAAAGCAAGAAGTGTCATGTATGACAGCAGGGCCAAGCTCATGTGGTACACTTGAATTCATTAGCAGACTCCCAGCTGGAGTTACACTGATTTATTCAGGATTGGTTCAAAATAATTTCTCTAAATAAGTAGTGTCAGAGAAAAACTAGTAATGTGACCTTCCCCAAGAAGAACCTGCAGTTGATTTGCAACCTTAGAGCTGCTGAGCAAGGCTTAGGCAAAAGTTTAAATCATGAGCTTAAGCAATGGAACTTGCTGGAAAATTTGAGACACAATAAATTTTGATAGAAGAAGTTGTATGAGTAAGCAATTTGCTACAGAAAATTATTTGCTTATTTTTTTAACTTAATCTACTAAACAAAATTAATGTATTTTCAGACATCTCAGAGGGTAATATTTTGATTAGCTGAACTGTACAGACACATTAAGTACAGTTTCCAATCAAGAAAAGGCAATCTAGAATACCTCAAGGCCCCATAAGAGTCATGTATCAAATCAAATTCTTTCCAAGAGGGAGATTTTACCACCTGAACTATATCTACCACAAAATGCAGCTTCTCCTCTGACTGGTTTGCAGTGTGGTATTCACATGATTGAAACTCTCCCCACCACCAAAACCTTGTCATACAAACCCAATACAACACTGAATTCCTCATTATAGCTAGGGAACAGCGAAGGGCAACTACTCTTTATTTCTTGAATACTAATATAATGCAAGCTTATAGATCTACAAATGCTTCACTAGGAAAAGGAAATCTGGTTTTCTTACCTCTAGACATCTAATCTGTTCTCAGACATTCTTTGTTCATTATGGCAAATGTACTCTTTCAAGACTACAGTAGTGAAAGGAGCCCAATCGAACTCTCAATGTGACTCCTCAGCTGTGACATTTCTTTTGCTAATTCTCTGGGGGAACAACTCTGCAGCTCCTGACAATAACTAAACAGAACCCTGAACAGAATTCCTGCTGTGAAAACAGGATCAGAGTCTACTCTTCACACTGCTAAGAAGAGTATTGAAAGCTCTTGTCTTTATTTTTTAGATGCATTTATTTAAATGTTGCCATTAAGCTGTGATGTGAATATTGCCTCCCTTGAATTGTCACTGTACACTGAGAAAAATGGTGGTTGTCCTAATTGTAAAGTATTACTTTGCACATGGAGAACTGATAGTTTTAGGAGTGGATCAATCCTTCTACTTTCTCTTTTTGCTGTAAAATTGCTCTTGTCTTTTCTGGTCTCTTTGGACCTTAGGTGAGGCAGAGGAAAGCAGGCAGACAGGTCACAGGGGCTTGGTCAGTGGCTGCTGTACTCTGCAAAAACACCTGGCCTTAGTTACCCTGGATTGAGCTCCAGCACTCCAGGACACAGAAAGGTTATGTGAGCAAGAAGTGTTGATTAGAGGGAACCCCAGCCATGAACACCATGAACTGCTGAGCTCCTCTCTTTGCCAAACTCAGACCCTTCCACCCTCACTTCTGTGAGAAAGCACAAGATCCATCCCCTGGAAGACCTGCTTTGTTCCGGATCTGGCTGTTGAATATTTCTTCATGCACAGCCTGCTGGTGCTCCTGCCATGTAATATTCTCATTTGAAAACTCTTCACAGGGATGACTAGCTTTGCTTTCATTTCTGCTTGCAGTCACTGCTACTAAAATGGGAGGAAAATGCTGTCACAATGTCAATTTTTTCATGTCTCAAATGTTTTTGACTCAAAGAGAAAAAAGCAAAGCAAAATTCCACCAATCATGAAACTTCAAAAGTCAGAAGAAGAGCAAGAAACATGGAGAGAAGTGTCCCAGCAACATGGTTGAGCTGGAAGACTCCAGTGCTCTTGGGTTACTTATCTCTGTCACAGTATGTCAGATTTCCTCACAATCAGAATTCAGGTTTCTGAAGTGGCACTGGTTTGATGCTATGAGAAAGAGCCTGCAAGCCAAGAACTGTGACCTGGTGAGGTGGAATGAGAGAGGAATATTGTCTTTGCCATCCTCTTCTGACGTATCTGAAAGGAGAGTTCAGCATTAACATCATCTCTTATGACGCTGGTTTTGCTACAGGACCCTGGAGCTCATTTGACATCACATGTTGCACTGCTCCTGTCCTCTGTTGAGCAAGACAAAAACAAAAGGTTTTGCACAGAATTTCAAAGATTTTCCAGTGAAACACTGAGGTGATCACTTGTCACAGGGTAAGTTGGATCACTCTCAGTAAAAACTAACCCAACTCCTCTAGTTCAGGGTCAGACCAAAGCGGAGCCTCTTTTAGATATTGTGGAAAGTCAGTTTATTTTACCATGGACCAGAAGCAGCTCCAGCTACCCATGGCTTTAGCAGTTTGTTCTGTGTGTGAGGACAGAATTACACATCATATCTCTCTTCACACCCCTCACTGCCCACTCACATACACATAACCATGCCATGGCTCGAGATTGCAGAACCTGGTTCTGGTTTGCATTCCTTGCTTTGAGAGTGTACAGTAAATCCTGTGATATTTTGCTCGCCCTTTGTACACTCTGTACTGGACATATCAGTCACCTGTGCTCCAGGAGAGAAGGACTCAGGGCAAAAAGCACTGTAGGAAACCCAGGTCACCATGAGACAAATGCCCTGGCATTGCTGAGGTGGAGAGAAAACATCCCTGAAAGGAACACATGGGACTAAAAGCATTAAGCCCATGGTCTTATGAAAGGTTTTGGCATTTCACAAGACCACAAAAAATCCCCAGCAGGACAGAGAGGAATTACCTCAATGGTCCTCAGCGTCTGAGCTATTTCTTTAAATAGTGTTCCTTAGTTTCCTCCTCAAAGTGAGTGTCAACTACTGTAAAGCTTTTCTCATGCCATAAACAGGCCAGAGAAACCTCAAAAAAAAGAGATTGCGGGAATGTTGACACCTCCAATTTTAACCTGAAGCTGTGATTTCGTTTTTTGCCTTTGCTCTTAGAACTTTTTATTATAAATTTAAGGAGAGATTATACCATAATAACGAGGTTATTCAGTGGAATTAATGGCTAGGAAATTTAGAAGAGATTAACAGGAGAGCCTTGCTGTGCCATGTGTCATTGAACTGTGCAATAATTCGTCGTCATCTCACAGGAGGTCAGCTAGTCAAACACAGCAGCTCAAAGCTGGGAGGGGACTAATAATCTATGAACCTAACCATAGTGCTCAGCCATGCAGGCTTTGAGCATGAGCAATCAATTTTCATACTTTGGAGAAAAACCTACCATCGTAAAGAGACAGCATTTGAAACTGCCTCCTCCATGCTTAGAGCTGGGTGGAGTCACCCTTCCACTTGTTGAGCAGAACCACAGGCATGAGCCAACACTTCATGAAGCCACCAAAAGTTTCTGTTTTATTTTCCTCAATCAGAAAGTCCTCTCACACATGCACATATTTCTTTCAGGTGCTCAAAGGATGAGGGTGATGCCAAACAGGAGGACAGAGTGAGAGAGAAGAAAAGGCCAATCTTTACTGTTTTGCCATCTTAGGCAAAGGCACCTCTAAATGGCAAGAAATCAGACTTGATAAGCAGCTATTGCTGGTCCAATTTCTATAATTTCCATGGAAACCTGTCAGACTGTACATGAAAGTAGTGTATGAGAAAGGAATATTGCAGCAATCTGTTTTCCTAAATTCTCCAGGGGCTTGCTAGCCCCCTTACCAGCCTCTCATACCTGCTCCCTAATTACACTCCCATCCAGCCAACAAACTCTAATGGCAATGAGAGGTGAACCAAGGCAAAGACTGCACAAAAATCATGGGGTATAGAAGTATATATACTCGTATATATACTGAGACCAGTTCATTATCTGAGAGCTGCACACACAAAATGCATCTGGGGCTGAGCCAGCACTGTGTGCCATACACACACATTTAGGTGAACTGAGGTACCTCCTTTTCTTCAAGTGACAGAGCACTGGAAAAAAGGTGAGATTTACGAACTTCCAGGCTGGGAGACTGCTTGCTGATGGTTTAGCTGTTATTTGTAGAATTAAAAAACCATTGTGTAGAAGTTTTGGACATTGAAACAGGTAAAGTACAAATCTAATCTGTATGGGAAATAATTATTGTTGCTGTTATTGCTGTTACTGACAGTATTGTTGTTAGTGTTATTATCCTCATCATTATCATCATTATCATCATTATTGTCATTATTATTTTTTTAATATAATAATACATTTGCGAGGCTATCCATCATTTTAGGTCACTGCTGGAACAGAAAAAAAAGGCAGTGAGGTAAGGAACAGCAGTTATTGGAACAGAGCAACTCGAACCTGGTGGGGAGAATCAGCCAGTTTGCAAGGCTGGCAGATACTCAGCCAGTGAATGGGCTCTCATGGCAACGAATCCCAAGCAGTGATTGAATTCAGCACAGGATTTCTTTCTCACTTTTGAGTCCTAGTTTATAGACCTCAGGACAAGGTTTGTTAAATTAGGCTATAATTCCTCCATTATAAAATGACATCTTAATGGTTCTGATCTTTTGGAAGACTTTTAGCAGATTAGGAGGTGATGGGATAGGGGAAAAGATTTATTGCAAGCTCAAAGCCATGTGGTAATCCAAAGGGATTTATAGACAGAACTCTTCACTACTTGTGCTGAACAAGGATGTGAATTATTTGATTCTGATAACATGAGAATCCTCTTACAATACAGTATGAGCTTGACAAAATGTGAATAATGCTGAAAACACATTCAGAAGTAGATTTTTCTCCTTTCCCCTTTAGTTATCTTTAAAGGAGTAAAAACCTAGGTTTGTATAACTTTTAAGTCCCCTTAGATAGACAGAAGCTCTGAACAAAAAGTGAGTTCAGTGTCTACTGAACTAGTTGGACACAGCTAGTTGGAAAATCCCATCAGAAATATTTTTCTAGCTGCTGGAGTGTGCAAAGTCACAGAAATTAAAACTTTGTGCAAGGTTATTAATTTCAGTTTGGACATGCAGTTGTCTCAGATTTGGGACAGACTTGTAGGTCAGAATAGGGGAAATCCCAATTCACTGCCGAGTTCAGCCTAGTTCAGACAAGACATTGGGCTTGGGGGTGCCCTCAGCCATCCTGTCTGGCTGCATCTGAGCTACTTTAATTAGTAGCTCTCCAGTTGCTTTCCACAGATAATCCATAGCAAGGAGAAAAGTGTCCTTTCCAAGACTTGTCACTAAAACTGCACGTGTAGCCAATAGTTACACCAATTTCATCAGAAATATCAAGACTATGAACAGACTGCAGTTTAAAGAGCTTGTACATAATGTTGTGTATACAATAATAGCTACTTGTTCATTTGAATCTGAAATATTCATGCATTTCTAATTAGATTCTTTTATGAGCCTCATTAATATGAGCTCTGGATTAATTACAGAAATGCTTTCATTTCAACTTCAGGATGTAGTGAAAAATTATGGTCTTCACACACTGGAGGAGACAAAGGATATTGTACAGATATGATCAATCCAAGGTTATAGATTGTATCTGTGGGAGACCCAGTAAGAGAAGAGCTAAATCACAATGCTTCACGCTTGCTTCAGTCTCCACACTTTGAAAATTTGCTTTCAAGATTTTTAAAAGAATTGAGAAAAGAATTGATGTTCTTAGCTGGTACAATTGATATTCTTAGCTGTAACAATTGATATTCTCAGCTGGAACAGTAGAGAAATCTCATAGCAGAGATACGAGCACAACAACAAATTCAATTGGGAAACAAACAGTTGTTAGTTCAATAATAATGTAGTAGGAATTTTTTTTGCCTTAATAAAAGTCCAAGTTTAGTTCCAAAGGGGTCTGCTCTTCAGACAGATCTGAACTGCTAGACCTCCCTTAAACCTCCTTAAATGTTTGTCTGGTTTTGGTGCATTTGAGTGCTACGTCACACAGTAAGTACCCAAGGATCTGGGCCACATAGAGAGATGATATTTCTCATACCTGAGATAATTCTCTGATACCCTGGAAAAGGCAAAATAAAAGTTGGAAACTGGCAGTGAAAGCCTGACTAATTCACTCTCATAACAGACCTTGATTTTTTTAACAGGTATGATAACTAATCATTTGCACAATTTACCATGGTACAAAGCAGATACTCCATCACTTGAAAATTTTAAATTAAATTGAGTGTTTTTTCAATGAGATATATTTATTAAGTTGGCAGCACTATGCTTCAGTTGGGTGGAAGAGAGGAGAAAATGCCAGATGAAATTTGTTACTTTGCATCATGAAGGGAGGTCACACAGGAGATTCTGCTACCTGTCAGACCAAACATCTTTCTTTAGTGGTGTGCAGTTACAGAATTTCATTGTTATTAAAATCTGATTTAACCCATTATGTGTTTTTGCAGAAAGGTAGGAAAGGACCCAAAAGAACTAAATATGGAAAATTTGATGTAATTGCTCGGATGAACATTTTGTGACTCACACACAGAAGAGCGCTTATGCATGCTGCTCTCTGTTTTTTCTCAGAGCTATATCTTTGCAAACAGTTATATGTGTCCCTCACAATTGACAGCTGCTGCATTTTTTGTGATTTAACACAATTCTATACCAAAGGGCTCCATTTGATGTCTTTATTCTTTTTTTTCCCCTCTGTGTTCTCCCTGCTGGAATCCAATTTGCGATGATAATTGAAAGCCAGTGCCATTTCAGCTGGGGAAGATTCCTGCCCTTCTAAAATATGTGTGTTTATTTCCTTCAGATGTACAATTTCTTTTCTCACACAATAGTTGCTACAGAGCATAAAATTACTCCAATGCCAAGTTTAGCATTTAGAGTTACATCCTTGTTGTAATGCTTTTAATTAGTCATTACTCATTGGAATGGAAACTTGTTTAATAGTTCTTTCACTTGATGAAGCTGATTTTCACTGGAAGAAAAAGCAGCTGTCTCCAACCATGCTAAAATTGAGACTATGATGAGCCATGGGGTTGTATCCAGGACACACAGAATGCTTTACCTCACTCTGCTTGGCAAGAGCCAGTGCTCCAGACTGCACTGGATGGATTGCTCTGTAATCTGTCTGGGGAGTACCTCACAATCTGCAATGAGTCATAACGAGAGGCTCCTTATCATGGCAGTTTTAAAATCAAGTTTAGGAAATTCAGCAGGGTTAAGACATAAGAGATACTCACCTCCACACAAAAACAGTGTCAAGTCTCTTTAGAGCTCCATCTTATGGGCTGAATTGAATTGTTTGGAAGGGCTGAAGTGTAACACATTGTCACTCTTGAGTGAGGATCTGAGCTCTGCATACCAAATGAGCAAGTTGCTGGATGTTATTTGACTGGTTTGGGCCAAATGCATGCCAGAAAGCACATCTGGGAATGGCAGGTGCTCTCCTGTGCTTTCAGTCCTTGTTTTTAGGCTCATTGCAATGAGTTTTACAGATCCCAAGTAGGGGTGATGGAGCAGCGCAGTGACATCATTCTCCAGACTGAAGGGATTGCTGTGGAGCTGCTGCCATGCCAAGCAATCCCCTGGTCACAGCTCTGCCTGTGGCAATGTCCACAGACTCCTGCCTGGACAGGGACACAAGCACCATGGCTGGCTGGCTGTTCCTGGCTTAGTTTCTGGTCCCTGATTGCCCTGCTCACACATCCCTTTCCTGCTGAAACAAGCCTACCTTCCCCCACTGCTACTGTGGGCATTCTCCCAGTCTGGGCTGGGGCAGGAAGCTCAGGGGGACAGATTGGAGTTATTTGGCTTTAAGTCACCACCACCTGTGTCCCCTCTCACCCCAAGATCTAACAGCAGCCCCTGACAACACTTCACTGTCAGACTAACTTACTCTATTTTTTTCTGTTCTTCTGGTTTTGCAGAAATGCAGAAGACACCTTAGGCTTATTCAAGTCTACCACAAGTCATGAAGGGGAATAAGGCACTGGAAGAATTTGTTCATGTCATGTTGACTGCCCACAGTTAAATATACAAGACTGAGCTGTAAAAGCAAAATGCACTTCTGTCACATTTTTTCTTCCTTCACACGAAAGTTCACACACCACTGGGCTACTGTTGGTTCCCTGAAATATGATGTTTGCACCTGTACACAATAAACAACTGCAACCCTGTAAAACAAGAGAGATCCTTGTCTCATTCCAAGCACCTTAGGACTGCAATGCATTAGGCAGAGGTAACTCAACAACTGTCTAGTTAAACAAAATGACCATCAGTCTCTCTGCAATCGGAGCTCATGCAGTTTCCAGCCCGTTTTGCTGAGGAAGGAACCCTGTCTCAATGATATTTGTTTCAGCCTTATTTTGATTTACAGGACTGTTTTTCCCTTTGGTATTTCATGGTGAGTAATGTGTACATTCTGCAAGACAGTGGATAACAGTGGGTAATCCTGTCTTGTTGGATTAGGATTTTTTCACCCCAAATCTGTTTCTATTTCACCTGCCCAAACCTGATAAGGGCTGTAGAATTAATAAGATTATATGACAGAGTGCCTGTTTCTGCTGTTCCTACATAAGTTTTGTTCAACTGGCCAACTTCATCTTAATTTGATGAGACACAGAACTCCTGCACTTATCCCTCCTGCAGGGTGCACGTCAGGAATACCCTAAAGGAAAATTGTGTGGGCCCTGAACTACCCTACAAATCTGTTTTGTAGAGGTAGGTTTTTCCATATCAAGTAGGGGAAGCAAGGGTATTCAAGTAGTCTTAAAGGAGATAAAGCTACTGGCTTGGGGAGGATGTGGGGTTGTAGAAGAGGTAGGAGGAAACCCAGTGTAATGCAATCAAATATAAAGCTTGTTAGGCCTACAGCTTACAGGAACAACTGTTTCATTATGAATGCTGGATTCTGCAAAATTACTGTTTAATTTTGGGCAATCATATTAGTTACAACTATTTTTAATTATCCCCTTGGTCAGGAAAGCCAAATGGAAGCAAAACATTTTTTATTTGGAGTAAATATGCCCAAACTAAAGGAAACTGTATAACACATAGATGCTTCTCACATTCTCCTTCATGCAACTGATTTTCTGGCCATGTTACCTGTCTCGTGAACAATAACTGCTGCTGAGATTTCCCCACACGCTGCAGTTTTATAACTAAGAAAATTTAATTTTGGACCCACTTCAAATAAAAATGACAAATTTTTAAATGGAATTATGCTCAAAAAATTTTTGAAGGAAAGAAGGAAAGAAGTTCTGTGCTTTGTAATTTCTACCCAATTAGGATCAAGTATGAATCAAAATATTAGAATTTTATATGGAAGAAGAAATCTAATTTATGAATTAGACTAGCTGTAATTCTATTGTTACTTAAAAATCATATCTTTGTATCTGACTATTTATAATTTCATCCTTTAAAGAGGATGGTGTAGATTATGAAATTATAAATAGTCAGATATGATTTTTAAGGACAATTAATGAGTGATGCTATCTTATAAGTAAGGAAATATCAAGATATGTGTTTTTCATGCAAACTCATTGAAATATTTGGAAATTCTCTTTGACTTCAATGGCCTTTGGATCACATCCCTGGTATGTTTATCTAGCTTGAAATGTTCCCAAGGTTGTGCTGTTGTGAATGAGAAATAAATTCAATTCTAGATATTAGCTTAGCAGGAGAGAAAAAAAATTTAGGTCATAGTGTGGTTATGAATTTTTTGTTCTTTCTTTCCTGCTTTTTCTCAGTGTGGAAGTAGGTAAAGCTTTCATCTCTTCTCAGCAGCAGTTATGAGGATTAGGTTACAGAAAGAACTTCATTTAATCAGTTCAATGAATTTTGCCTCATTAGAAATTAATGCAAATTGTCAAATTCTTATCCCTCCCATGATTGGCCTTTTTATTTTTTTTTTTTTTTTGAGAAATGCATAGAAAGGTTTTATCCATGGACTGTTGGGTTCAACTAATTACATTAAGAGCTAATACGATTTCTTTGTTTATGCTGTTTGTACAGGAAGGTGATTGTCTAATCCTTTAAGCAGTACATTTCATTTTGGTTTCTATTTCAAGTCTCTAAATTGTGTTAAGTACTTCTAGTTCTCAAGGTAAACATAGTCTAAATCTTACATGTTTACTTCTGAGTAGCTTCAAGGATGAAGCTGCTCTGGTTTAATTTCAGACAGGAGCATCATTTCATGCCCATTGGTTCTAAGCTGGAGGGCAATGGTGGAAGAGGAGAGAGGGAACAAGAAAACTCCTTTTCTAAAGCAAGTTCAGGACTTAATCTGAAATTAAATTGTCTCACAGTGGGTGGCTAAAGTGTTCTTTGCTATACTGCAGTCATTATTACTAATTATTAGTCTAATGTATGTCTGTATCTAATCTGATCATCCATCTCTATCTTAAGTATTTTAAATGTACATATGGAAGTAGAATGAAGTTATACTTGGACTAGAAAGTCTGTGTACATTAATTACATTTCCTCTCTTTGGAAGTTATGTTTCTGTTTTAATATTATTCTGAAAAAAATGATCAAAGGAAAAAAGAGTAAAAAAAAATCTGGAGAAATGGACAAATATATGTCACTGCCTAAAATTGCTTGCAGACATTATGTTTAGTCTTCTCTCTGTGTTTCCAGTTTTTATTAAAAAATAAAAATTAAATAAAATTTGTGATTCTGACAATTGTCAGTATTGAAGATCTGGCACTTTGATGGGAGTCTTACACCTCTTGCTGTATTTCACCGTTAACTCTTATTCAGATTCTACGCTGAGATTATAAACTTTTGTCCTGCACTAAAGTCAAGTCTGAGGTCCCAAGGTATCAGTATCCAAGAAGCAGTAATGCTCCAGTCTCTGGCATTTCCTATAGGTCTTCTCTAGAAAAACTTTCAGCCCATGATCCATTAACTGTAGGCAATTCTTGAAAGGTGATCTTGAAAAAAAGTCCTTATAATCCTAGAAGCAGCCACCCAAAAATCTGAATCTCACCTGGAAAATTTGCAGGAAGAGTCTGTAAAACTCCCCACTCTGAGATGAACTAGTTTTTACTTCTGCCTAAGCATGAGTCTCAAGTGCAGGTGTACCTACCACACACTAGATAATATACTACATCCAGATATTGGTGATGGAGGCATCTACACCTGAACTAGCTGAGAATATACTTTTAGGACATGCTGTAAGGATAGAGACATGTAAACAGAGAAATGAGACTTGAGCTATCAGTTGTGTCTTAGATGAATTAGATTAAATCACTCCATATCCATTTCTACGAAAGAGAACTGGTGATGCCCTTTTCATTCATCTTGAACTCCTATTTAGGTGATAGACTCTTAATAACAAAGACATTCTTGTTTGGAGATTAATTCTTTACCTGATGTACAACTGGAATCATAGAATAACTCAAGTTAGAAAGGACACAGAAAGATTATCAAGTCCACGATGCATTGAGCTTATCAAGTACATATTCTTTCTTCATTATGACTACAGGAAACACCCTGAAGGTCATATCCCTGGTGGCTTAAATTAAGCTCTTCAGTCCTGTACAAATTATTAAATTCTCTTGTATTAATTAAGAGAAGATTCAAGTGAATAAATATTATGCTAATTTTTGAAGGAGAGTGCAGAAGTTACCATGGGATTCTCATCAGAGTCTATACTGGGACTTTTATTGTTTAACAAGTCATCTGGAAAACTGAGTGAATAATGGAGGGGCAAAGTTTGCTGACAATGCAAAAATTAGGACTGACAATATTAAGGCAGCTAAAACTGGAGCAGAGCACAAGGAACTACTGAGTATCTCCTGATACCAAGTAAGACAATGATAAAACATTCAGTGGAAGACAACAGAAACTAATGCAGCTGGGAAGACTAATTCTAGCTGTATTGTTTGGTGATTGGCCCAGCAGGAAGCTTCTAACAAATTATCTTGGCTATTGCAAATCTGAGTGTCTCAAACCTGTCCCCAGCTCAACACATCCACCTCCTCATTTCTGTCAGTCTAAAAAAGCCCCTATTTTTTGTTTGATGATAGATGGTTTGTGACATTTTTTTACCTTCCCAGTATTCCATAGACTTGGGTCAGAGTATAGAAAGAATAGTAAAGGTGGCAAAACCAGAAGGAGGTAATTCCTAGTAGAGGGGAATAAAAGAGTTTGTAAGGGGGTCATGACAGGAGAAATGACAGATTTGCTGAAGAGAAAATTGCTCATAATTCAGCAAAAGAGAATGTGGAGTCTGTGTGGACATTTCCCCAAACTAAAGAGAAACCCTTATTAAGCCACTGTGTGCAGCTCTGGTGCATCATCACCCTGGCTCCTGAGAGGAGCTCTTCTCATTCTATGCCAAAAAGGGGCCCGTTGAGAAGGGCACGGAACAGAATGACAACTTCATCAGGAAAGTTGGAATGACAGCTGTGCAAGGAGACAGGAAAGAGACTGAAAATTCTTGGCTTCCAAGACAGATGACAGGGACCATGAGTGTACAGTCAATTCTCAAAAAATCACATAATATGTAAAGAGAGTGAAAGAGAGATGATGAGTTGCTGCTTTCCACAGTCTAGGAGCAGAGGACACAGAGTATTATTATTGGATGTCAGAGCATATAAAACTCAGAAGAGAAAAACAATTCTCAGTAAGACATAACTAAATTGTGGACCTAGTTGACATAGTATTTTATAGATGTTTAAAAGTATTGATGGATTAAAATAGAAGTTAAATATGATATAGACTTCCTGGTACCAATTAAATTCTTTAATGGGGATGTAACCTCTATTTCAGTGTTTTCAGAAAGTAGAGGCATATAACAAATATTTTTGAAAACATCCATCGTCATCTGGATCAATAAATATCCTCATTTCTGTCAGTCTAAAAACCATCCATATGCTCTTGCTTTTGATTTTTTTTTTAAACTTCCGTGTTAACCTGATCGTTTCCATTACAGTGATGGACAGAAGAAAACAGTCAACAGAAATATGCTCATCTTCACAGAGGATCAGGCTGCCCACAGACTACAGAGCAGATAAGGGAGGCCTCTGGCTCATTCTTGCTAGTGATAACTCACTGGGAGGGGAGAGATGACTTTCAAACTCCTCCCTCTTCCTCTGCTAATCAAGTTATAAAATCAGAATTTTGATGAGCCACGGTTTGTTGCAAAAGGCAACATAGACAATTTACATCTTTGTAAATGCTTAAGGACACAGTGTAACACAGAATAAATGCTCCAGCCAATATTAAAAGGCAAAATAAGTGATGCAGGAGACTGCCTGTGTGTTATACAGGTGCAATATGTTTTATCAAAGACTCTGTCTTTAACCTAACATTCACCTTTCTTTCCAAACTGTTTTGGACACACAATTGAAAAGTAATATCTTAATCTGGTCGTGAAGCTCAGACTAAATTGTTCAGCTGGACTTCATCAACACTTTTATATTTCATATTCTTTTTAAATGGGAAAAAACTCCCCCTCATTTAGAGTTAAGTATTGTCTTGTAAACTATTGATAAGATTTTTCACTTTGGTATTTAAATTACCAAAAATTGTGTTGCATTGCATTTGTATATAAATCATAAATTTGTAGCTGAAAATTATGATACCTAGTTGCAAATTCAGGTCAATAAGTGTTTAAATCCAAGCTGTACTTTAAGCTGATTGCTTTTTGTTTACTACCTACATCACTACTTTGGGATGCAGAAAGGAGATTCCTTAGAACTGCTTGTGCAATTGTTGTAATTTTTTTATTATTAAAATTATCTCCAAAGAAGTTTTTATTATCAACAATCTCTGAAGACATTTTATTTCACATAAAGATTGGGTTTGGGATGAAGGGAAGGACAAGAATTGTTGTGAGGGTTTTGATTGAAACTAGAAAAGTTTTAGCTAAAATTTGATTTATTAGAAAAGCAATAATCTGTTTTGTTTAAAAGACATTTTCTTCAAAATCATTATGCTTTTATTGATCTGCTTCCATGGTTACATACCATATTTCAATCCTGGGAAAAGGACTCAATAACACATCATTACTTCAGGCATATGATATCTCTTTTGAACACAGGAATAGATTGATAAGGTTAGCTCCTCACATTTCAGTGATTAACAAAGCTTTTGGCAACCTTCCTCAATATCTGTAGGATAAAATAAGTAAATAAAATAAAAATTAAGGGGCAGGCAGAATTCACGTCTGTATTGAAGATTGCTGATGAAAAAAGACTTGTGCTGCATTTGAACACATTTTCCTTGCAAACCCATCCCTCAGTAGCAGTGGTGTTTTAGTGTAAATTTAGAAGGTTATAATTTTCAAGGTAAATTTGACTGGATATGTACTGTAAATTTTAGGATTTTGCACATGCGCTTAAATAAAATACATGTGTCACCTTGAAAAAGCTGTAGAACTGTAATAAAGAAGCTATCTATCCAGCTGAATTCCTAAAAAAGATAAAAATTGTTTGACCACAAAGAAATTGTTGGTTTCTCAACTGGATGCACCCAAGTTATAAGTTATTTCACCTTTATTTGCAGGAGCATTCCTGTGATTTCCAAAGGACTCACTCCCTCAGCTGGTAAGCACTACATACATGTTCTGGTTATGTTCAGAACATGTTCAGGGTAAAATGTTTCCCAGAACAAGGCACACCAATGCCCTTAGGTTAACAGGAGTTCTATGACCCATGAAATCACAGCCCCCACATCAGAATCAAGCCAACTGTGATTTAGCTGGCCACAGCTTTTTTCGACACCAGGAAGAATTTCTCTTATGCAGAAGTGAAAAGCATAAATTCTCTCTTGTCAGACTTGGTGTCTCTCTGAAAGCCCAATTATTTTCCAATGTCTGTGAATGCTGGTCAGGCAGAGATGTCCATGGGGATGTGCATTCCTCAGCTGTGGCAAGCATCAGATCTCTGGTCTTGATCCTCAGGAGCCAGAAAACCTTTGTGGTCCCACAGAGTAAAGACACAGGAATGCACTTTTATCTGGGAAGTGGCAAGGTCTAAAGTTTTCTCTCAAAGAAGTGAGTGACCTGCTAGAAGTAGTGTTAAGATGAAAAGAAGTTTAGCTTGCCCTGTCAGGGCTCTGTTCTCTGTAGCTGCTCATTCCTGGGGAGCCCCAGGACTGAACTCAGCAGATTTGTGCTTCCCTCACTACAGAGATCATGGCAGAGCCACGACCCCTCCTAGGGCAGGAGCAGCTGAACAAAATGGGGATCAGCCAGCACAGATTCCAGCTCAGACCTGTGATGGGAACGAAGGAGAGATGTGCTTTCCCCATAAAGCTGCTCAGTCAGCCTCTGGCCTCAGTCCCAGGCTGAGTGGCTGCCTGGTTCATCCCCATAAAACTGTGGATGATGACAGTCCTGGACAAAGCTAAGATTCAGGCAATCAGGAGTTCCAAATTCCCTGGATCCTCTCACAATTTCAATCCAATTTACCAACTAAACAGAGCTGGAGCCTCAAATCCTCTTTCTACCCACTGAGCCATGTCCAGACACCACTGCTACTAGCTTCTACTTGACACAGCATAGTCGAGGTCCAGTTTTAGTGAAACCTTCTCAAAACATTCATTTGTTTTCTGGAAGAGGATTAAAAGCCACACAGACTTTCAAAGAACCTTGTGGAAAACACTGTATTAAAAATAATATATTAAAAATACTACTATTCATAGTAAGCAACAGTATCTATCCTTGAAGTGTAAATACAGATGGGAATATATCTGCATGTCCACATACACACACACACACACACGGATCTTTAGGCTTTATCATATCTATAAATGGATACACAGGCACCATGTACAGATATACACACAGGACTTTTGCTTGATAATTGAGAAATTGGTGGGCTGGGGAACCACAACTAATCCAGATGTGCAGAGATAGGCAAGGAGCTCCACCCTTCTCCCAGACCCTGAGTCGTGAGCCATGAAATGATGCAGAGAGGTGACTCCCCAGGCAGTCTCTCCCCAGGGAGCTGATGTAAGATGGGCTGCAGCTCCAAGTGAGACCTCACCATATATTTGTCCAGCCTGCCTCCCTACTCCTTTGGGAATAGACATCCCACAGAGAGTTGAACAACCTCCCCTGGCTGTCAATTTTGTGCATCCTGCCGTTTCTTTTATTTTTTTTTTTTATCACCATGGAAAATACAACATTAAATCAGAATCAGCTGTAGAGTTTCATATTCTGGCACATCCTGGTGTGCCAATAGTGGCAATCTGAGACCCATGCATCAGCATGTCTTTCAGAATAGCTAAATCATTCCTGACAAATAAATGCCTGCAGTAGCTGATGAAAAATGGATGGGCTTGCTTGATATAAACAGGCTTTTGGAGAAGGATCTTACTGAGTGGCTTGCAGAATTCTCTCTTGGTTGAGGAGTCTCTAGTTCAGTGTATTAGTGCTGAGTTCTCCATTCATCACCCTACTGGTTTTCTTACACAACTTTATTCATTTTCCCCACTCTCTCCTTTCTGCCATCTCGTTTCTGGTTTCAGAATGACTGAGAGTTAAAATTCAGTTTTTCCTTCTGTCTATCAAGTCTTCAGGAGACTGAGACCTGCTCATTCAGAATATTTTCAAAATACACCAGTGCCAACAAATCTTAACCAAATGCATTCCTCCCTGGCTGTGCTGCAAGAAACTTCCCCCCTCCCCTGCTTTGTGTGATTTTCGTGAAAATCATCAGCAAGAGCTATTTGAAAAGGTCATTTTCCACCTGGAATGAGCTAAAAATTAGGTGACTGGAGAGAGGCAAAATAGCATTTCATGAATGCAAACTTCCCTTTTGGTCTGAAAATAACACCACCAGCCACAAGCATACATGCTAGAAACTCCACGATTTCCCTTCTCTTGTGAAGGCATCACATCATGTTTGTTGATTTGCCCTGAATGACAATCAAATAAAACATCATGTATTCTGCTGAGCTCAAATGGAAAAAAATCCCAACAAAACAAATTCACCAGCAAAGTCTGACAGGAAGTGAGCTTAAATTCTTTGTTCTGTAGTTGCTCTGACTTTAGAGTTTCCACAGGAAATGTCATTATCACACACTGCCCTTTGACAAACATCATGGGAGCTGAATCCATAGGGAGTAATGTCCCTTTTAGGAAGAGTAGTGCCCAGTTTCATTATTTCCACACCTGCAGAGAACAGTTACAATTTTCTCTGTAGTGCCTTTTTTATGATATAGATGACAAGAAAGAACACTGATTTTGAGTGGTGCTTGCAGGCAGTCAATACTAGTGATGAAGCCTTTGAAAATCAGGTTTCCTGCTTGTACCACTGAGCTACAGACTTTAGGGAAATTAATGGCCTTTTTACACTCAAGTCTGAGTCTTCTGCCCACTGCAAAGTAGAAAGAGAGAAAAATAAAACCCAGTACACAAATCATGTTTTTTGTATAAAAGCAGACTCATAAGAGGAAGAACTGTCCCATGGTTTAAGCAGAAGCCTGGGTTTTTTTTTTTGAGACAAGCACCAGCTCTCCTAACTGATCCATGGTCTTAAGAGACTGGGAATGTCCTGGCCATGATGTTTCAGGAACCTTCACACTGCCAAATTATGGTATCCTTGATTTAGCCCCATGTGCTCTTCCCTGAAATGTTCACCATGCACAGGGGTTTGATTATCTCTTTCAAAGACAGTACCCAAAGCACCCTGTGGTTCTCAGTCTGCTTGCTGCTGGGAAAGGAAAGCAGCAAATGTGTTTTGGTCAGGCAGGAAAAATGAAATGCTTTCAGGACCTATGAGAGAGAAGATCTGGTGGTGCCCATGGGAAGAGCATGGTGCTCTCGATTCCACTGAGGTAGTTTTCATCAGGAAATGTCAGCATGGCTGTGCAGAGTGGTAAAGAAAGTCAGAAAGAAAGGCAGAAAGATGTCAGGCTGTCAAAATGGGGCAGGTCTTGGAGCACAGTCACCCCATGACTTAGCAAGGCCTCAGAAGCAATGTCTTGGATGTGTTACTTCTGTCTGTCCATCTGTCTGAAAAGGGTTCTGTGGAAACAGATGCATTTTAAGAGTGCCAAGGTACACTCCCAGAAGTCATATATATATATATATACACACACATACAGACAGTTTGTTTCCTTGTTTGAAAGGAGAGAGTAATTCTCCAGAGTGATGCACTTTTTCCAAGAGCTCTTTCTAAGCAGTAACAGGGAAGAGGCTGTTGCTGCATGATAAGAAAGTTTCTGAGTGATAATTTAAAGATAATCTTTTAAAATTTGGAGCAACCTCATTATGCACGCTTCTAAGCGACTTAGATACAAGCTTTAATTATTCCTATCTCTATCTTGTAGTTTCTCTGAGAAGCCTATAAAAAAAAAGAAAAAGTATACAGCTCACAGCTGCACTGGGGCCCTGCAATTCATAAACTGTACTTTAACTTTGGTTGACTGGAAATGAGTCTAATCCAATTGCATTCTAACCTTCAGTGGAATAATAATACTGAACAAATAACCCCACAGGCAGTAGGACATTGCTTTTCCTGCCAATCTCAATTTTAACTTGATTGTTTCTTAATGCCATAGGCGATGTCAGGGTGACTCAGGACAATATGTTGTTGAAGAAGAATAGTCTGAAATATTACTCTTAATCCCATTTTATAGGTACCTGTAAATGTTAGTGGTAAACCATAGCCAGATACCTGTGGGGAGATTTAATAACAGGGCATTATAGCCAGAGGGAAAAAAATGGCAGCCAAGACCTTCTTTTTTCTGCTTCTCTGAGGATTTCTCACTTGCCGGAGTGAAATATATCAGACAAGGTGATAAAGTTTAGTTTAACAGCAAAAACCTCAAACAATCCTTTTCCCTCACAGGGTCAGCAGTTGTGAATTCAGCTGTGAAGGAGCTCAGGGAGACAGCCCATTTCACTTGTTGAGCCACAGAAAGAGAGAAGTGAAAAAAGCCCCACTTTATTTTTAAGTCTACTTTTATATTGCACAGGCAAAAAAAGAAAACTTTGTCAGCTGCTCTTATTGCCTGGACTAGAGAGCAACCTCTGGATAAGAGCACTGAAACTTAGCTCAATACTTCCTAGGATTGTGTTTGACTTTTTGGTGCGTGGCACCACTTTGCTGAACAGTCATACTTGATTTTTGAGTGCATCCATATTCTTCTTGTGTTGTTTCCAGCTGACAAACTCAATTATTTCTATCATTCTTACACACACACATATATATATACATATGTAAAGTATTTTGTATTCTTGATTTCCATCCCAACATCAAGATTCTAGCCGATGAATCTTTCTGTAGGATAACCTGACCATCTGTGTTAGAAATGATTTCCATCTTCATTTCATTAGCTTATTGGCCTAAGAAGCAGGAGTGTGTTAATACAAGCTTATTATTGAAACTACTAGGTGCAATCAATTCCAAAATGTGACCTTTATGAACTGTATTAGTTATGTTTTTCAAGCTTCATAAACCTCCTTTCAACACTGCTTGCTATAATTTTCTTTATTATTATTATTTTATAATTTATTATTCCTCCATTATACTAACTTTCTGATCCTCCAATTTTTTTTCTTTCTCTATTTTTTTCCCAGTTTGTAACTTACAAAACACTTTTTTAAAGGCAAGAAAACCTACCTTTGCTGTAAGGGAAATTCCCTTACAAATGCAGTTATTGTGTGATCTATTTTGGAAAGGCCATATTTTACTTGATCCCATTTTTCAGCTACTTTGACATGAATTACTCTTTCTATCAGGGTGTTTTAAACATTTGAAGACTGCAAAGAACTAAAAAATGGGCCTGCATCATCACTTCTAAAAAAATATGTGCTATTTGTTCTTCTTCAGTCTTGCACTACCATTTCCTAACACAACAGTCTAATGACAATAGTTTTCTAAAAGCTAAAATTTTTTGGAAAAATTATTCGCATTCATGGCCACTTCCATGAGAAATTATACAGTGATTTTCCCCCATTTTTAAGCCAATTATATGGCACTTATCCCAAGAAAGAATGATCAGACCTACCAACACAAGAAACTTTGCATCAAAGTGACCAAATTTTCATATTTTGTTTTTAACTGATGGATTAGACAGTTGAAATAAATCTTCTTAAAAGTACTAGAGAGCTTGAGGACTTATTAAATTAGTCTGAGAAAAGGAGCAAGTATGATGTGCATTTTGCAATGTCTTTCAACCCCATTGCCTGCCTATTAGGCTGCAAGAAAAGAATATTTAAGTGTCTGTTTATTAACTGATTGTCAAAGAAACCTGATTATTTCCAGGATATAGTTCTGCACAAGAAAGAGTAAGATGAACTGAAGAGGAACAAAATGATTGATTCATTTCCTTTGGGGGAGGGGAGGGTATAAAGTAAAATAATGAAACATAAATGTGTCAGATCCATTTATACAGGATTGATATTTAATTTAGCTCCCTTTGAAGTTGAAATTAAATTTCTTAAGAGGTATTATTAAAAGGGAGATGGAATGTAACCTTCCATCAAGCTACCATTATTTTAATACATCTTTAAAAAAATGAACTTTTTTTCCTGACGTGTGCTGGTAAATTGATTTATGCAGTTCTAGGCAGTAATTATGAAATGTGCTTATCTAGACACCTTCTGTTGCTATTGATCCTACATGTTATTCTGATGAAAAGCTCATAATTCATAACATTCTCAATGTTTAGAATGTTTGGAATTATTTATAACTTGCAGTCCAAGGGTGCTGCTAGTGAAATGGGGTTTGGAGCTGATTTGCAATGCACCAAATTGTCTGTTTTCAGGCCCTGAGCACAGATAGTTACAGCACTCTGCTTTGCAACCCACAAATGGAGAGCGCAGCACCACTGTGGAAGAAAATAGATCAGTGGAGGGCAGGGAAGTGACTGTCTTTCCAAGAGTTTCAGAAAAAGAAAATGGCTAAAGCAAGAAATTAAGAAACTTGTAGAACTGCTGCAACAGACAAAACAAGTGCTTTGATGGGTGCTAGGAGAAGAAATGATTAAACCTACCCTAATGTTCAATTTTTGGTGGCAGTTGCCTGCTTCAACCACCTATGATGTTTATTTTCTTCAGAGATTTCCAATGAGCCAAACCATCTGTTGAAGTTGTAACTGCTACAACTACTAGAAATTGTTGGGGGAAAAAATAATAACTTTTCCTTCTCAGACCAGGACTGAACCAAAGGCTTCCAGCCTTATCGAAAGATTTACTCCAAAAATACCCCCTCATGCAGTCACTGTAGGGAAAATGTGGTCCTGCTCTGCCAGCATTGACTTCAGGAGCTATCTGGCTTTTCTTTATCCTTTAACCCCATCAGGGACAAATCTTACCAGAGGTTTTTTGGGTACCTTCTCTATCTGCAGGAAGTTTATGTGCCATGTCAATTGGGAGACAGGGTGGCATTTATGCTAAACCAGGTAGCAGTGAGGGCAGATTCAGTCCATGGGAGGAACATTCTGAGACACAGTGACAGCAACACAACCTGACAGCCATCAGAGTCATTATCATTTATTGTTATGGTAGCAGCCAGTGGCTTCAAGGACATCTCAAAAGTCCCTTTAATGGCAGATTTCTAGAGCCATAGCAGAAAGAAAGCATATCTAAATTACCATGGAGATAATACTTGGAAATTTCTGGTCCACATCTAAACACAGTGATGCACAAAACAAGATTTTTATTTCCTGTCATTATTACCCCTTTGAACGCTACTTTGGATTAAGATGAGGACATTTTTCCTCATCCAGACAGGCCTCTCAAATGTCTTTGATAGGCCTTCTATTAATATGCAACGTTATCCAGAATAAAATTATGCTCTGCCACAGGCTCTGTGAGACAACATTGCAGGCCACAGATGACCCAGAGGCTGTAAATTACCCATCTCTCAATTAAGTAGAACAAAACAGGGCATATCCATGGAGCTGTCAGAAACACATGTCACAATGAGCTACAGTGCTCTGAAACCAGGCACAGCATGAGGATATTCTATAACAATTCCATAAAGAACTGCACAAACAGGAGCACAATTAATTATAAATACTAAACAGACGCATAGCAGTTCTTTTAAAATCCAGTAGAACTTCTTAAACTGAAGCCAATTGACATTCCCATTGCTACTGATCTTCACATTTGAAGATTACACTGGATGTTAATAAAACTAGGAGGATATTGCCACTGCTCAGCAAAAAGAAAAAGAAGTTAAGCCCAAGAGCCAAACATTCCATCCAAACAGCTATTGAGCATGGCATTTACAACATGAATTTCAATTTTAAGGTAGTAGAAATTGCCTTTGTTTAAATTCAATGTGGGCTTTGTTTGGTTTTTTGTTTGCTTGTTTTTCAAAGAATTGACCATCAACATCAGAATTTTCTTAGATGTGGCTACACAGCTGAAATTCTACTTACCAAAAAGTTTGGAACAAGAGGGATTTTTTTTGTCTCATACTGACTTATTTCTAACTCTAATCTCAGATAATAGACATTCAAATAAAGACAACAAAAGAAACAAAATATATTCAAACAATTCTAAAGACTTAAGCTGAGACTGCCTTTCACTATCAGTCTCCCAGGGCTTTCAGATTAATTTTACAGAATTGTTCAAGAATACACTGAAAATTGTTTTGTGGAGCTCTTTTTTCTTACAGTGACCAGTTATTTCTAATCCTGTGTTTGCCCTGCCTGTTTTGCAAGTCTTAAACAAACCTACACTTACCTGATGCTAATCCCAAAATAATACACTCAACTGCTCTCAGGGCATTGGATGGGCAAGAAACTGTCAATGTTTATGAAATCAGTTATGTTAGTAACTGACTGCATTAGGATTAATTTACTGTCCAAAAATCACTATTTTTCTTCCCATCCTTCTTTCCTTTCCAAAGACACCATAATAGGAATCTTTGGAAATTGTTGATCAAATTAAAGGAAGCTTGGTTCCCTCAACAACTGAACCAGAAACATTCTCTCAACTTCAAGTAAAACTTTTTTCATCTTCTTTTTGAGCTTCTGAATAATTTCATCTCCAGTGACAACCTTTCTCTACTGCTTCCATTCCTGGTCCAATGTTTGCAAATTCTTGGGAAATGAAATGCACAATGAGCTTTTCTCTGACATCCATCCAGCTGTGCTGCCAGCTGCCCTTGCTCTCTTGAGTGATATTTTTGGGGGGGTCAGATGAGGGAGGGACATTTTTAAGCAACATAATTCTACAGAAGCTCACCCAGGAGCATGGCAGTGGGAAGATTCACTCTGATAGCAAGGAAACAAATTAAAGGGTGAGGACTGTGTGCTGAGCCAAAGTCTGGGAAAGCTGATGAGAACTGCTCTTCCATTGCTTACTGCCTCCTCCTGCATTTTGTATAAGCTCACTAATGATCGTCAGTTGTATTGGTTGGATGGTAAAATAAAATAAAATATCCACCGAGCTTTAGAGCCCAGCTGCAAGGAACTAATTATTTTAATGTATTCTGTACCTGGTTTGTCATGGGAAATCAGCAAAGAAAGGAAGGAAATCCCTAACTTAGTGAAGTGCAGGAAACCTCTCTCACAAGGACAGCCATAAACAGGCTAAAAGTTGAGGATCTATGGTCAGTGTGGCCCTACAAGCTTTGTCATAACACTTCAAGAAGTGTTTTCGAAGATGTCACCTAAGAGGGAAACTTCTCCCACAGCTTAGAAAGTTTTCTTTAGAGCTCAGCCCTTAGGACAATTACATCTCAGAGCACCTCAGGGGGCTGCTGCCAATGAGGCTTGATTTGCTGTCCATCACCAGCTCGCTGTATTTTCTTGGAAACTTTCCTTTAGGCTGGCTCATTATTTTACAATATGCCCTGAAGTGACACATGTCTGTTTGGGTAACAATGAGGAAAGGATATTGTCACTGAAGAGATTTGGTACAGAGTTTTGGTGAAGCATCAGAAATTGAGTTTTGGGATAAATTGCTTGCATTTCAGGTGCAGAATCAGATTGGGTTTAGAACATTCTTTTTGTTTAATCTTTTTGGCCAGTGGAGAATGGCCACGTTTGAGAGATTTATTTCAATTTGGCCAGCCATTGGATAACCACCAGCACACTGTGTGTAAGGACATGTCCACCTTCATCTTTCCTTATTTCCAAGGACAGCCTACCTGGTAAAAAAGAAAACAGACTTAAACAAGAGTACAAGCAGTATGATATGTTTGGAGGCTGGCTTCTGAAACCAGTTTTTTCTTCTCTTTCCAAACCTCTATAATCTCTATAATTGGCAGAAGTACAGACAATCCATCTTGTAGAATATATGTCTGACTTGCCAAACCTGTTTGATTCATACTTCATTAAAATATCTATGTGTAACATTGAAGGAATCCTATGTTCTGTAGGCCATATCTACATGATTTACACTGATTTTTCTCAACCATATTTTATTGTTATTAAAAGGTTGTGGGATTTTTCTGTTGGCTGGCTGAATTTTTTTGCTGTTTTGTAAAGGGTTTACAGCAAAAACAGTATTTGCAGAAGTTGCAGTAATATCTCCTGGAAACAAAAATTAGGCTGAAAAACACAAGATTCATATAGACTTTGAAAATACCCTTAGTCTAGCTAGAGGGAGAAAATAGGACCGTTTTACCAGGAGAGGTGTTAGATTCAGAACAAAAGTTATTGGATTATGTTATTGGCTGATTAGAAGATTAAATTAATAGGACCTGATTGAGATATTTGTCATGCTATGAGATTGTCCAGTAAACCAGAAAGAAGGGAGAGGGAATAGTGTTACACAGTGTTCGTTAAAAATTTTTATTCATCTCTACAGTAACCAGAGACTTGATATTATCTTAACACACAGTGCCCTTTGTGACAGGGAAGTTTGGTACTAAATCCAGCCCCACAGTGAGTTTGTCCACACACGTTTTTTTTGGTTAAAAACGTATATTACAGTATTCCCTGATTTAATAAGAGAGGGTCTTTGTCTTTCTCAGCATGCTGAGTGTACCACAGACACTTCTACTCCTCCTGCATGTTAATGTTAAAAACAGCATTTAACCAGGAGAAGGTCAATGCAAAGAGTTCATTCCAGAAACACTGAGACTCTTCTCCCCTGACCTGAAACCAGTGCACCTTCCTGCAGGTGTCATCACCAAATGCCACCTGGTGCAAGCTAAGGCAGCACACTCAGATTTCCTTATTAGACACTTGCTGAAACACTTCATTATTAAGCCACCTAAAAACCCTGCCCCTTATCACACTCCTGATGGTGTGAATGCACTGTGAATGAGCAGGAGTCATTCAGGCCCAGAGACATTTCTTAAAGCCTTCTAGCTGTCTTTTAGCAAATTTGCTAATATGCAGCCTGCTAAACTGCATAAAGAGCTTCTCCTAAATATTTTTTCCCTTTTTCTATTTTACTTTAAAAATTTGGCATTGATAACTGAAGTATAACTAATCTAAATGAGGCAGATGACTAAAAATATATTCATTCTGAGACATGAATCCAAGTCTGGAGGGAAGCAAGGAAACACTGAAATTGGAAAAACCACCTTGTAAATATACACATGGGAAATTTTCAGAAAACTGGTCTCTTTCCATTGATCCCACTCTCTTTAAACAGCAAGGCTGATTTGCATCGTGTGAACACCTCCCCTTTCTATTCTATTCAGGACTTTCCTTCCTCAGACAGCCTGTGCCAGCCTATGCTGTATTGTAAACAAATCACTAGTTCCAGCTTATCCCTGTTTTACAGATATTGAAATCACCTCAGTATTCCTTATGATGCAGGTTCAGCTATGCCTGGCCTTAGAGATTTTATTGCTTTATATGATTTCTCCAGATTCACAGCATGTTCTGCATACCTTTCCCTGAAACTCAAGTTTTGGTTTTTTTTTTCTGTCTGTCTCTTCTTCCAGGAATGTTTCTTTTGCTGTTGCCCCACTTTCTCTACCTCTGTCTGAGGCGAAGGGCTCCCCAGACTGTTCTCTCTCTCTCTCCCATTCTTGTTGCCTCATATGAGATGACTGGTAGCTTTACTAATTCAGCTAAGGTGCTCCTTCAGTAAAATCTGATATATTCCATGTGTAAGTTTTATATGAGCTGAAGAGAGAGACACCACCAGATCCCCACTGACTGTTCACTGAGCAGTACAGTTTTATCTTGTTACCTGCCATGAATAAAAAAAAATCAGTTGTGTTTTCTAATGCTAAATAAGACTGTCTGAAAGCACCATAATAAAAGAAAGAGAGAAATAAAGCAAAGAGTAATGAGAGAAGCAAAAAAAAGCTTTCCAGAAAAAGAAAAAAGGAAGACAAACAGGAAGAAGAGCAGGAGCAGAGATGGAAGAAAAGCTGCTCCATCATGCTGCAAAAGAAGAGGGCTGTGGTAACATGCAGACTGCTGGAAAGGACAAAAAGTTTTTCTTAAGCTAAAGTACTCTTTAGCTAGAGGAAAAGAGAAGGAGGATATTTATTAACTAAATATTAATTAAAAATATTAACTATTAACAGTATCAGACAGTAACTTAGGATATCTCCATTTTCAAACCAGAATTTAGAAATTATTTCTAGTAAGGTGCATAACCACATGAAATGCTACAGTATTTAAATCACATTGAAGCGATCAGAGTGAAGTAGAACAATTTCTGAGTTTAAAACCTGAAGAGATATTTTAATCCAGTATTATCTGTCTGTATTTTCAATGAAAAGACCAGATACTAAATCTTTCCCTTTTTGTTTAGTATATCTATATTCAGCTTCAGCTGAAGCCAACAAGAATTTTGCTCTTCAATGAATAAATACAAATTATATCCCTGTTAAGAAAGATTATATAAAACATACCATGGGAATGTGGTGTGCTAAATATCACAGTTTGATAGCATAGCACACAAAGAGAAGAACATTTATTTTTTTAATTATCAAAAGGGAGAAAATCGACATCCATGTGCCTTGCCATGTTCCTTAGATTCCAATTAGATCTGCTGTGCTAACAAGAAACTTGTGCTAAGAACATTTCTCCTTTTTAGCATGCACAATGTGACTTCACATCAAAACAGCAGGATCTGGCAGGCAGCAGCACATTCCTATGGGGAAATATCCCCTGTAGTTGTTTTCTAAGGTGAAACAGGCTGGAGGGACTCAGTTGTCACACCAGTTGTTACCACCTATAATTGCTTTCAAAGATTCATGTTCTGTAATGATCCAAGGCAGTCCTGTTATCTCTTTGCAGTGATTGATCTGAAACATCTGTCATTTACATTCTCCTGGCTAAGAGAGCTGTTTTGCTTAGGAATGATGGGGAGAGCCAACACTGTCATGGAGTTACAGTACGTTATGCATGCAGAATCAAAAATGTCACACAGCAGTGTCCAACTAAAGATTTAATGGCATCTAAATTGAAGGCAGCAGCATTTTGTTTTGCAGGGTGTCAGTGTAAACATGTTTGTTTACAAGCCTGCTGCTCGGCAGGTCTGACGTGGCAAAGCATCAGCAGAGGATGACAAAGTGGAGCCATTTCCTGATGACTCCAACCTCTGCCAAATCATTCCTGCTCTGATAGAGAAGGACAGATTCAGAACCTGCCCCCTTCTTGCTAGTTTAAATAATCTGTTAATTACTCTTCCTGTTTATTACTTCACAGAGTCCAAGCTGAAGAAATTTGATTGCCTGGAGAAACTTCCCATTGACCTCAAAGCATTTGTAGGACAATCCTGTGCACAGATCCAAAAGTCATTAACCCATATGTATCGAATTTCTTACTTTGCTTTAATGAACAAAACATGGCAAGGTCTTTGCAATGTGTAATTAGTAAAGACAAGCTGGCTTCTCCAGATTAAATAATAACTGAAGGCCAGATTGTAAACAGAACTCATTAAAGCTATTTGGATATGCATTACCTCAGAAGCTAGCTCTGGTACAAATTTTGTCTTCAGATTCAAATCAGGCTGACACAGCTTACGGGAAATTGGCATTTGTTTTGTTATTTCCCTGTTCACCTTTTCACATTATGGAGAGAACAGGAGAGGAAAATCAGGAGTTTATTTTTTCTGGGCTGACCAAAAGGCTAGAGCAAGGAAGCTTTGCCTCACACGCAATTCACTGTCCATTTTCCAATGGCCAGGCATGAGTTAGATGAATTTTTCAGTTATACAGAATTAGTCAGAAATTTCCAGCTATTTGCTGAAGAGAATCAAGATTATCTTTAAAAACTGATTGATAAAAAAATAAACTAAAAGCTAAACTCCAGAAATGTGCATTTTTGTAGATGTGTTTGTTAGTGCATGTGTGTGCTCATGTGCGTGCATTTGAAATTTTCCTTTAGAAAGTAATGTATATTTTAACATATCAACCAACTTTAGAATTCTACACATCTGAAGACATAGGGAAATATTAGCTTTGATCTTTGGGTCTCCTCATAGAAGCCACAGGGAAATCTGCACTTGCTTTATCCATCACTTACCCATGACTATTGGAAGCAAAGAAGCCAAGTTCATATAAAACTTATGTAAATGAACACTGTGACACATTTTCCATCAAAGTTGAGAAAATGTTGGACTTTGAGGTAAAAAGCTCTCACACAATCGGTGCACTGAGAAAAGCATGCATTTCATGGATAGGAATCACAATATTGTGTATCACAAAGACAGCAAATACCGACAAAACACGTTCCTGAAACACACACACTTTTATGAAAATCCAAGGAGTCCTGTTGCAGTGGTGTTTCCTTTCCAAGCAAGTGCTCCCCAGAGGCCCAGCCGGGATGTTGGGATGCCTGGCAGTGCCCAGCCTGCCCTGCCATTCCCGAAATTTGCGCTGTCCCCACCGGCACCGCGCAGTGCGAGTGGCTCCGAGCACAGGGCTGGTAATGATGCCCCCAGCCCAGAACGTGCATTTCAATGAATGTGGGGGGAACATTCAGTTCTCACAACACAGGCAATGCTGGCAAACACTCAAGGTTTTGTTTTGCTGCCACACCCCCCGAGGGGCACATCCACATCCACACATCCATATTCAAATATTAACCCACATCGAAGCAGCAATGTGCTTTGTTTTATTCTGCAAGCTCACAGTGGCTGCAGAAAGCCACGTGATGATGTCAGGGGGGCTTAGGGGAAAGGCTATTAATGGGTCATTACACAATGTGTAATAGGGAGAGTGAGAACTCTTTTTTGCTGTATTCTGGCTTTGATGTTTTAATATTTGATATTACTGTAAGGGAGCCTGAAATGCAAGGGGAGTTTTTATGAATATTTTTAGGCCAGAGAGTCAACTCAGTTCCCTATTGCTGCATCAAATGGTGTGGAAGCTCTGCAGGAGAACAAGTTTGCAGCATGTTAAGCAAAAGCAATATAAGCACATCCTCCCTTCTCCCCCACTCACCCTTCTTTTGCTTTTTTTTTTAAATTTCAATTTCAACCAAGAATGGACCACTGTTCAATAGCCAGTGGTTAAACACCTAATGAAGGAACACAGAGAGATCAAATGAACTATTAATGGACACATGCACAGAGGGCTGGACTCTGAAAACACAAGACTCAGTTTTCCATGTTATGAAATCCCACTGTCGAGGTCAGATATTCAAGACACATGTGACCTCATTGAAGCAACTCGCTACACAGCAAACGTTCAAGAGTGATCATCACCCAAGAGAGACAGAAAAAGAATGGCTGCAAATTCACCTTACAGTGCATTTTACCCCACAGGCAAGAAAATGGACTAGGATAGGCATCAAAACACCCTAGTTTTGCTTCACTTCACTGAATTTAAAGATTTATAGTTTTGGGTACTTGGGGAAGACTCTAGTCCTGTCCATATATCTGAGACTTCCTTTCCTCATCTTCACCACTTTTTCCACATTTCTAGCAAGAGTCAGGCCAGAAGTACCACCATCCCTTTCCTTCTGCTCCATTTGGATAATTTCTGGCAGGCTGAAAGGATGTCAGGAGGGCTGAAGGCAGCAGCTCTGCAATGCCAGGAGTGAGCTGCAGAACAAGGTCTGCATGGGACCTGACAAAACTAACACTCTGGAACACCAGCACAAGTGGGAAGACAATAAATCACCTTCCTTTACCATCCTTCCCAGATCTGCTGTAAATGTGAGGGAACAATCCTTCCTCCATAGCAGTGATCTTGAATAATTTATTGCAGAAAGGGGAACCTTGTTTTGTGTTCCTCACTGCCACATTCTCCTGCAGCTGGGAGGAACAAACAGTTCTGAGAATTTAAATGATCACAAATCTCTATTCTTTCAAAGCAAAACAAGCCCAGAGAAAATGGATGCATCTTGTGGTGCCTGAGCTGATGTGTCCTATAGCCAGAAATTTCAGTTAAAGGCATCTGTATTAAAATAGTGCAGGGAACTCTTTCCCCTTCACTGATGCTCAGATATGAGGCATACATGAGCAGAGAGAACTTCAGAGGACTCAGATTGCTCATGGGTAGTGTAGAGTGCTTTTATTATACAAGATTAGGGAACCACTTATCAGCTGCTGAAAGCAACTCAGGAAACAAAGGTAGTTAAAGGACTTTATCCTCCAAGCAGGCAGAAGCAAAATCAAAAGCAGTTTCCAGAGAAGATGAGCATGTAGATATGTCCTGTCCTTCCTGACTGAGCTAAGCACAGGAAGAAAAAAGCCATTTTATTTGTATCAGACAAATCTATTTTCTCAGATGTTGCTGAAATACACATCTGCCCTCTTCAATAGGAACTATTAATAGCAGTAACTATTTGGGATTTTTTTGCAATTTTCCTGTTTCTCATGGCATAATCACCAGGGATCCTGATAGTTTTCAGGATGCAAACGCAGAGAAAAATATGCTTTTAGTGGTAAACCTTGGACAGACACAAAGATACTGTTTTTTCCTCTCTCCTTCAAACATCACTGTCACACTGACTGTTCAACAGGCATAGTAGAGATCTCACAGTTTATGGCTGCATCCACAGTGACCAAAACTAATAAACTAGAGAAACTAAACAAACTGCTCTCCAGTGGAGAAATTATCATATTCAGCTAGGTGAGAAAGCTTTGTTTCTAAAGCATGTGGTGCTAGAATGGAACAGTGCTTGACTTTGCCAATAAATGCTTTGCCTGTTAAACAAAATATAGTGGGGAGTTTCTGGTGAGACAGTGTGCTGCTATCCTAGGACTGGTTTAGTTTTTTATGCTCTTCAGGTTGCCTAACCTGCTGAAGGAAGCTGAAGCCAGTGGCTACTCTCCATATGAACATTCAAGTCTCTTTAAAAATTAGATTTTAATAAGATTTCTCCATTGAAGCTATAAGACTGGAAAGCAAAAGGACAAAGGAAAAGAAGTTCTGATAGGACAAAGACCATTTGCCATGTCTTCCTGCCTTTGGGGTCCAACTGTGTCATCATTGTCCTTAAAAGTCAATGTCTGCCTTTTATTTGTATTAGAGGCTTATTTAGAGTTTCTCTCAGCTCAGTTTCTGAACAGCCATCAGCCTGTCAGACATTAGGATGATTGCATGTTTATTTCTTCAGACTGTCACAGGAACCATGTGCCCGTGCACAGAGGGTTTACAGACATCAAGAGAAGAAAGAGAAGAAAGAATTAAAGGTTGAAAAATTAAATTAACACTCATTTAACAGTAAGAAAAAGTTTTTAGGGATGTGCTTCACAAAATAGTCCATATGTGATGATTATTGCTTATGACAAAAAAACCCAAAAAAACCAAAGCAAACAAAAAAACCTTAACAAACAAACAAACATAAAACAAACAAACAAACACTGCAAATTTTTCCAAGGGGCAGATGAAGCTGTGTAAGGTTCCACTGGAGCCATTATTTAATTTAATTGCCTATCACTGGGTCTGAGGAGGCTAGTTCAGATGGAGATATCTGTACTGTGATCACACATCAGACACCTTATCCAAGGCTTTTTCCCAAATTATGCATTTTTTAAGAATAGGTCCTGGAGTCATATCTTGGACTTTTGATTTTTAGATTTTTCAACCACTTGAATTTAAAAAGCAAACTATAAATCAACTCCTTCCCACAAAGCCAGCTGTGGATGGTTCAGGAATGTGGTGCTTTGACTTTCTCCTCTGGCACAGTCACAGAAAATGAGCCAAGAGAGACTTCTGTGCTTTTTTATGTCATGGCCCTCCAACAGTTGTGTGCTAATGTGGAAATAAACAGCTATGGATTTTATTTTCAGAGCTTTCCCTCTCATAATCCACCAACTGTTGGTCATATTTCTCACAAACAATCATGTGTTGTTTGTATCATTCACATAGCACACACACACACATACACAATCTTTTCCATGAAGGAAGAAAATTGAAATTCTAGTCTATTTAGAATTAAACTGAGTGTGGCTTCAAGTTCTACAAATCAAAACTGTGGCAGCTTGCAACTATTGTCACATTTAATGAGTTAATGTCTGTACAGAGTTTTGAGCATCTCAGATATTGTATAAATTGTATTATAATGAATTCATTTGATTTCATGAAAAGCTGTATATTTCACAGTATCTAGTTTTGATGCATCTCTATGGATTTATCTGAATTTAAAAGTTTTCCAAAGAAAATGATCCTAACAAACTCTCTTAGCATGGATGGCATTTCTCCTAGAAAAGAAAGCAAGAAGTGAAAGCCAACACAAGTCAGCAGTTCTGTTTCTTTACAGAAACAGATCACAGTACCTCTCTGAGCCATACTGATAAAAAGATTTTCTTGCTATTACTTGCACAATATATATGCAATTTTTTTGCAAATATAATTGCAATAAATTTGTTATAATAACCAGTGCAAATATAGGCAAATATTTCAAATATATGCATTTCCATATGTGGAGGAGTCCCCCAAACTTCTATAACCTGCAGCAAGCCAGGAGCTGTAACATCAGGTTACAGGGTGATGGCTGGACTGATCAATTCTCTCTTACACATAAGGAAAAATGTTTTGATAAAGAGAAAAAAACCCTTTGTGTTGGACATTTCCCATGCCTTGGGATTCCTGCATTAGCATTTCATAATGGGGTACCCAAACTCTAAAAACAAACCAAAAAAGTATACTCAAATTACTTTTACAGCCATTTTTAAAGCAACCTTTCATTTTCTTCTGATCTCTGTAAACAAATAAACAAATAAAAGGTTAATGGTCTTTGCTAATCTGATAGTATATTCCAGCCTTTGATCTCCATGAAGTAAGGATGTTCAGAAAAGCATATAATGTATGTCAAAATCTGACACTGATCATGTTTGCATTGGTTCCTTCATTTACAAGATTATGTTCATGTGGCAACCTTGATGGAGCAGCATTAAATAAGATAAGCTACTAGAGTAGCTTAGAATGACATGACAGCACTTTTTTGGGTAAAGATGTGACACAGAATATAAAAAAGCAAAAAACACACTGAAATTTATTCTAAAAATATGGTCTGGGGTTATTTATTTCCAAGTTGAGGCTAAGGATGGAGGAAAAGATATGGAGAGATCTTTTTAATTTTCCAGTCTTGGAATGTCATTTGTTAAATATTCTTCTGGTGTGCATTCACTTTGGGAATCCTTTTCTAAAGAGCTCAAGCTTGTTCTTAGCCCCAGCTTTCTCTGATACTGGGGAGACAAAATAGTCCCATGCTTCAAGAATGCCATCTCAGTCCACTCTGTCCCAAGAGCAGGGCAGCACAAGCAAGGAACAAATATCCCAGGCTTTCTTTTCCATACTTTCTTACTCCATTGAAGAAATAACAAAGGTGAACAGAAGGGCCAGGATCTCCATTGACTCCAAGAGCTCTACAACTTTAATATCTAGAAGCAGAATAAGATGCATATTCTCAAAGGTGAAATGAGGCTGTGGCTCTATTTTAGCAGACAGAAAGCTGCCACAAAACCTTCTATCTCATCTATATCCCTATATCTGACAGGACCTACAGCTCCAGTCTTCTCCAGCCCATAGAAGACAAGTGTTCCTTCCTCCTCCTCCTTTCCCAGTGCAAGATCAATGGGGTAGAGCTGTATCACTAACCTTCTGTTTCCAGAGAAGAAATCTGCAAAGGCAAATATTTTTATTTACTGAAGCTTTGCTGCTATGTCCTAGTTTATTCTGCCATGCTCCAAGTTTAACTCGTACTAGGGACACAGTAACCACAACTCCAAATAAATCTCTCTCCTATTTGGCTTTCTCTCAGCATCTGGAGAATCATGTGGCTGTTCCTGCATTTTGACCCTTTGATGTCACAACTCAGTCCACTGCTTTAACTCCAAGAGAGAGACACAACTAACAGGTGTCTCACATTCACAGTTACAGAAACCTTTCTCTACTGCAATGATTCTTTTAAAAGTGCAAAGGTTGTTATCGCGCAGAACTTTTTTTTTTAGGTCCTTCATTACTGAGCTATACTAGAAACTGAGGACTGATGGGAAAAATCCCATCTTTTCCAGTTTCACAGTCTCTGTCTCACATTATCATTCTCTAACACAGGTAGAGAGTCACATGGATATTTTTCACTTAAAAAAAGTAGTTTTCCTTTTTCTTCAAATCACTAAAACCATAAGACAATAATGCATAAACCAAGTAGGAGGCTAAAAAAAATCAACACAGAAGCAATGAGTCACATTGTTAACCAGGATACTGATAGATACACAGCTATTACTGGCAAAAGCATAATGCAAAGCCCTAATCAAAGCAGAAATGAAGCTATTGCTGGAGTGGAACTGAGCAGCAAAGTGCATGCAAAGAGCAGCAGGAATGAAGACATATCACTGAAATTCAAGGTGAAAGAGAAATTAGGTTCTGCCATTAGCCCAAATGGGAAAGTCTAGTTTGGGAAGGAGGCAGTGGAGGGACATTATCATAGCTGGAGGTAGGCAGGGGTGCAGTAACGTCCTTCTGTCACATAAACACCATTCCCTGCAGAGGCTTCCAGTTCTGCAGGCTGATATCTTACTTCAGCAGCCAGCTTGTGAGAAGAGGAACCATCTCTGAATCACTGGATTTTCCCTTCAGTTCCTCCATTACAAGGAACACTCTTTGTGACTCAAACATGTGAGATGGGGTGAGAACACAGCATGAGCAATTAGAGCTGCAGAATCGGAACTTTCATGGCCTGCGTCTTTGCTATAGCAAAGAAAAGGTTTAAAGGCACTGAGGGCAACTTAGCCTTTTTGTTGAGGAGCAAAACAATTTTCTTGCTTGACATAATTCTTCACACAAGGCCAATCTAAATATATAGTTTATTACTATACCAATTATGGTTCTGAAGAAAACAGAAAGCTTAGCTTTCTAATCTGGACATGATCAGTATCTCCCAATTACAAGAAACAACACAAAAAACCAACAAAACAAGGAGCTCTGAGAAGAATCTCATGCATTTTCTACCAGGTGTTGTGTTTATTCACCCTCCACTATCCTCTCTACAATGCACAGGCCCCTAATGCAAGCACAGGAGACACAAGTCGGAGATTACTCTCTGATCGCTGTAGACTTCAATTGATAGAATCACATGATCTGAACATTAAATCTATGAGGTTTTTGTGCATGTGAATGAGAGTGCAAAGTCCAGGTCTATCGACAAGGCCATAATCCTCTTGCACAACTGTATCACTTCAGCTGAAACAACATTAATATTGACAATTGACAGTGGATGCATTGCTGGGAGGGGAGCGGGAAATGAGTTGGAATGAAGGAAATCTAATAATCAAACCACTAATTCCGTAGCACTAGGATTCATTCTGTTGTAAGGTCTGTACATACTGCTTTGTTTTTCTTGCTACCAAAATATTTCAGAGTGTTTTTCTTGCAACACTGATGTGTAAAGGAATTTTAAATGTCATTAAAGGGTACCAACCTAATCACACAGAGCCTGTGCTGTAAATCCACCCAGTCATTCTCACTGGATAACATTAAGCAACAATCACAGTTAATTTGTTCATAACTTGCTGGATCCAGCTCTTGGATGTTCTCTCTTCCAAAGAGCTCCTTTCACATGGAAAGAACTGCTTGTAGCATCAACCAGGGTGGGTTCACCTAAGGACAGACTTCACTGGGCTGTGGCTTATGGTTCTCACTGGTCTGTATGGGAATCTCAACTTCACTGGAGTGTGAAGACAACAAAAGTTTCTTGGTTGTTCTATAGGGATCATTTCTAAAGCCCAGAAACAAAGAAAATAGAAAAATAGCTGGAGTATCCAATTTTGGTAGTGGACCTGTATGAGGTTAAGAAAATGCAAAGTATCTTCTGCTGTTACTAAAATCATTATCACAATCACAGAGAAAAGTCAGAGGGAAGGGATCCACACTGTGGCCTGAAGCATCCAAGCAAGGAATAATGTTTGCAGCAATCTTCATCTTTCCCTGGCTGTTACTGACACCTCTGACAAGATCTGGGTTGATCTTTTCACTTCTTCCTCGCCACTGCAACTCAGTGGCACCTGGGTGAGAACCAGCCCTAGGTCAGAAGCTCATGTAACCTGGCCTGCAATATACAGGGCTGGAGTCAGGGAATGAGGACGTGGCCATGATGAGGGCAACGAACCTGCAACTTCTCTCACTTACATTAGCTCCTGTGAAAAGGGTCTGGGAACATAAAAGGTGAAAAGATACGATGACCAAGCAGATCCAGCCAACTCATTAGGCAATGCTCCATATACCCTTTTTTTTTTAAATAAAGCCCCCCCTCCTTAATTTTCCACATTAAAATTGAATTAACACATCACATGATCACATTCTCTAAAGCTCTGACATTAGTATGCATTTTAATAGCTAATTAAAAAACTTTCACCTCTTATAATTGCCAATAAATTCCATACAGGACCTTCTTCTTGAGCTCCAAGCCAAGAGGGAAGAAAAAAGAAGGAAATGAAAATATGCAAGTAATGCAACTCCAGACAAGAGGAAGAAGCACAGATTTTCATGTTACCTTTTACTGAGGACCACAGTGGGAATCTGACATTAATTTCAGCCTAGCTGTGTTTCAGGGGAGGTATTTATCTTTCCATTCTGGATCTGTGGATGTCACATTCACTCTAACTTTTTATTTGATTATTATTTTCAGAAGTTTAAGGGCTGAAATTCAGATTTGCCTGTCTTTCAAAACTCTCATTGTATTTAACTGCACTGCAACCAGACAGGTCATTGAGAATAACATTAGGGAGAAAAAAATTTAAACCAGCTATTTCTGCTTTCTCTCGCATCACTCTGAGAGGCTTTATGATGTCACTGTGTGATGATGACAGTTACCCATATTCCAAGAAGACCTGAATATCTCTACAGGTGTCCATCTGCATCAGCTTTCTGAAATTTCCTCTGGAAACTATGCACACATTTCAAGTGCCAAGAAAGAGGAGCAAAGAATATGATGTTTACAGAGTTTACAATGAGAGTTTATTTGGACATATCATTAAGGCTCTGTACTTATGGTAAAGTCTATTTCCTCATGCAAAGGAACAGAGAGCAGATATAGCACCAAAGGTTTTACAGATGAGCTCCTGTGATTTGTTAGAACTGTTGCAGTTGGATTGTCTGTGTACTCACATCTTGAGAGGAATTTTCTGTATCCTTTGTGGCTGCTTGTACTATTTAACAGGTTAAAAAAATCAATGTATTTAAGATATTATCATCTTTTCTCATCATCTGGTCAAAATTGGCCCAAGCAGGAAGGTAAGCAGGGGCACAAACATGCTGTGCTAACAAGTCTAGTTTCTTTAGCTGGCAAGGAGCTGATGTTACCCCAAAGGCTGTAAAAAGGGTACTGATATGCTCTGGAGTTCTCACATGAGAACCTTGGCCCTGCATACATCAGGCTTGGAACTGCTGCGCTGAACTGATTGGTTTTTTTTCCCTTAAGCCAATGGATTCAACAACTACAGCAAAGGCAGGTTTCATAAAACTCAGAGTCCTAAACACTCGTGCAGAGAGGGCATAGAGAAAAACTGATAGTGAAGAAAAAGCACATAAAGAGCAGTGGTCCATAGCTGGCAGAAGGCATCATTGAGCTGACAGCTTGTGGGTTTATATCAACTTCAGACCCCATGTTTCAGGTAGCAAAGAGAGGGCTTCCCTTCCTCTCCCTTAGATTCAGATAAATATTCCTTTCAAGAGTGATTAAATGGAAAAAGAAGACAGTGTTAGAATCTGCTTCTACCTTACACTGCTGAGAAAATTCAGCAGGAAAGGATATAATTGAGGGAGAAAAAAGAGGGAGAACTTAAGATAATTTGGGCAAGAGTTTGGAGAGAGATCCTAAATCCCTGGTTTGGATGCTTTATTACTCTCTGGAGTCAGTGCTGAGCTTTCTGCAGCTCCTTCTGATTCCAAACAGGTAAAAGATTAAAGAAGGCATTAAACCTTCCATGAATTGCAGAACTCTGCTCTTTGTGTCCTGCTTCCAAACCAGCAAGATAAAGCTACCATACTGAAGGAAGGTGCAGGGATGGGAAATGCTGGAAATTATGCCTGTATTATAGAATGGAGAACCACGTGCCTTGTCATGCTCCCCTTGGGGCTTCATTGTCACAGAGACAAAAAAAAAACAAAAAAAAAAACCCACCCAAAACGGCCCCCAAACCAACAAAAAAATATTTGTGAGAAAGAGCAGAACCAAGATTCCCTTCACATCACATTTATGCAAGGTTGTTTTTTATGATGTATCTAGAAAATTCAGCAATGCCTCACCTACAGGATCACATTGCATAATTCCTGGGGGACTGCTCTCTCCTTAGAGAGAAAGACCAGTTCACTAAGGTCATGAAGAAATTAATACAGCTAAACATAAACACTTAAACAAAAAAGGCAGTTCCCTCTCCTGGTATCTGCTGCATCTCCACGAGGGGTCTCTACAGACACAGCTACAGCAGCAGGTGCTGAACCGTGGACAGGCAGGTGACAAGAGGGATGGGTGATGCTGAGAGGGATGGGTGATGAGGTGGGGGTGATGAGGTGGGGGTGATGAGATGGGGGTGATGAGATGGGGGTGATGAGGTGGGGGTGATGAGGTGGGTGGCTTCACAGCTACACCAGATTTGATGGAGAAAAACCAAGTAAGAGACCAGGGGCATACAGATGTGCTTTGTCCTCTGATACACCACCCCAGCCCCAGAGGCCAGCAACAATTGCAGCTCTGGGTATTCACCCAAAAGAAATGTGTGCAGATGTGACAGATAAAGTTTTTTCTCCACTTTCCTTCACTGTGTTAGTTTTCAAGATAGACAGAGTGCAAATAGGATTGTCCAAGGCTTTTTAGTTCCTTTGAACAGCCCCAGGGTTCCTGTTCCTTTATTAGTACTCCCTCCCATCAATAGTTTGTTAGTGCAAGACACTGAGCTGCTTTTTTGGGTGAGACAGGCTAACCTGACCATTATCTTGAAGGATGCTTTACTTTTTCTTCCATTCTAACCTTCTAAAAATTAGCACTGCAGGCATTGTGTTCACACTTTTCATGTCTGTTTGCATGTGAATGTGGGCTCATTAAATGACAAATTAGTCCTTTTCTGTACGATAATTTTGAAAAATAGAGAAAATAGAGTCAAAAGAGACCTCAGGATTATTACTACCTTACCCAACCAGCTTCAGGAAGTAAGAATCAACTCTATGTAATGTGTTTTTTATAATTATCAACAGAAGTTTAATATTTGTAATGATGGTGATTTTCAGCCCTCCCATCTTTCCCAATAAAAGATCTCCTGGTTTCTCACCTGTGGCTATTCTAATACCTTTTAAATCCATGGTCCTTGCAGACTTGACCATTCACATAGAAAAAATCTCAATCCCCTCTTTCTTCCCCTCTTGGCTAAGGACATGCTTTGCTCTTCCCTGCCAAGCACTGAACTGCTCTCACACCAAAAAAAAGGACTCCAGCTGAATTAGAGCCCAGGCTACTCTATCCCTGTTGACCCACTGGGATGGACAGCTTCTCAATTTAAAATGTGAGATATTTTATATATATGTGCAATATGTATACTTTGGATTTATTCACTTTAATATAAGACTTGAGGTTCCAGTATGAAGCCAGTATATAAGCAGTATAGGCACTTTAGTCTTGCCTGACTAAATTTTCCAATTAGTTTCAGTTTATCACATACCTTGAAAAAAGACACTGAAACATGTAAATCAGAGAAGCTTTCTCTACTACTTTTCTTTAAACATGAATGTGTTTAAAGAAAAACCGGAGTTTTTCTCCTCAGCTGCATCAGAAAATCAGATCTCTATACTGAAAGAAGCAAAAAATATCTGTCCTGGATTCAAATATTCCCAAATGATGTTTAATCCCAGGCCCCAAACACAGCTGCTTTCTGTGATACAGAATGTTCTTTAGTGTATATAAGCTTTCCTGAGCATAGAGGGAAAGGCTCAGAGTTTAATGCTCTTATTTTCATGTTCATATTTTTGATACAGGAAGCTGATCAGATAGAGGTAAAAGGTTATTTGATGCTTTCTTAACCTGATCAATATTACAGGGCTTCTAATCTCTTTAAGTAGAGTCACTGGTCTGGAAAAAGACCTTAAGGTGCAAGACTCATCCTACCTGCTCAACAAAAGTAATAGGTATCCCAAATGCTGGCAGCACTGAACATAAATGTTTAAGGTCTGAAACAGGTTCTGGTCCAGCAAACTCCATTTTCCTTAGTCCCCAAGGAACTGGGCATCCAGAGCCTCACAGGCAGAGAGAAAGAGGAAAAAAAAAGTAGAAAAGAATCCCAAACAAAAAACCTACAAAAAAGTAATTGAACAAGCACTTTCCTGCTTCACTGAATTTCTATCCCATGAAGCATTAACCATTTATAATGTGTACAGCCTTCTCCCTGAAGGCTACTGGAGCCTTTTGCAAGCATTTTATGCAAGACTCAGATGTAACAGCGCTGAATGCCATGTTTACAAAGCTTGACAACAATTTCCTTCAGATTTTACAATAAACTCTGTATATGAGTACGAGGAATTTGAGGTACATATCTTCCCATGCTGCCTTCTAATGGCTTTTTCTTAAAGAGCAGGTGAGGCATTGTATTCATATCTATTTTGCAAAGGTCTCATCTCAAACACTGGACTTTCACACCAGGCAAGGCATTGATCTCCAGATTCTTTATTTGAATATGTCATACTAAGTGTTATCTCTTGGCTTTTGTAAACAAAAGAAAAAAAAAAGACAAAAAGTAACGGGTAGAGCCAGTATATCAAGCTGTAAAAATATTCCAGAGAAGAAACAAAAGCAGACATACAGATATATCCCTATTATCCTTTTCCATCAAATTTTGTTTCTTATGCACAGCATAACAGTGTACATTCTGGTTTGGATTTGACTGATGTGGTTCCTACCAACACTGCTCCAGCAAAACACACGGGTGAGTAGGGGCCACCCTTCTCAGGACACTTCAGGGGTAGCTGCATGGATAAACTAAACAATTCCCGAATGCAAGGGATGGAAGCAGGGAAGTCTGGCATGTGATGGGTATCTCACAGCCCCTCTGAAGATCTGGAGTGAAGAATGGTCAAACTGACCTAGAGTAGCAAACAACTGCCCAAGGTAACTTGTATTATTCATATTCTTTACGTCCAAGGATAACAGCGTGTTTAACAACTCAATTTAAAAGCTCATTTTTGGGAACTTACAGCCACTTCTGTGTAATGGATCTATATTAGAGCCCTTTGGGGCCTTATGGGAAGAGATGTTTTATGGTTAATTTCCATCCTTTAAAGGAGGTCAAAGGAAGATTTGTAGAAAATAACATCTGAAAAAAGTACATGAACCCATTCAAAACACACAGATCCAGAGATTCAGTGAGACAGGCATTGAAACATTTTCCTGGTCCCAAGTATGCCTCACTAGACAATGTGGAACTCATTCTCTTCCAGTTTGCAGGTGAGCAAATGCCTCTGAACTAGGCCACATGGATTTTAGTTCTAGCTACAATCCAAGGGGATGAGAATTAGTAGTGATAGGGGCTAATTACGGTACTTGAACACAAGAATCTTAATTGAAATAAATCAATGTCAGCAATGATGGTAAGAAGAAAGGACTGATTGAAGAGATTTAAAATATCTCTTAAAATGGAAAAGAGGAGACTGAATTACTCTTTTGCAGTTTCCAGAGAGTCTGTGACTGGTTCAGAGCAGAATGTTTTTTCACAGGGGAAAAACCCAAAACAAAGCAAAGCAAAGCAAAATAAAACAAAGCAAAACAAAACTCCCCCCTAAGCTGCCACCATCACATGCAACTGCTGTGCTTTATGCCACTCCGAATTATTGCCATGAGCATTTTGCAGATTTGAAATTGGGATGGGTTGCAGTTTTTATGACTATTTGGCTCAAAAATTCAAGGAGATATCTAAAGTTCTTCCTAAACCATGTGATCTCTGGACAGACAGCCATTTGATGTTTCCTGGGTCTCTAATGTCCCAGGAATTAGAAATATCTCAGAAAAAAAAATAAAACAAAAAAAAAAACAACAAACCTCTTCAATGGTTTGCTTTTTGTTTTTTTTTTAATCTATAGTGAACTAGTAGAACTCATAAAAATATTTCTTACTCAGCTATCTCTCATAAAAAAATAAAAAGTAGTGATAAGAACTGCATAATCTTAATTTCTTCCCAAACTCTGAAAAATGTTGGTGAAATGTTCTGGTACAGATTACAGGATGATAGAATATTTTCTCAAGTTTCTCAAGTTTTTCTCAAGTTTTTTTCTGCTACACCAAATGAAGTACAGTCTAGTTTCCAGTACTTTTGTTTGCCTTGTCCCTCACTACACAGGTACAGTCTCTTGGATGTGTAAATCTACAGGGATTTACAATGGCTTCTTGTGGACAGCAGTGGCACAAATTAAATAATCACCATTGTCTGTTGTTGCCATGGAAGGGTCAGAGCTGGAGATGAATGTGACTCAGGTACCAGGAGCCAATCATCAGCTATTTGTCCTCCCACCCAGGTAATTATTTTATCCTTCAGAACTGGAAATGGCCAAATCAAATTAGGAAAGCTCAGCTGGCAACTCAGAATCTGTATGTCCTGCTTAGACTCCATTTAATCCCTGTTTGCATTGTTTAATTTCTTGTTCTACACGCTTTCCCTCCCTTCTTGTCTGTCTCTCTTGCATGTCACTGAATCTGACAGATGTTTTTATTGTCATGTATCCTGCTTGTTTATTGACACATGGCTAGACAGCTATTAGAAATTAATTAGAGGATTAATTACATCAAAGTCTGCTCCTGCACACAGCATTAAAGGCTATGGCCAGAGCTGGGTTCAGGTCTCATCACAGATTAGCCATGTGAAGCAGGACATTCCTCTGTTTAGCAGAGATAGCAGTGAGGGTTGATCTCTGCTCAGGGTCAGACTTGAGGGCAAGCATGGATGAACTTCACCACCAGGCTGCTCAGGCTGGGTTTCACCTCCCAATTATCATTAATGGGGCTGATGTGCAGGGTGTGACCAGGTCAGCTGCCCATGGAGGACAGAGACCTTTCCCAGCCTTGCCTCCAAGTTCATTTTGTGTTTGCATTTTGCTTTATTTTTACCTTATAAATTGTTCAAGCCCTAAAGTAAGAGCTAGAATCACCTGACAATCAAGAGGTCCATTTAGGAAGCAAATCCAGAACGCATCACTACTGGTTTGGAAAGTTAAAAAATCCATTCTAGGAAAAAACGAAACAACTTTATTCCACTTTTTCTCATCTTCCTCTACAACATTAAATGCTCTTTTAGTGCAAGAAGAATGTTTATCCCTAAACTCTCATCAGCTGGCATGCATTTTTTAGGATAACATGAGTTATCAATATGCTAGCAGCTAGATTAAGGTTTTATTTTGCATGACCCAAATTTGAATGCTTTTCCCATATATATCTGCATAATATTTCTGCACAAAAATATCTCAGTTATCTTTCAGTTTTAATACCACTTCTTGGAAATACAGAGGTCAACAATTAATAAGCTCATTAAAACTTACAAGCTGCTTTGATTAATATTCCTTGTCTAGTTCTTTGAGAAATGTACTGTATCTCCCAGGCTAATGAAGACAAGGCAGAGTTATTTAGGTGTTTGTTAACAAAGCTGATTTGCATATAATTAACTGAAAAGAACTCTGTCTTTACAAGGGAAACTCTGCCAATCTCTTTTGCTAGGGTGTTTTATGTAAACAGACTAAGTCCACGCCAGATTAACAAAGCAAGTTATGTTCTTAAAAAACTAAATTAACTCAAAGGGATACAATTTTGGGGGCTCTAACTGATAAAAAGTAAAGCACATATTAGAAAACAAACTGCCTTCTTTCAAATGCTGTTTATTCTGTCATGTGGGATTTTTCTTGTACGCTCTCATTCTTTTAATTAGTTAGATTGGTTTTTAGACATTTAAACGAACAAAGACTCTTATATTGGATTGCTCTTTCCTATGACCTACTTATGAAAAAAAAGTAGTACAATTTCAGCAAAGCCATGATTTTGCACAGATGTCTTCCATAAGATTGCTTATTCTACAGCTGTCATATACCCTGAAGCTCTGAATATGAAATATTATACAAAATAACTAGCACTTGCAGCCTGCAGGGTGACCAGGCCTACATTTAAAATGTATTTCAATTCAGACAAAATGAAAGGCATGTGCTTTTAGTCATTCACTTCCTGTTTTATCATCATGAGTTCTTCACTAGAAGGGTTGTCAGGTGTTGGGAGAGGCTGCCTACGGACAAGGCTGGGTCACCACACCTGGAAGTCCTTGGAGGTCATGCAGATTGCAACTTAGAGACATGGTTTGTAAATAAACTTAGCACTGCTGGGTTGGTGGTTGGGCTTGATATCTTGAAGATTTTTTCCAACCTAAACAATTCTGTGATTCAAAGGAACACTTGAGGGAGCAAAATAACCCTAAATTAACAGCTAGCTATCCAGTGAGATCTTAAGAATCAGGATCATGAGAGGCTGCACAAAAGCAAAATGCAGCTGAAGCTACATGGATCTGTAGATAAAATAATAGAGGGGGACCCAAAAGCTCCTATTTCATGACCTGACCAAGCTACAGGATCCTGAATGACCTTGTTTGTGTCAGTTTTCTAAGGTTAATAGGAAACAGATTTTTTTTAAAAATTAAAAACTATAACCTTATTGAAACCTTATTTACATCAGGTTGTATAAAAACTATCTGATCTCACTGAATTAATTCAATTTCCAAACTTCTTCTTCTACAATTACTCCAATTAATACAATTACTCTATTTCTTCATTATCCAGCTTTATGCCCATTTCTCCTATTTATTTATGTACAAAATGTTTTATAAAAGAAAATAAAAGACATCACATCACGAGCCAATTCCTGCAGGAGACAATAAGTTTCGGAAAACTTTCCTGGAGAACTTTTTCTACACCAAGAAAAACTCATGGAACAGGACAAAGCATTAGGTCCTTAAATAAATAAAACTCTCTTAAAGCAGAGACAGAAAATGGTGAGCAACAGAGCTTCCAGGTTCCCAAACCTTTCTCTGCCTTAGTTGCTACCATAGCAGCAAGCAGAAGAAAAACAACATATTAAAGAAAAGCTTGTGGACACACTGGCACTTCCAGTTATGGATTTGTTATGTGATATGGACAGAATCTGCTTTCTGTGGGGAAAAAATAAATAGCAAACAAGCAAACAGCACCCCCAAATAATCAGTAATAAAAAAAACCCAGAGCATCCAATGTATGATCAGACCTGAAGAAAAAAAAATCCACAAAGCAATCATAAGGGATCTGGATGGGACCAAGCAGGGAATGGGAGCAAGGTGGAACAGTTTGATGAGTTTGAGGGTCTTCCACTCTGCTGTTCTCATCCGTTTCAGGGAGGTTTTCTCAGCTGTCTGCATAGCTGAGAAGCTCAACAGAGCCCTTTGCTACTGCTGACAGCCTGCTGGTGCATGACAGAACTGACCTATTTGCAAAGCAAGAAGAGACCAGTAAACTGAAAAAAAGCAACAGTTGGGGAAGCTGTCATGGTCTCTCTGTTACTGGTCTAAATCATAGCCAATGACCCAATGAAGATAACAGAAAAGGCAAGCTCTCCAACAAAATGTTCAGTTATACCCATGTGAAAAGGCTCCACATCAAATTAAATAATTACAAATAAAAAACAGATTTAAAATTGTAGCATTAGTTTGGATTTTCAAATGCCACAGGGAAGCCTAAAGTTTCCTTTTGAAATAGGTCCAAACAGGCTAATAGGTCTGCTTTGAAATAGAGTATCCTATAGAACATTTATTATTATTTTATTTTAAATGTGTTACAGCTGAAACACCATTACTCAGAATCATTTTAAGTTGTTGTGTGAGAAACGACCCTGCTGACTTGTCCTACTGAGCTGAGCACAAAAGCTAGTGGTGTAAAATGGACAGACCTGTAAAAGAATCAGTTTTTAATTGCAGGAATAATTCTCAGTCAGATCATGGATCATTCAATGGTGTTAAGCATAAAACCACTGGAAAGAACCTGAGAGAGTAGAGAATGATATTAAAAGGTAATTCACAATTTTCTCCTGACCTAGATCATTCTTATTTTCCCTCCTACAACATTTGTAAAACATTATCACCTCATAAATATTGCTAAGAAAAGAGGAAAAAAAGGAAAAAATAAAGAGGTGGCACTAAAGAAAGCATTTTCCCCACTGCTACTGGATAATTCAAATCACACTCAGACAAATGGACATACATGAGTTTTATGCCAACTCTTATTTTGCTTCTTAATTATAAATAGTAGGATACTCTCTCTAATCACAATTGCTACTCTCCAGACAGAGTCCACAAAATACAATAAATATGAATCAAGCCATTTGCAAAAATTTACTGCTGGAGAAGGATGAATATTCTGAGAGAAAAACTGTCTGGCACTGTAATGCATAGACCATGTGAGACTGATCCCAGCCCTAGCATCTCAAATCTGAGAGAGCAAGACTGCTGCCACCAAGCTTTTTCTAGGTAGAACTGTGATAAATACCCATTCTCTAGGATTTTTCCAGATGCATGGTTTATTTAAAAGTTAATTTTAATATGGCAAAGTTTTTGCCACCTTAGAAAACTGCAGCAGTTAATTCAATGCTGTAAGGACAGGGCTGTGGGAAGGGGCTCAGATGGAAAAGGATCAGGTCCCAAGAACCTCTCTAACAACCTGCTTTGCATTGACCTGAAACATCGATGCACTGTTTACTGGTGTGGGTAGGCAGTTCACAGTAAATCTAATTAAATTGAGGAACAAAAGGACTCTGGAGTGTGCAGAACCACGAATGGAGCCTGCCTTTTAGGCCATTCACTCTGAATCATTGTGTGTTCCCAAGGCTTTCAGAGACTTTCTCTTTGGAAACAATGAAAGAGTGAAAAAGGGACTTTTCTTCCTGCTGCAAGGTGAGGGAGTTAGATAATGCACCTCATTAATTACAGGGAAATCATCACCACCGCACATGAAGCCAAAAAAGAGGCCAGACTGACTTTTTTTTCATTATTGTTCCATCACAGTGACAGAAAAATAAGTAATAAATCAGAATCAGAGTGCACTTGATGGTTTTATTTTGCAACTCATCTTGCTATTGTGACAGCCTGACACTAATTAGCACTCAATGCACAGGGGATGGATTGCTGTGGCCAATGGATCTCATTAACTGCTGTGAAATTTTCATGCCAAGACCAAGCACACCAAAGAACAGAGACCCCAGCAAATCTCCTGTCAGCAGCTGTAAGCATCACCACAGAGCCATGGGTGCAGAGATCAAAGGGCACAAAGGAGTTCCACACAGCCAGCTGCCTAGATTTTCATGGATTTATTAACTTATCTCATGAAGGCAGAGAACTTGCCAAAGAGAAAATCCCAGTGTCCTCAGTCTCTCACCACTGTTTGAGTTGAGCCAGCCCATGGAGAGGGAAACTGAGGGCACCTCCAAGCCTGTGGCACTGCTCTTTCATGTGTCTGTGTATGGGCAGATGTGGTGTTCCAGGGGTGACCCAGTTTGTGATCACCTTGGGGATAGGGATGGAAAGACACATTGTGGGCTCCCTGCTTTGACCAGCTGCCTATTTGCATTAAGCTTACAAGAAATTGATTCTTTGAGACTTGTCAAGCATGGTTGTAACTGCCCAGCAGCTCCATTAATGAGAGAGGAAGGGCAGGAGGGAAGAAGAGTCAAGAGAGAGATCAAAACAACCATAGCCACAAGCACTGAGTGACTGCCTGATCCTGCTTTAGGAAATGGGGCTCCCAGCCTGCTCTCTCTTCAGCTGTGCCCATCACCTGTCCCCATGTGCCCTCCTCCCACAGGCACTGTCACAACCAGCCTGGGCACACACTGAAGGCAGACAAGTCCACTTCATGAGCAAAACCCTAAAAGTCAAATGAATCTTTGCAAAAGCAGAGACTCCTTTGACCTTTTTTGGTCAAATGAGACCCAGCAATCTCAAAATTTCCCCCAGCAGCCTCAAAATTTCCCCCAGCAGCCTGTGTTTTACCTAAACCAAAGCAGCAGAAGAGCCAGCAGTTTAGGCTCCCAGGTGATCTCAGTGGTGGGGTGTGACAGGCTCCATGTCTGAGTTAGCAGGGAACCCCCAGGGATGGGCTTTTCTCACCTCAAACCCCTTCTCTTGGAGGCAGGCACAGTCAGAGCTGTCTCACAGTCGTTTAGGTGACAGCTGCTGTCCATACTAGACCTCCTCTGCAGTGGCAGAGGTTTCCTAGGCCAGGACTACATGCTTGACACAACAGCATCTCCCTTATCTGATAGCTCTTCTAACAAGTGTGAGACCAGCTCTGCTTAAAAACATGTTTTAGGGAGAAACTCACATAGGGGCTGGCAGGTCCTTTGGATTATGGCAGCTTGCAGGAGGTAAAACAACTAAACAATAAAACACTAGGACTATGAGTGGATCCATTTTCTTAACACACCTTCGAGGAATAAAGCACTTATTAGCCTAAATGTTCGTGCTGAGTGTATAATTAGTCCTTGTTTTTTTTTTTTAAAGGTGACTTCTGAACTGAAAACTGAAATAGACTTTCTTCTTAAAAGAGGATCGTTTAGTGTAAAAAGTCTGCATGCAAAAAGGTTGCTTTTAACTAAGTTTTTGGTTTTTGCTTTCTGTTTGTAATTTCAAAGAGTAATAACAGATCAGAATTGGACATCCAAGTAGCCTCAGTGATCTGATGGCTCTTTGGTTTCCTTTTTCCCAAAGATGTTAGTCAAAATACAGCATTTAGACCTAAGGCAGTAAAAAAAGGTCAATGGTACTTTTTTCTTTTTGAGATGAAACCCAGGTATGGTTATTCATATCCCCTTTCAGAGATTGCCTGGTTTATTTTAACCAAGAAGCAAGAGAATTGTCATCTTCTGTTTGTGGTACAGCAGTCAAGAAGGTGCAATCTACCCACAGCCTTCTTCCAGGCTCAGTTGAATACATCATCAAACAGAAGTTTCTGGTGCACAGAACTGGAATATCTTGGACCATGCTGTTTCTGGTCAGGCCTGTGTATGTAGCTTATTTATTTATGGCAATTTTAATAGATGGAACATCAATATTTGATGTCATCCTATGAATTATTAAAAATCAAGAAAATCAAGAACATGAAATACAAACATCTACTTTTAAGTGACGATGGGGTTGTGATATCCATAAATAAATAATCTAGTGGCCAGTTCCAGCTTTCTGAGATTGAGTTAAATGAACAGGCACTTCAGTGGATTTACAGCATGTTTACAGCCATGTGTGTAGGAGCAGAATCTGACCAAGGGATTTCAAAGTTGAGTCTAATGAAGTTATCCCAGAGCAGTGTGTGAATTTTTAGCTCCTTAGAAAATGTATTATTTAAATAAATATATATAAAATCTTTGGTTAGAAAGGGACAAGCAAATTAAATTTAGATAGATTTAGCTCTACTTTTGCTTTTTGGCTTCTTTATGATAAACAACAAAGGCCTAGTTTTACCTCAAAGAAATCTGCTTTAAAAAAAAAACAAACAAAAAAAAGCTTTTAAAATGTGTGAAACAACATACCTGAAAATAATTTTCTGCAGCTAAAGAGTTTTTCACACTTTGTGCTCTCATAATTTAATTGACAGGTAATGTTCATTAGACTTGCTGTTGTTGCTTTGTTTGTTAAACAAAAAGTGTTAGCTAACCAGTAGGAAACACACTTTTTCTTTGCAGCAGTGAACTGAGATAAAGGCCACAGCAGTGTGTCTTGTCTCTAATAAAACTTATTGGCTAGAATGACAAAAGACAAAATATGGGGGTAACTCTAATAGCATAGTTTCACAGATGTGGCTTGATTCACAGAAAAATAATTAAGTAAGTGTGGTAGAGCAACAATGGAATATACTTCTCATGCATCCTCTGGCAACAAGAAAATTCCTTTGTTCCATCACAGTTTGAAGAATATGAAAGTCTGTAAAATCCCACCTTCTTTTCTTTGTGGATAATGGGACACCAAGGAGGTAAAAGTATGAGAACACAGAAACAGGAGAGAGAAGTAGGTTTTAGGGCCATTGAAGTTAAAACGTCTAGGATATTTATTTCAAAACCCACCAAACTACTAGTGACAACTCAGCATGGCCTCCTGCCACCTCTAATAGAAGATACCATGAGCCAAAATTCAGATTTTGCCTGATGTGTTTTGAATTAGCATAACCATATTAACAAATTGAGGATGTATTTTCTGAATCCCGAATTAACTTTTTCCAAATATGTTTGTGTGTGCTTGTGTATGTTGGTAGTTTAGGAAACAAAAACAATGTATTAGCACAAGTAGGTGCATGCATATGTGCAGACAGTGAATTTAACAAGTGTCATTTCTCTATTTCTCAGCACTAAGCAGATGCCATCTCTTTCTTGCCTTGTTGTGCTTTATTACTGCTTTGTGAATATATTTCTGAACACCATTTTTGACACCTCTGGCTTTTCCAGACACCGTAACTTTTTCATTAAGTATTTGTTTCTGCAGTGAATTTACCTGATTCCCTCACATTTTGTATGCATATATGCCAGTAGGACATTGGTTTTACCACAACTATAGTTTTATGTGCAGATCTCAAACACCATTATAAGGCTGTATGGATTGTTATTTCCCAGCAGATGATACAGGGATGTGGATAAGTTAGGAGAAATGATCAAGAACTGACAATGAATTAATGGGTCAACCCATCACTGCCAAAGTCTTTCCATCAGGTCTGTGAGCATCAGTATCACAACAAAGTGCAAACTGTCATTTGCCTTCATAACTGAAATATCAGCCCTTAAATGACATGACATGGAACTTGCTTGTCTAGCAGCATCTCTTTTATCCCATCTAGAACTTGTACATTCCCAAGAGAGAGACAGCTACAGTACCATTATTCATGTGCAGAATCACACTCAGAGAGGGATGGGGATCTCACATGACAGATCCAGCATGTAACCTGACATGAAGATGTTCCTTGACACTCAGTTTTCTATTAAAGGCATGAAGCCACTGAAGAATCCTTCTGGCAATATTGCAGGAGTGACAGCAATTAACCAGAATCCATCTGACACAGGGCTATCTTAAAGAACTGCAATTTTAATTAAAAGCTGCAGCCCATCACAGGTTTGCACAGTAGTCTACTATCTGGTTCCTCTCTGTAGTGGTTGCAAATTACAGCTGTCCCCTCCCTCCATTTTAATTAAATGTTATTAACCCGACATAATTAACTCCCCTTAATTTTTTTTGTTTTCTTTTCTTTTTTAAAACAGTCATTAAAGAAACAGAACTCAAGTGCTATTTAGTATTTTCCAGATTTGCTGGTTAAATACAATAAATGCTTGTCATTAGACGTCTCAGGGTTAACCTGATTAATTAATTTATCTCCTCTGGAAAATTTTCCTCCATGCTGACAAAAGATCAAATCACAGCAGAAAGGGTCTCTGCTTGCCAGGCACAAGTGTGTTGTCAGTGTGTCAAATGCAGCTGCTGATGGTTCCATCTAAGCCGTGGCAGGGGCTGGATCAGTGGCTGCTCTGGGGATATTGGCTCCCTGGCATTGCTGAGCTGCTGTGGATTTCACAGCTTCACTGACAACAATGCTGGGGAGCTAAAGGTCTGCAGCAGATTTTTCCTCTCTTTTTTCACCCTCTCTCCTTCCCAGGGCATGTCCAGATGTGTAGGTTTAGCTCATGCTTTTGCTGAACCTAATATCTCTAATAAAAGACCTTTTACTTTGGAGGAGAACATTTCCTCATGCTAATGCTCAGAACAGATACAGCTTATTCTTTACAAAACAAAATGGATTTAGTCGGATAAATTCAGTGTAGTATTTTGGGACAGACCCTAAGGCTAGAAGAAGGAAAGGATCCATGCAGACTGCTCTGGACACTCTGACCCTGGCCAGAAACCTGGAGAAGAGTAAAAGAGCAAGTATACAGAGTGGTTTCCCAAAATAATCCCCAAACAATTTGAAGGCTGGAGCCTTTTTGAGCCAGACACAATCTCTATGTATTTAATAACAATCAGTGTATATATTTTTCACTAATTTGCCCAGCACAGCATGGAGCTATGCAGTCCTTTGCCTTCTATAGTGTCCTTCAACCAGGAATGGGGGAACACTTCCCAAAGCTTCATGGTCTTTAAAGATGCTGGGCAGAGAGAAGGACTGTCAGCAATGTTTTCACTCTTTATTGCTACACTGTGAAACTGAGACTTTAGCCTCAAATATTGCCCCATTTTGGTTTTGCTCAACTTCAAGCATGTATCTTGGAAGGTGGATTAGAAAATGAGATTCAAGTGAAAAGGAAGAGAGGGGCCGAAACTGTTCCAGAAAGTCATACAAGGAACTTAAACTTTAAACATTTAACCATCAGGGAGTGTGGCAAGTTTGATATTTGCTCAAGGAGGAGCCTCTACTTCTAGCAGGAGCTATATGGATTGGTCCCTCTGATTCAGGATTTCACAAGCTCTTGCTTTCACAGAAACTTGAGTGGTCTGACCAAGTAGTAACCTACCTGCAGCCATGGCCAACAGCAGCTGTTGAGAGCTGTCTCATTTAATTTCCATGAAGAGAGTCAGTCACAGCATCCAGCTAGACTGAGGAGCTGTTTATGAAGCTCCCAGGGCTTGGCTCCCTGAAACCACTCCCAGACCCCTCTTTAGGGTGCTGGAGAAATTGGGCCTGTGAATGAGGTACTTTTCTAATGCAAACTTCTTTAATTTCAATCTCATTTTCTAAAGCTTCTCTGATGCTGCCTGGCATCCTGCCAAATGCTCATTCCTCTGCCTGTTTGTCACACATCAGCAGGATTAATGTTGTTTTTTTTTGGTTTCATTTGTTTTATTAAAGAGGTTAATTACAGGCTGATTCTAAGGTTAGGTGCATACAGTCACTTGTCCAGAAGGAAGTGAATTTATGTATCTATATCCTTAAAAATCTCTGTTCTTTCTTATTCCCCCTCCTTTACTTCCAGATTTTTTCCTTTGTGGATTTGTGTAAATTAGTCTCCAGGGCCAGGAATACCATCTTTGGCTGGCTTGATTTGATCGATCTGTTTTGGAGCTCAGAACACCATCACGGTAAAGCAATATTTTCTGCAGTAAGTTAATAGCAAGATGGAAATCACATAATAATAAGAGAGGGGAGGTCTTTATTTTTGAAACAGCCCTTTACCTACATAAAAGACCCTGGGCTGAATTATTCTTCCTGCCTAGTTAGTAAATCCAGCTTGATTGCATTTAGTGAGGTTGTAACTGGAGATAGGATTTAACCAGGCAAACCTGCATTTTCATATCTCCTGCTGTCACTGATGCTCTATACTTACAGCTCCTACATCCTTTTGAGAGTGCAGAAGGCTATGTAAATGTTCATTATCGTTATTACCCACTTTACATCCCTGTACCACACGCTTTTTACAGCATCTGGTCTCCCATTCAGCACGTTACATAAGCATACGCTTAACATTAGGCTTCCTAAGTGCTTTATCTAAGCAGAGATAGCTGTTGAAGTGGGCTGATACTTTCACCTAAAATGTTTGCTTTAGTGCAGACAGGGGTAAGACTTTCTCTGTTCAGCTGCTTTAATGTTTTAGGTTGAAATTTGAGGCTGGTAATCTACCTCAAACTGATTTTTTGAGGGAATATTTGACGAAAAAAAGATTATGAAAGAATGCCTCTGCCTTCACAGACTCATGCACTTACACACAATTGGTCATTCCTTCAATTTAAAAAATAAAATACAGTAATTCTGGTGACCATTTAAGTAGGAAATTGCAGCGACCCTAATTTCTGGAACAGCCACTTGGATTTTTTGCACATTTACCCTATTTCAAGCCCTGAGGATCTGGGGATTTCCTTGGGACAGATAGAGGATGAGGGTTATTTTATGGCTAAGCCAGTCATCCTCTTGGAATGCTTTCCTGATGAATAGAAAGCCTCTGAGCTCAGCCCAGGGCTTCAGATGCAAATTCCAGGTAGGCAGGCTCCATCCAGCTCTGAATATATGAGCACTCAAAATCGGTAGCCTCATTTATTTTAAAAATGAAATTGTGAACAATTTCCCCATGCCTCAATTTCTTTTCAATAAACTCGAGGTTACAATGTCTCTTACTCCAGAAATGTGACACAGAAAGAAGCACTTTATAATTTTAACTGGCTCCATGACTAAATAAGAAGAAAACCCCTACCTTCAGGTTGGTCTGAAAGGAGAGAAATGATATATCTTTGTGCAACCTTCAACCAGTGATTCCTGATTTATAGCCAGGCACTCCAGCTTTTTATATAGCGTTTATACACACACTCACACACACACACTGGAGAAACACACAGAGCAAAATCTGCCTGAGGAAATAAACAACCTCCTTCATCAGGAAGCAAGAAAATAATGTCCAATTAAGAGGAAGAGCCATTTTTCTATCTCCATCCATGATCTGCTTAAATTTTAATCATTTCAGATGCTAGCTGTAACAAAGGTCTGCTTGCACCAAAGGTGTATGATTTTTGTTTTGACACACATCACTGTCCCAGGGAGACAGTAGATTATGAATTTCTTGGCAGCAAGTTCATTATCTGGAGGCTATGTATTATCAGCCTTCCACTAGCTCTTCTCTGATCTGCTTCTCTGGGCTCCAGGTACCAAAATTGTTCCCTTTCACTGTGCTTTTTGAAAACCTCTCAAATTCAAATCCATTCAGTGATCACATGCAGTTTACATGTGATTGAGTGGGTCAGGCTTTCAGTAGACTAAAAAAAATCATGGGTCACATCATCTGGGAACTTAACAAATAAGAATAACAAGGAAAGTCAGTGGCAAACAATTTTAATAATTCACCTGTCCATCACTGCAGCTCACAATTGAAGGAAGATCCTCTCTCCTCTTGATAGATAGGCAGGAGGAAAAGCCCTGTCTCAAATGATTAAAGGAGGCAGTATATAACAAGCTTTTCCCATGCTGAGAGTGCCAAGAAAGAGGCTGGTCAATGATATTTAAACACACATTATCCTTCCATCTTCCTGTCATCTTGTTCTGCAAGCTGTTCAGATTTGTCTGTGCCAGCAAGGCGGCTGTGAAAAGCAGCTGAGCAAACAAAGAGAAAAATCAGTCTGAGAATAGGATTTGGATTTCAAAATCTGTCCCTGGATCTTTTTTTCCCGTTTTTCCCTTCTTCCCTCTTCTCCCTTTCCAACCCAATATCCCATTAACTTTTAAATACACCAGCACCCAAGCAGAAGAGTAGCAATGCAGCCAAGTGAAGAAACCACTGCTGTGTGAGAAGATGCAGAGAATTTCAACATGAGGGTGAAAACATAGCCTCAAACTTCCTCCCAAGACAGTGTCTGAAGCAGTGGTGGGATTTTTTTTGTGTCAGTCTGCATGCCCTCTCTGCTTCACCCCTTCCCCAGCAGGACCAGCCTGCTGAGTTCTTCTGGGCTTAGGCACAGACAACACGTGGCCACTGCTATTGCCCAGTGCTCTGGGACCACTGACTCCAGCTCTCTAGGGATCCAACACCTCTCAGATGTAAAGCTGAGGCTCCCTTATGTTCTCATTAGGTATTGTTTCCTTCTCTGCAGAAAGGACACTCAGACTGGTGGCTGCTGCAGTGGTGCATAATCCCTGTCCCAGCCCTGCTCCCACCAGACTTGCAGGATTATCAGAGGAGTTTTCTCTCTGAAAAAAATGTGACAAGGAAGAATCTGGGGACAGAAACCTTAGCAAAACAGGACACACTTCAGGATTTATACCAGCCTGGAATAATGCCTAGATTTTATTTGCAATGTGAGTAATCACAAAGGCACTTAAAACCAACTTGTAATATATTAGAAATGGCTAAACTTATTGTCCTTCCACTTGGACATAAACTGAGATCCACAAAAGGCAAAAGGGTATTTTCAGAGCCTTTCTCTATAAAAGATTTTCTTTCAAGATTTAACATCAGGTTGGCTATGGAAGGAAGGGTGGAGCTGACCCACAGATAGACCTGGGTGGAAAAGGATGGAAAACGTTGTTAGTGTAAGAGATCTGCATGACTCAGCACAGTGCTAATGAAGATTGGCTAATCTCCTAATTTCTGATTTTTATTATTCTTCACCACCCACTTCAGGTCTTTAAAAGGCCAAGACTCTGCCTGTCCTCAGGATTAATTCATGCAGGCAGGAGAAATCAAAGTTGCCAAAGAATTTAGTAGTCCTGGTAGACTTTTTAATATTCTGACCCTTTGTAGATTTCAAAAGTGCTAACCCATAATTTTTGGGGACTCACAGTATCTGTTAATATGCATCAAATTTCAAGCATATGTGAATTAAGTCATATTTATTTCATTACTAGGAGAGAGAGAGATGTACTGTTGTTTGCAGATGAAAAGGCCTCTGTAAGAACAGAAATGATAATGGAATTTTTTAACCCTAAAAATGTCATGCTATTGGAAAGCAACTGCATGTATATAAATTCATCCTTAATAAAAAAAGTGTTTACGACTCCCTTGATTTTCAGAGATGTATTTAGAAACTTCTCCAAGGTGAAATGAAAGTGAATGAGGCAAAGTAAGAGCTTTCTTCAAACATTTCTTTCAGGACCCCTCATTCTGTATGTTTGTATGGAGGCTCTTGACATTTGTAACAGCTGCTAACCATATCAGCTGCAGTTTAGAAAAGATTAGTGATAAGATACCTTTGTAATAGCAACCAGCAGCCCAAATTAGATCTGTGAGAATAAAATGATCTTTCGATTTCACAGGCACACTGAATGCATTGGTTTGGAAAAAATCAATTCTTTTGGAAGCAGATTCAAAATTCTGGACTTCAGGAAGTTGCTTTGTTTAATGTGACTGCTCTGATCAGAACAAAGAAAAATTCATTCAGCTGCCCTCAAAATAAATCAAAGAAAAGAAGAAAAAATTACCTGTATGTATTGGATTACCAGCAAAATGAGATTTCTACAACATCAAGTCAGGTTAAAGTCTATTTTAGTTTATTAATAGCCAGGTTTAATTCTCTTTAAAATCAGTAATTAGGGGGTGTCTTATTAGTTGAGCTTTGTGTCCAAAGTACATTGTAGCCATTAAGCTGTCTCTTTATTTTACATTTCAAGGATTTAAATAAGATACACAAACACAATCTATGTTATTTACTTTAATGGAGTAGCTTAATTGCTCCCCAAGCTTTTCTGTACACTTTATAAATAATTGCAAGACACAAAGAGAGCAAAAGGAGCAGGCACACAGATGACACCATAACCTTCCAGTGACTCACACTGCCACTCCTCTGCATTGAGCACTTAGCAGCATACATTAAATGCACAGTGCCTCAGACATAAAAATGTTTAAGTGCAGGGCAAGCTACAAATTTATCTTCAAAAGGAAGAAAAAGACAGTCACCCCAATTATGCAATTGAGACCAAAAAGCTGTAAAATGGAATACGTATTAGTCATGGTTTTATTGTTGTTACTCCCAACCTATGGATCTAGCAAGAAATCCATGGCACAAAATCATTCCTGGATGTATCTGAAAAGATGATACAGACCACAGCTAGATGTATGTGTGTGGTGCTGGGAAATGCTGCTCATTACTCCCTGCCCAGTGGAAATAAGTCTCTCCTGCTGGAGCTGAGGAGAACATGCACGTTGGAGGGTTCCAAGGAAAATTTGTAGGGAGTGAACCCTCACTGCAGTGCGGGATGGAAGATGGAGGAGTTCACGTGTTACTGCTCATTTTGGAGCCCTCATGCCCCAGAGGCCAAGCAGAAATGTCACAGGGCTGCCTGGCAAGGAGGTGCTCCTCTGAGGTCAGGCTTTTCATGCATTTGATGTTCATGCATAAAATGTTAATGCATGTTTGGCCCCTACTTCTCATGAGTTCCCTCAGGCCTCCCTTTGCTTTGTTTCTCTAAGGAAATGACACACAGATCCATGTAGAGTCTAAAACTGGTGATAAATGTTAGCTCTTCATAAACGTTGGGCTTGATCTCATGGAACAAGCTCAATTACTCAAGGGGAAGTTAAGACTTTTTTTTTCCTGCACAGTCTGAGTAGAGCTACTTAGAAGAGGAGAAGAAATATCCACAAACAAAACCTTAAAGGAATTTTCTCCTGTTGCAAAATCAGCTAGATTTTTCTGGAACTGTATTTGGATAAGTATGTGTGTGTGTATCTCTGTGTGTTGGGGAGGAAAGTCTAACAATCTCAAGGCATCCTGCTTCAGCAGTTTTGACATTAAATAATTTGATTGCTCTATCAAAAAAGCATTCTGCTGAATTTAATTTTCATCATAACATTTTACTCCGTATGATTAAAAAGGGGAAGGGAGGGTAGAGGCAGGTCAGTAAAGCTTGTTTGGATATACAATGTAGTGTTTCTTATGGAGTTTTTTTTCAATTTTATTTCATAAAAGATTTTTTTAATCCTTTTTTATCCACTAAAGATTGAAAAGCAGCAGATATAGAAACCTCAACATTGTCACACAAACAGTGAGCTCACCTGAGAGATGTAGAGCTTCACGATTTTTAACAATTTTTCTTGAGCTGGAATTTGACAGCCTGATAGACACTGAGCTTTGGTGGGACTCTGGGTGGATCTAGTTCCCTGGCACTGCTCTGTTTACAGGAATTGGGTCTTTTCAGTCCTTGCAGCTGCATCAAGGAACTGCTCAGGAAGCCTCTGAGCCAAGAGAAAGATGTCTTTTCAATCATGGAGTTTTAAGTCAGATCCTATTATCAAATATTACTGTGATGAGAGTCAGAAAATGTAGATAAGCAGATGAAAAGAACAACTTCAATATCTTTTTGAAATAACTAAAGTAAAGGGATACAGAACACATATATTACAAAGGGGAAGAATCAAATTTGCATCTGTTCTGAGAGATAATGTGTTCAATCATGTGGCTGCTCTTTAGCCATGTTATTTTCACATTGAGCAGATAATGTGAAGTTCTTCTGTACCTAATCAAAGCTTTGTCACTTAAAATAACAAAGACTTGTTCATGAGAGTCATGGTAGAAGACTGAGTATCTGCAAGGCCTGGCGGAAAACTGTGACCTACTAAACCTTCATTAGTTTATTTTACTATATCTTGTTATCATTTACTCATGCACATATACACACACACAATTTTAAAAAAGAAATAAAAGTCACAGTGACATTAAATTTGCTTGATTCTAATACGCAGCACTCTAGTACCTCCTCCACTCCTCTGATTTGCCACCAGCTCATCCTCCTCAGAACATGAAAATGCAGGGCAGGGATTTCTGAGCAGCAGGGACTGTCTTTGATCAATGGAGTTTATGTCACTTGACCATATAGAAAAAGCCAGCAAATTCATAGAACTTCTCTTCCACAGCTGCAGCTTCTAGTCCCTCTCTGCTGAATTGAGTAGAAGTGCCATCTGCCTGCCTAAACCCAGAGCATATTTTGTGTCTTGTGTTCCATGCACACCTGATAAAATCAGATTAACAGATTAACATTCTCCCAAATGGAAAAATGGGAGATCTCAGAATCTCTACAGATTTAAATTGAAACCACCACTAAATTGCAGTTGGCTTTCTGAAAAAAGTCTTCACAAAGGTCTTCAGGAAATACATGCACACTATTTATAGCACACTGTGACAACACACGTTGTAGGATTAATTTTTCATGTTGCAAAGACACTCTGTGGTCAATCTCAAACCACAGGGAAGTGATAGCTGTACTTCAGAGGAGAAAGACATTTCTCATTCACAGATAGGATAAGATGGAGAATCTTATTGGGACAGAATTTAGATGCTGGTAAGCGCCTCAATCAAATAAAAAAAAAAATTAACAGTCCTAACATTTGAAAACAACACCTCCCTGACCTCCATCTTTCAAAACCCCAAAACCAACAATTTTACAAATCCTTCATTTGATGTTGATATGGGGTGATTCATACATGAATTTGTTTAAGAAAGCAGTATATAAGTGCTGCAATTCTCTACTACCAATAGAGGTGGAATAACTTGCCACCCAGCAAGACCATCATACTTCACTAATGTCTATGCAAATACTCCAGATCAGCACTCCCAAGACAGATTTATATTACTTATAAAGCTGGGACCTTGATTTCTATTGAAATCTTGACTTCCTAATAATTCACTGCCATTGCATTGAATGTCATGTATTTTAAACCTATCAGTTATCCCTCTCTCTCTCTTTTACTGATTTTGTCCCTAAAATTTAAAAGGTATGTCTTTTGTGAACGACACTAAGATTGACACCTGGCACCCCTTCTCCAGGGCATAACCTATATCATATTGAAAACGTACAAAGCCATCACCTCACAGAGAGGAAAATAATATGTTAAAATGGAAGAGAATAATTTTTCCTTTGGCTCACTCCTTGCACTTTTTCCCTTGAGTCATGAAAAGCTGCACGTTATGAGCCTATGAGGTCAGCAATAGGGAAGTTCTTGAGCATTTCCCAGTAATAGAGATATAAAGAAGGAATAATCTTTAACTTACAGTAATGGGGTACTTTTTTTAAAGCCAGGATGTTATAACCATTTAATTTAGATAATAATGGGGCACTTACATAAGAACAGAGCTTGCTTGGTATACATCATCTGTGAGATTTCCCTCTCTCACCCTCAAACTAACAGGTCATATTGGATGTCATTAATTCAGCAATTCAGCTAAGCAGCTCTAGGGCACTCTTGAACTTCAACCCAGAGCATAAGGGAGCAGAGGCAGGCTGCCAGCAAGTAATTCACTGAAAGGAAGAAAGAAGGAAAAAAGAAGAAGGAAAAAATAAAGGAGGACAAGAAAAAATGGCCCCAGTTAAACAACGATTTTCATCTAACTGAAGGTGAGCTGCCCACATACGTTAAGAGTTATGGACATTAGGGAGAGAGAAGTGCCTTTTAAAATAGATTGTGCTATGTGCTAGGAGAAATGCCTGTGGATTCCTCACCGACCAAATTTGTTTTGCCAGGCTGCAAGCTTGCAAACAAATCTGAGGCAGAGGGTTGTGCTTTCTGGAGTGTAACTCCATCCTCTTGTGAACACAGGATTTAACATCAGTAAACAAAATGTTAACACTCATCCTCAAGCTTGACCTCTTCAAGCCAAGAGTCTGCAGAGACCGACTCTGTCCTCCTTCACCCCAGCAGGAATCCCAGGAATCCTTGAAATGTTGGGTTCAGTGAGCTCTAGAAACTGATGGTTGCCAAGTCATTCTCCAAGAGCTTACTCAGGAGGACAGTTTGGCTGTCAAAAGTCCTAACAATCCCATATTTTTGTGGCTTTGAAGAAGATGGGTGGAAAAGAGCTATCCAAGTGATGATTTGAGGGATGCATTAGCACTCCTTTCCCAAGACAACTGTTTTTCACTCATAGTTGTGCTGAATGCAACAGAATGGTGAATGCAGGTGGATGTGCAAAGTAGGAAAGGGAGGAAATAGAGAATATATGCCAGTCACTAAGCTTTCTTAGTAATGGATAAGTGTGGTAGGGGACTCATAATTGGAAAAGAAAAGGTGGTGATAGGTAGCAAAATCCAACATAGGAGGTAACAAAGAACATTTTCACGCTTCTACAACTGCTCTGTAAGGAGAATTTTTAAAGGGGGTGAGAGGTTAATTTCTCACCTAGCATTAAGCTTCACTGTAATTCTTCCACCTCATTATTCTATGTACAAGTTTAATCTTTTCTGACAGAAGCTTTACAGGGGAAAAGATTTAGGCTAGAACAGCAGATCACCTCAAACAAGACTTGTCTAAGTTCCTAAAGCCAAAGCAGTCTCAGAACTAATATATGCCAGCTATGCTAATAATTTTCCCAGTGTTTTATTTAATCACATGGATTGTTCAAACAGGCCTGGATTTATAGTGAAGCCACTAAAATACAGTTTGCTTACAAAATAAATAAATAAATAGAGGAATTAAATGCTCTGTGAAGAAGTAAAACTGTTTATTAGAATCCCTGTTAGCAAAGAGTAGCCACCTGTACACTTAACAGAAGGTGATATCTTGCTGCAGCAAGTCCGTGTTCTAAGTGCTTCCTGGGTTTACAGAATAATTTTGATTGGGAAAAACAAAACAAAAACTAATGCAGTCAGTGGAAGCACTAGTAACACCTAAAATCTGTCATTACTTGATTTATTTCTCTTCCCAATACAAAGGAGTTTTACCCCATATTTATTTTAAATGTATTCATTGTGTCCCAGCTGTGTGTTATCTTTTGCAAATGCATTGTGTGGACTGTAATATTTGAACCATGGAACGGGAAATTCTACATCCATGATCATTCCCTAGATATTTACAGAATCAGACTTCAAGACAAATGTGTGTTAAAGTGTACGGAAGGGGCAAAACAAAACACAAACACAATGTGAACCTTTTGAAAATGAACTGGGAATGAGACTGACAAAAGCAGTAACACTAGCCCACCCACATTATTTATTTTTTACCACCACTAAATCCACTTTTTGCTCATTTTGAAATTAAAGTCACTATATTTCCTATGATAAAGAATACCAGATGAAGCATCTCTCCCTGGAATAATGTAGACCAAAAATTATGCCAGATTTCATCGAGGGTCTTTAAAAACTCTTACAGCAGAAAAAAAATTAATTATCTGAATTATCCTTGCCCTTTGAATCCATCACACTGACAAAATACATCTGCTGCTTTCTTCAGAGAATATAACAATACCATGCTCCCCCCACACTCCTACAGGCCACTGATGACAAATGTCACTAAATTTCCCCCACCTGTCAATTCTGTTCATCCTATACTAGTATAGTTGTTCTTTCTGTGGTCCACAGATGGGATTTGACTTGGGATGAGCATATCAAAATTACGTGCGTGCTTATTGCCATTGTAATGTAACCTCCAACATTTTTTCCCACAAGTCGACCTCAGAGCTGAATATGTTCCTGTGTGAAAGAAAAAAACTGGAGAGGCTCTCAGGAAGGTAGAAAAACTAAGAAAGGTGATCTTGTAGACCAACACATCCATCTGCAGACTCTGACAGTGCTTTCCTATAGCATAAATTAAGCATGGATTTCATAAACACCAAGGTTGCATTTCTCATTATGTATAACCTCTTTCAAGGTCAACAACATCAAGCTGGTGCATTCTCTCCTCTGCTCTTCAGCCTCGTGTACTGTCATCGTCTTGGTTAAAGCATGAATAAAGTTCCAGTACTAAATGCTACAGATTACCCTGTGGACTCCCCACAAAGAACAGAGACCTGAAAACAGTCCTCAACTTGCACTATACATCCATTCTCTTCTGGGCAACGTTTTAATGCAGCTCAGGCTGTATTTTGATTTAAAAAAGCAAACTCAAAACCAGCTACAAGCCTCTCAAAGAATTCCACAGAATGTTAGAAAAAAAAAGTACCCACTCACTGCTGCTCCAGGGCACAGGTGTGCTCTGCATGTGGGGGATCCATCTGGAGTACTCCATTTACTGATAAATTGCCAGTAGATTCCACTCAAGATTGTGTATTCCCATAATAGAATCTTGTAGGACCAGTACAAAGGGTACAAATGGGATGTGGTTTCCTCTGTTCAGCTTTGTATCTCAAACCTCCCAAGGCAATCCATGAACATGAACACCTACACCCTGCCTTTGAAGCAAGGCTGACCACCAACCTTCTCTGGCAGAGCTTTGGGGCCATGCAGGGATCACAGCTATTTTCTAGCTATCCTCATGCTGTTTCATAAAAGATGGATAGACCAAAATAAGTAAAAGGGGCATAATCCAATACCATCCAGAATAAGGAGTCCCAAACTTAGTTCTTCATAAGCAGAGCTAATGAATGACAGGCTGACAGACAGTAATAAGAATAGTAAATTCATGGATAAAATGGGATTATGCTAATTCAAATCAATTTTGGTACAGGAGACTTCAGCAATATCCTGAAAAATTGTCAGGTTAAACACAGACATACCACTGCAATCTTTTCTGTTGAATTTATTTTTTTCGTCCTCTGTGTTAGGGAAATCTTTGCAATGTAGTTTCCTACTTTGTAATTTGCAAAAAATATTTGCATTTTATGACTGAGCAAAATTGGCCTGAAGTGGCCACAATGTAATCAGCTCCTTTTACTACCTGTGTGGAACAGAGATTTTTGTTTTCCGTTTGTTTTGTTTTGTTTTTTTCCAAAGCCATAGTTCTCTGAGTTATGTGGTTAAATACATTAACCTTGTCCTCTTTTTAAAAAAAAATCCACTTAATTGCTCTCAGTTTGCCTGACCTGTAGGAAAACTTAAAAAAACCAGTGTCAGCAGAACACTGATCCACTTTGTACCAGGCAGAGACAAATTAAAGGAGACTTTGAATCCATTGTTACATTTTAAAACTCCTGATCTTTAAGCCACTTTATGGTGGAAGCTCCTCCATCATCTGGAAGGTGTGTGATTTGCAGTACCTGGGTGTTAGAGCTGCAGTCCCAGAGCTAATCCATACCCCTGCCCCTTTGAGGAGGCTGGTGACCCTCAGGTTGGCAGTAACAAATGCAGTGTGCATTGTCCCCAGTGGGTAATGGATTAAACTCTGCCTGTGCAAGGGAACTCCTCGTTGTCCTGCTGTTCAGTCCCTGCACATCAACCTGTCTTTTTGTAACCTACTCATGTGTGTAAGGTTAAATACATGCTATGAAAGGTGAAAAATTTCCTGGGATCATCCTAGTGCTAACCTATATCAGATAGAAACCCAATCAAATCAATTAGATGCAACTGCTGTTACAATTTTCTAAGCAGATTGTTTCCAAGCCATATTCTCTCTGTCTTTTGTCACAGCTGTTGTATACAAACCATTCTACCTGATCTGGTGTTTTAGTTTTCAAATTACTTATTGATTTATATACTAGGAAGGGGATATGAGGGACAGATAATTTAAATCTAAAAATATCCTTCCCACACATAAAAAGACACAGATTCTTGTTTTACTGGATAACAGAGAAGAATAAGTGATGTGCTGTGATGTTCCTTTGACTGAGGCTTGAGAAAAGTATTGCAGTGAACCTGTACTTCAGAATGTCAGAACTCAAGGTATTTCAGCTAAATCAGGGACTTAGTTTTCAGAAAAGGCCTCTTATCTTGCTTCCAAAGCTCTTAAGAACACTAAGAACATACAGGTCAAAGACAGCTCTTCTTGGGTTTGAAATTTTTGTGTTTGTCATAAGAGCTGCTGTGCTATTTTTTTTTCCCACCAGGAAATATATTGCTTTCTGTGAGAACTGTAAATTTGCAGCTTTACTCCAAAACTATATACAAAATCAGCAAATTTAGAGATACAGTTACAAGAACAAAAAAACAGCAGCACCACCAACAAAAATATTTCTAAGGAGAAGTCAGTACAGACATTCTTTAGCCATAGGAAACCAGCCCTACATCCAGCACACTCATATCCCTTAATGTTTGCCATCAGTCTTTGGTCAAAGAGGTTCAGATCTTAGACAAACATTACAAAAAGGACTGCTGTTTCATTTATTCATTCAGTTGTATTTGTCAGCACAAATATTTAAAAATACTTAATATTTGTCATACCCTGGAACCCTTCAAACATCTTTATAATATTTTCAGATCTATAATCCTGCCTTACCTAGCAGGTAGCATAGCCAATACATAACAAAAAGCTTCTTGTGGTGGAAGTTGCAGCATGCAACTTTTTTTCACCAGTAATAAGAGCCCTTTACCTCTACGCAAAAAAATAGCATTTGGAGAGTCAAAGTTCCTATTTCCTCATTAAACATTTGAGTAAGCTGTGCTTTTAAAGCTCAAAGTCAGTAGAAAAATCTACAGACAAAGAGGAGATCTTTCATTCAAGACATGAATTATGTTAGTTATGTGGGGGGACAAAAATATGCAGTTCAGGTAACTTCTTGAAGGTAGCAATGGGTTGGATGATGGAGAAAGCTGTGAGGAAGAGCCTTACAGGAAGAAGGAAGGAAGGATGCTTCATCTGGCACAGAGCTCATGAGTCACACAGGTGGGAATCTCTGCTCAAAGAAATTGCCTACCACTGTTTTTTCCTACATATACTGCACTTATGTAAATTAAAAAAAGAAATATCTCAGGGCTGTTTGATTCAAACCACTTAAGAGAAATAGCCTTGCAGCCCTAAATATTGAACAACTTGTAATGAAGGGAAATAATCTATTTTTTTTTAGAAAAATAATTATATAGAAATAAAAAGAAAGATCATTCATCATTCTTGCTATAACCTTACAAAGCCTCTGTAGGTCAATTAATACAGTAAAAGAGAATATGGCTTTTTAATATGTTTAATTTTTTTTTATTATTCCCCAGCATGGAAAAAACAATCTTGAGAGCAGAATACTCAAAGGGATCACTGTGTCTTTCCATTTCTGCCCCCCACTGCCCTCAGTAAAGGCACTTGAAATTGATTTCTAGGTAAGTTTTACTAAAGAAAATAGTTATTAAATAATTATCTGCAAGATACATTTTTAGGCTGCTAGTAATTTAAAACTAAATCTATATAATAAAGCCATTGTTAATTAATTAGCAATAAATGTGCCCTGTATTTTTATAAGGAAGTGCAAGTAAAATGTGAATAAAGTGAATCACAAACATTTATTGTAAATACTTCATTTCATCATTCCATGGGAGATGAGCTGGAAGATTAAAGCTGGGACAGGCAATCTTCTGATTTCTTGCCACCCACTTTGAAAACCAGTCTGAGAGCTGAACTTTGAAAACTCTTGAAAACCAGTGAGGAGACAGATCTACCCTTGTGGAGGTACTTTCCTAAGCTTAGAGACATGAAGCAGGTTGTTGAGCTCTGGTATCCCTCTGCAACAAGAGGAACTGTATGATAAAAACCAAAAACAAAACCAAAAACCCAGCCAACCAGAAAAGAACAAAACCTCTCAGATCCAGACCTGGAAGATCTTATACACTAAAGAGGTTTCCAGCTGATTTCTCCTATGACCATCTGAATTTCTGCTTGTTCCTATTTCCTTTCCTGGGCTCCATGGCTTCACATTGCAGTGGAGCAACAAATGCAGTAATGAACCATCCCAGAGCTGGAGCAGCACAGGGCAGTGCTGCAGCCTGGGTTTGTGCCAAGGGGCTGCACATGGAGCAGAGCAGAGCCCTGTGTGTCCCTCCCTGCCTGCTCACACAACCCCAGCAGCACACAGCCTGCACCACAGACACTGCACAGGGACCGACTTCTTTTAACACTTCCCAATGGCTTTAGTTTTCAGTTCTCTGATTCAAGAGATAACTTTCCTCTTATCTCTGAAGAAGAGAAGAAAGGATCATCCTTTCAGGCTTGTTTGGTCATGGAGAAGTGTGGCTCCATAAGGCACAAATCTCATCTGAGTTACTGCAGAGGCTCAATGTTTTTTTTAAAACCAGCAGGAGGGTTTCTACAGTTCTCACAATACTGTGAGCACAGCACTAGGGAATGCTCACCATTTTTCAGTGCTCTCCTCATATTAAAGAGGACGAAATGTGGCTGTTATCCTCTTGTACTAGAAGAAGGTAAAAGCCCAGAGAGCAGTAATTCTGCTAAACTACCTTGTCTCTGAAAAATAATCTGCTTCATACTCTAACATCACATGAAAGGGATTTTCCAATTCAGTTATTAGATATTCCTGGCTCTTTGAAACACTGGGAGTTGCTCAGCATAGCAAGAAATCTCAAGTAGCATGGCAAAGGACACTACTGCCATGGCCCTTTAGACAAGCAAAACTCAAATCTTGGGAGCCTGTTTAAAGAAGCTAATTTGAAGATGATGTTTATGATGACAAAGATAAAATTAAATCTTATTGTCCAAACAGATTTACAGCTTAACATTTCAGACTTAGTGGACTGTCAGCGAAGCCTACTCTTGAGGGAAACAAGTGGCAGCCCCGAACTTCAATTTATATTCCCCTTTCTGTAGGAAGTGTCACTTAAACAAGAACAGGAAATGGCTGTACTGTCGAGAAGTCACTAATCTCTGTGTTTCATTTCGAGGATTTCCATTGTAATGCCTGTTAAGCTCGGATTATCATTGCTGTTAGACGTCAGAGAGCAAACAACAGGGAAATGAACTTCTGATCAGCATATATTACTGTTTTATCTCTGATTAATATTAATGAACAGGTAACTGCAGAGCTACTGCTATGCAAAATCCTGTGACAGTATTATTCTGAAGGCTAGGTGGACCCAGGAAACAACAGTTTCTCTCATTGGACTGCCCTGATATTGGTGTGCAAGTGTTAAGGGAGCTAAACAGAAATATTAAAAACCAAACCAAACCAACAAAAAACATACCAACAAAAAAAAACAATGAAAAGAGTCACTCAGTATGAAATTTGGGTTGTAAACTGCTGATCAACATCTGCCAGATATCACGTAGGATTCAATTAATTCTATCCAATTAATGAAATTACATTTCTCCATCACTGACTTCCCCTGGCACTCTGAGCACCAGCACTGAGAGGTGTGGAAGAGAAGAGACTGGGTTACATCAGAAAACAACCTTCAGTCTAAGCATGCTTGGAAAATAAGAATCTATTTTACTGAATAGCATATCCTGGCCTCTTTGGAAGATTCAGGCATGAAGATATTGAAAGCTCCATCTAAGTTCTGAATATCTAATTCCTGCAGAACAAGTACTCCTAAACACATTTTGATTAGCTGAAAATGCAATTATTTTTATACTAATGCTTTGCAGACAGCTTGTAAGAATACCAATGACCTTATTTTTCCCTTTCCTTCCCTATTTTAAAATCAGTTTCTGTTAGAAAAGCAGAAGATTTACTAGGGAAATAAGTGCCTCACTTGCATTTAAACAGTGTAAAAGACAGATTGGCGGTGGTTTTAGACACTTGCATCAAAGTAATTACAGCACTATATAAAGTATTGGATTCATTAAGAGGCTCTAAAACAATTTTTATATACTATTAAATAAAAGGGAAAAGAATAAAGTATGGAAAACTATAAACGTTATGACTTGCTTTCTCTGCCAAGTGAAGTCCTCCCAGTTTTTGTCAAGGAGCAAAGACCCCTGACAGGGTAACATGAGGTGCACAATGAAAGAGTAAATGAAGTGTTGGACAAGGACTCAGGAGCTTCACGTGCAGTGTCCATCTCGACAGAGGCTCCCATGTGCACTAGGACATTTAGTCTATGCATCCATGCAATTTATCCTGTATTCAGCTCAACAGAGGTAGAATTTTCCTTCAGCCTGGTCCCTTCAAATTACAGTCTGTTTAGGGAAGTCAGAGTCTCATTCTGAGCATCTATTCAGTGCTTACAGCAGTAGGACACTGGTTTTGCTTAGCTACCAAGATGACATGATTCTGCTGTTTGAAGACACAAATAACAACATGAGAAAAAACACTTCAAAAGGTTCAAAATAGCCATAGCACAAACGGGACCAAGTTGGTGAAAAAGATGGTTATCAAAGAAAATATTTAGGCAATGAAATCTGCAACCAAGAGCACTGTGTTTGTAGAGAGTGTCTCAGGTGTTCAGATGAGATGGTGTATTCTAAACTAGATTGGGCAGCACAGCTGCAAACATGACAGAAGCAGCTTCAGCTGTGGGGTTGATGTTTGCTAATGCCTGAATGAACACTCTGTCTGAGATGGTTACAAGAACTATGGACTCTGGAAATTCAGGCCCTGCTTATTTCTAAAATTAAAGTTTCCTGTGGACAAAGTTGATGCAAAAGAAGTGGGCTATCTCTTCCCTTACTTGTAACCTTCATCCTATGGCTTGACAATTGGGAAAGAAAAAAACAAACACCCAGGGGCCAGCATGCCTTGAATGCTTTATTTTGTCTACTTTACACATTAATTTCCCAAGTGTTTCCTGATTCTTATTTGGTTAACACATTAGGGTATCTAATTCTTATTTGCTACGTAAATTGCTCATTTGCAATCAAATTTCCATCGGTATTTGCTGTCTTATTATCTTGGTTAGCATCACTTTTGTACTTTACTATTAACTAGAGAGACATTCTGAGGAGCAACCCAGTGTTATAAGTTGAGAATACCAAGGCTGTGTTTTTCTAACAAAGAAAATTGCTGTAGTGTCACTGGGTCATTCCAGTTATCAAATCCCAGCATCCCAAAGGTTTATCATGCAACCATCTCAGGCTTGCAGTTTCACTGCTTGCATTTCTGTGAGCTAATTAAATCTCAGTAGGACAAAACTGGAACTGCAGCAACTGGATTAAAAGTCATCTTCACCTCAAACTCAAAGCCACATTGACCCCACAGAGAATGGTGTGGCTCTGTCTGGGGTCAGCTGCTCCTCCATAAACACAACTCAGGTGTGTGAATGTTCTGTAGCACCACAACAATGTCAGTGCAGACCTTCCCACAGACACCTTTTTGGGAGTAGCACTCTGTGTAGTTCTCTTCAGGGCATTCTTTCTCCAAGGCCCAAAGATTCAAACTCACATGTAGAAATCTCAACTGGTACCAGTGAGACTTTTTGGTCTCATCTCTGGAACAAACCTGTGAGAAGTAGAAATTTTTCTTCTGACTTAAGAAAGAAGCCTACAAGTTTAGAACTGTCTCCTTAATTAACAGTACAACATGAAATAATTCCTAAAGCAATATTATAGCTGCCCTCTTCACTCATTACTGCCTTTTTCCCCACTGCAAGGCAGCTTCACTTTTCTTCATATGCACAGAACTTCAGCCTGTCATTTTCAATGCATTTCCCTGAATGTTCCCAGGTAATTGTACTATCCTTTCAGTTAGACTTAATACTGCTTTGACATCTGAGCAACTTATTCCTTCTTGTGCTACTTCTGTGATGCATGAAGCTTTCACCTTCTGTCCCATTCATTGCCAATGCCTGACTGCAAACTAAGGAGAATATATTGTAATAGGAGGAATGCAATGGAGAATGATCTGGGTAAAAATGAAAAGCTGAGTTATAGGAGGAGACAGCAAAGCTATTGAACCACAGATGAGTTTGTGTAACCTACATTTTCAAAAGTCTCTGACAAAAATTAGTTTGAGATCTGTGTGAACACAAAGTCACTAATTTTGAATTTACTAGGAATATGGGCTGTCAGACATAAAGCCATCTGAAGAATCAATGTCCCAGATAGCCAAATGACAAGGAAGTTAAGAACCAACCTCATCAAACTTGGCTTTTAATTTTATCCCCCAGGCTTATCTTGGATAATTCAAAATTATACAGATGGGATTTCTAACCAATGAAATGTGCTTTTGAGTCCTGAAAGAATGGCTGTTATAAAGAAGAAAAGATTTGAGAAGGGTGTGATGCTACCTACATTGAACCAATTTTTTTCCTGCAGCTATGAAATTTACAGCCTGAAAATATGGCAGTCAGTGGCAAGATTTACAGTAAATTATCCATATTTTGAATTAGGGACTTCTAGATACTTAATAGTAATTGTGAAAGTGTTATCTCTTGGTAAAATGCACATTAATCTTGCTCTTTTCCATTTTAAGAAGGATCATTCCCTGGTTTTTATTCAACTCAGTGTTCCAGCAATTTTCAATCCTATCTCCTCTCCTACTGTCGATTTCTGCTGACACCAGAACAGAGGCTGCTTGGCAGCTGGGTGTTGCTCCCTGCTGGTTTTCCCCGGGTTAGGATGATTCCCATAACCTGGGGCTGTGGGGTGTTTTTGCCACATCACCAGGCTTTCTGTGTCTGAAGTTGTTGCAGGGGCAAAGCAGTGCAGAGGCTGGCTCTGACCTTCTCCAGGGGTAACCTGCCTTTCTCCCCATGCCTGACAACCCTGCAAGGCTCCCTGGTGCTCCCAGCTGTGCTGCAGGAACTCCCTGCAGCACTTGCCCTGGAAGCTTGTGGGAAGATGGAATGAGAGCTGCAGGGAGCTGGAGGCAGCTGGAGAAGGGCCCTCCTTCTCTTGACTATTAATTCATTTTCCTACTTGCTCAAAAAGTGGGTGTTATGTGCTGATATCCCTATATACTTACTAATTAGTGTCCCATTAACCTTGAACTGCAGAGCTCCCAGCTGCCAGCTGCAGCTTGTGATATCTTGAGTATGTGTTTGATGAACTCTGGAGACATTTTCATCTGTTAAATATAGAAAAGCTGAACAGCTTCCCAGGACAGGCAATGCAGCACGGAATCACATGCTTGTCAAGGCCATGTCTGCTCTCATGACTTCAAACTAATAGAGCTGCAAAGTTAGTGAAACTGGCTCAGACCCAGGCTAATTTCCCAGACAAATATCCATGTGACAGAAATTAGCTGCTACATTGGGCATTAACCACTGCTTGCACTGGTCTGATGACCAAAAGCATACCATAAACACTATGCCAAAAGTCTGCCAATTAAGCTTCGGTGCAGTTAATGTCTTTGTTTCCATATTTATTATGCTGCCACTGTGAATAGCTCCAATGCCAGCAGATTTCTTCAGCACTAAAAGGAATTAAAGAACAAGCTCAGTACTTCCATGGAAATTAAATGTAAAGGAAATACAACTTGCCATTTACGCCAGATTTTAGAAGATCAAGCTGAATATGTATTTTCCAGGCATTTACTCAGTATTTAACATGCATTTATCAATTATATGTTAACATGCAACTACACAGTTGACACAGGATCTGTTAGAGCCACCCTGTATTTTGATTTCCTAGAAGAAAAGAAATAGGAAGCCATTCTGTGCTAATATACTGCTGAAAATATTAGGCGATTAAACACATACTTTATAATTACAAATAGTGGTAAGTGGTCAGCCTATTTGGTCAAAGCACTGCTTTGACTTCAACTGCTCTAAAGAAAACAGTAGTCATCTATTATTGGAAGGATTTGTATGAGGACAATTAGGTGACCTGACTATTAACCTTAATGCCTCTGCATGTGTGCCAGGTAAACAGGCAAAGCAGTAAGACTTTTGATATTTTACTTTTTCTGTTTCCTCCTTTCTATTTAGCTATTGCTTTGGTTTTGTTTTTTTTTTTTTCAAGTTTCAAGCTTCTCCAAAATAGACTAGACTGTCTAAAATAAGAATGCTTTGTTCTTGCCCATGGAAAGGGATTGGGATTCTTTTGTGTGTCATCCATTCCAAAATATTGCTCTGTGCTAATGTTATGAACAGTCATTTTAGAGACATAGGAGTGTGAGGGGACTGTTTTCTTCGAGAAAATATTAACTGTTTAGCTTACATTAATATATAAAATAAAACCAGATGCTATGACACGATATATAATTAATTGAATTAGGGGAGATGGCACAGGGGAAAAAATAATTATATTTCCACAGTAATTTTGTTCCTTGTCCTGGGGTAGTTAGATGAGAAAGTGTCCAGTAAAAAAGACTTTGCTAAATTATTAAAAGTGAAAAAAGTACAGAACCAAAGTAATATGGATTAATGGAGACACTGAAATCAATATTTTATTACAGTTGCTAATGAAATATTTACCAGACTAATTAAAATGATACAGTCCTTACACTAACACCTAAGCTGACATGCTTTTTCTCATATTTGTGTTTATATGAAAGCCAACTAGGTAAATTCATCTGTGACAACAAGATTCTCATCTATGGATTACACTCGAGCCTTTTGTTTCCATGGTACCTAACTTCCACTTCTGGCTAATCTAACAGAGCATTCTGAGGGGATTGATTCAACATCCATTGAAATGAATGTGTAGCACAAACACAGGAGAGTATGAAAATCAATGCAAAGACTTTCATTAACTTCACGGTATTTTGGCCTGAACTCATCACTTTTTAACGCCAGCTATGAAGAATTGACATCAGGAACAGACTCCTAAATGCAATGTTGACCATCTCAGTATGGAAAATAAGAAACTGTTAAAGATTGGTGAGAATTGAATGTTAGAAAACAGCACAAGCAACCTGTTGAGAGATGCAAGTAAACTTCCAGTCTCAACACACATTGCACTGACAGTGACTAACAAGTTGAAGGCAGACAGAAATGATACCTGATGCAGTAAAAAGTGCCTTCTGTCCTCCTCATTTGGTTTAAGATTGTGGCACAAAAATATCTTTTTTCATGCTGTATCCACACATGTATTTGGTGCAAGTCACATATTTTAAACAGTTGCACAAATATTTTAGGAATAGTAGCTAAACAAAAATAATTCAAGAGCATGCATGCTCTTCTGCTTGCATAAAGCTTCCCATGAGTGAAATACAACTAGGCTCAGAGGGATTAAAAATACCCACAACTAATCAACTGGAGACATCTCCAAGCATGAATTAGGATATTTTCTTTTCATAGGGGAAAAAACATCAAATACTTTGAGTTAAACAGCAGAGGAGCTTCAAGAATTTTAGTTTATCCCTAAGCTAAAACTACAAATGTCTTTTTTCTTCAGGGGCATAAAGTTTGAGTTCCTAATTCTACAAGGCCATTGACTGTCAGTCTTCACAACTCCTTCAGGAACACACCAAGATCCAAGTAGGAGTGATTTGGCCATAAGGGTGAAAACTGGAAACGTTTCTCTAACAAGCTTTCAAAACTCAACCTAAAAGGATCTAATGCATCTATTTGAAACTGCAGCAGGATGAATCAACTTCAGTGGGGAAAGCAGAAGTGAAATAGAAATGCAGGAAAAGCACAACTTTCCCGCTATCGCTGCCTCCAGGAGCTGTTCCTGTGACATGGGAGCTATTTATGGTGCCCATCTGCAGTTGCCTGCTCACAGGCACATCCATCACACGAGCAGGATTCACCCTGGGACTCCCAGGAGAGTGTTCCTTGTTGCCTGTTTGAACCCCTCTGCTGTATCTCAAGGACACAGGTCTGCACCATTCCCAGCTGCCATTCCAATCCCTTTCTTTTGTTCCAGATTTCAGTCATGTGCACATCTCAAACCACTCTACACAGCACCATAAAAATACTGAGTAATTATACTAGAGCAGAACAGAATACCACCAGAGCTCTCCTACATGGCACCTCCAAAGGGAGAAATAATGTGTTCTTCCAGAAGAATTTGAGAGTCCTTAGATATGGGGAGATATTGACCTGTAAAGCTGATAAAGTACAGCAACCACTCAATCTATTTTTTGACCTCATTAGAAAACACCTTCCCCAGTACCAAAGTACCTTCTCTCTGCTGCTTCCCTTCCCACCCCTGTTTCTTTCTCACTATTGCTGTCAGGAGCTTAGCAGCATATTTGGAAAGAGGACTCTCCATGCTGCCATTAACGTTTTTCTTTGAGAAATTCTCCTCCTTATGGCTTTTCAAACACACAGGCTGCAAGGGTGATGTCTACTATTTTTTTTTTTTTTTTTTTTTACTGAAGAAAGACAAAAGCAGAGCTTGGGTTAAACTCAGCAGGAAGCAGTACTTCACACACTACATCCTCCCTATTCCTGGTCCCTGCTAATTGCTCACTGATACTGTTGTAAGTCTCCTCCTTCACAGCTTATGCAATATTCATCAGGAATAAAAAAAAATCTTCCTCCCTCAGTTCCACATTTCTTTTCTCATCAATTTTCTTGTCATTCCCCTCTTTTATCTCATCTTGAGATCAATAAACTTACCAGTGTTGTGTACCGAATGGACATAAGAATACACTATATTCATCCTCCATAATGCAAATATTTCTTTCACCACAGATAAAAATCTCTGTCTTTCAAAGACCCACAGCCCAGACACATGACATGCCTACTGAAAGCATTTCTGAAAATCCCAAAGCCAGTCATTGTGAATATAATCACGGCTCTTCTCTGACATAAATAGTTCCCTGCAACAGGCCATAGGTTGAAGATAAATTCAAAAAGCATTAATTAAGACACAGGTATAAAGAAAGTGAAAAGACCTAATTTTCTTGCTCTTAATTGAAAAGACAAACACATCTACCATAGAGATGCCTGTTTGGTACACTTCTCAGAGCTGATATTGCTGTGAGTCTTGACCACACTCATGAATGTATGGGACACTTCCAAAACAGCACCAGCATTCTTTGACAGGTGTTGCACATAAAGAAAACTGTAGGAGCATAAATTATTATTTTAAGATCACCAAAGCCCCCTTCCAGGAGGCAGCTGTAACAGAACACCTGCCCAGATGGGATCTTTTCTCAGAAAGGCATCTGGATTACAAAATGCTACACTCAGTCTATCCCCAGTGGACAAGTAGACAAATGCAAAAGTACTCACCTGCACAGACTGGTCTGCCCTCTGCCCTGTCCTCTGGCTGTGCCATAACTGCCCATAACAAACCCTGTAAGCGAGAAAAACTTGGTGAGGACGTGGTATTTTCCTCACAAAATCTGGGGACACACTTGCAAAATTGGCATCTGCAAAGACAAACAAATTGGGGTTTTTTGGACACCCTGAATTACCTATGTAATTTGAGATAAGTGGTTATAGAAATCTGCTTTAAAGATAGCAATGAGTCTGCTAATACCACAGGAGGTGTGCTTTTGCTAAGGAGGATCAAGCACCACCTCTGATAAAACCATACCTGGAAACAATAACAGGTGGCAATAAGGCAATAACACAATTTTTTTAATATCTTTTGTTTTAAAGCTTGTTTCTTAACAGTGTTCTCCAATTTCTATATATCATAATTTCAAATGCAAAGGTCTGTAATTTAATTGAAAGAGTGAAAACAAAATCAAGATTTAATGACAAAGCCTTTGAAGCATGAGAACACGAGGTGATTAAACCAAATCTTAAGTCTGGGCTTAGGCCAGACACTTGTTATTTTTTCGAAAGCTAAAAGGAGAGAGGGCATTAATTTTAATTATTTCTACCATATATATACGCTTATTGTGTATATATATATATGTATATATACGTATACTTAATAAAAATGGAACAAATAAAGTTTTCCAGCTATAATTAAATTACATAAAATCCGTTAGTGGCTGCCTGTGTTTAGCTGTAGAGAAAATGAAGAGATAGTTCTGCGTATTAAGACATACTTTCCAAAGCTGTTTTGAGTTCCATTTTCTTGTGGCTTCATTTCTTTTCACACTAGATGGCACTCTAGAAGTATTCCTAAATTCTAGATTCCTTTCCATTGTCTTTTAGAAAGCCAACAAATTAGTGATTTCCCTCAAACCTTCTATTGTTTACAGCCTACTGAAAAAGGCAAGTGAATTATACAGAGCAGTACAGAAAATTAGCATTGTTAAATGTGTCACATATATCACCAATAAAGTTTCATTATTTATACTGTCAACTTGAAAAGCACTTATTTCCTAATCAATCAATTCACAACTAAATAAACAGTCACATAGGCATACAACATGAATTCACAGCACTCCTAAATCAGATCTCCCTGAGATTAAGTGTATGCTGGTTGATATCAGGAGAAGAATAACAAAGAATCCTCCTCAGTTTTCTCACTTCTCTCCACCTCCCTAGTTACCTACTTTTAGTGAAGAAAAAGATGCATGTATGTATTTTAGGATAGCTATTATTTTCTGTTTCTATTTTGTTTTTTAAATCAATAAATGCTACACTTCACCCCAAAGGTGACCCTGAAGCACAAGTTAGGACACACACATTAAATACAATGGAAAAAGCTGGAGATGCATTTAAAATTAGCCTATTTCTATTTGGAGATTGGGGATGCAGAAAAGAAAAAGAGATTTAAACAGTCACTTGAAGGGCTTTGTACCATCTAAATCCAGCTGCAGTCTCACAGACGTCCCTTTTGATGTTCACTAACGCTGGAGATGAGTTCTAGTAAACAGATGTCCTTGTCAGGGAAAATAAACAAACTAAAAACCATCAAATTTTGTACTGTCTGATAGCTGGAAGTAAACTGCAAACTGTTGTTCTTTGCTGGGTTGCTACAGAAATGGGCTGATGTGGCACTGGATACAGGAGTGAGACATAGCCATAAATACAGGGACATTAACAGGGACTCAGTGATCTTTGTGGGACCTTCCAGCTCAGCATATTCTGTGTCCTGTGTGATTCTGTGCTGTCTCCTTGCCTGTGAAGGACCTGAGCAGCAAGGCATTTGGTATGTCCAAAATGCCACGGCCCCTTCCCAGCTTTCCCTCCTGATTCCATGACATTTGTAGGTATTTTCTTAAACATTTAGGCTACATATTTGCCTCTGGAAGAGAAAAACTCCAGCCATTAATACCAGCTAGGAACTGTTCTACTGTCATTTCTGGCTGTTCATTTGTGATAATTTTAGGTGACTATCAAAGAGTTTGTAAATCACAGGCTTAGCACAGAAATCTGTATATAAGAGCAAAGGTCAGCTGGATGACACAGGCAGGGGTTTGGGCTCACAAAAGGGAAGATGCCAGAGTATCTGTTACTGATATTTGGGCATCCTTTTTGAATTTACCTGCTAAGACAGGGTCACAGAAACTCTCTATGGAGGTGGAAGAAGCCTGGATAACTGACCTGGCTTCTTATCTAGAAGGCAGTCAAAATTTCCGAATTGCTTAGGTCAAATTTAGCTCAAAATCCAAGTGGTTTCTGTGGATAGAAAGCGTAGGTTAAGCCTTGTTGATCCAAGCACATCCAAATGTGCAGAAATGAAAATACAGTGTATGAAAATACAGACCTCAGAATCTCCTGCAGACCTGGAGTTAAGGGTAATGGAACATAAGAGCCTTCAAGAAAGCAGATGAGCTGGCTGGCAGTGTCACTGGCAGAATCAGGGCCCTACACATCACTCCACATTGTTAGAGGACAAAATCTTCATCTGCATGTAGACAGCATTAACTCCACACAGTGCTGATGGATGGCAGGGAGAGGAGGATTTCTCTATTTCTAGGAGAAACACAGGACCCAAACCAAATGGAAGCATTCCAGTCCCTGAGGTGGTTTTCATCACCCAAATTGCTGACTTTCAGCCAAGACACTTTTGTTCACTACTTCAGCTGCTTAGAAAGAGGAAAGTTGGGATAGATGTGCTGGTGAAGAGCCCTTCCCTGGTTCTACTTATCTCCTTGTTCTCAGCAATGAACCTTGAGTCTACAGATAAAGATTGGCATTTCCTACTCCAGACAGACTCCACAGATCAGGCTGAGCCTGTGTCAGAGCACAAACTTGACAGTGAGTCAGCAGGATGGTGGGCAAGTGACTCTCAATACATGCTTGGCCATGTGCAAACACAGTCCCCAATGCCCTCTTATAATGAGGTAGATTTCATCAAGCAAGAGAAGTTTTGGTCACTTTAGCCACAGAAAGAGAATATGACAGTTTGTCTTTATAGCAGCATGGTTAAATCAATAGTCTGTGGAATGAGAGGCTCAGGGTGGATGAAAAGTGTGTTATCTTACGTACGTATGTTGGAAAGTGCTGGCTGGCAACAAACTGCAGTTTTGGAAAATAAACACATTTACTAGAGGGAAGGGAGAGATTGCTGATAAAACAGAAAAAATACTATACTCAGGTGGTGATTCCAGTCTGAGTGCTAATATTTTATATAACAAAATATTGAATTTGGGAAGAGGCTTTTTCATTCATTTGGCTTTTTAACTTTCCAAAGTGCTTTTATTGACTGATTTTTGTTAGTGCCAGCTAATATTACTGTCACTGTAATAATATTTTTTCCTTATTTAGCTCTCCTAATGCAGTTTGCCATCTGAAGTAATTTACCTTTCATTTTCTAAAATAAAGCTACTTTTTAAAAACTCAGAGATGGTTCACATGGTTTGAGCCTCCATTTGCTCAGATAAAACTGAGGTGCCAAAACTTCAAGAACTGTTGCATTTTCTGAGACCCAAGGTCCATCTGCTGTGAATTTAATTGCAGTAATATTAATTGACAAGACATCTGGACTGTGAATGTAAGAGATGTACCCACTTCCTTCCATGTCAAACTTCCCTCCAAACTTCATACTATTTGTCCTGGAAACAACATTCAACTGCTAGGAGAAAATACATACATGCACAGAATTTCTTCAATTTCAGATCTAGCTTTATGTAACCTCAGCATAGCATGTCCAGATGCTCTTAATCACCAAATCCTGGAGATGCCAATCCCATAGTGGGTGTACAGTAGGAGATACTCCAACACCACCTTTCTCCCATTTAAAACTCATTTCATTCAGCATTATACTTTTTCTAAAGGGGCAGACAACTTTCTGGGTTGGAGCATTGCCATTCCAGCAGACTACAGAGGAGCAAATACATTTTGAACTTGAACTATATTTGCTGAAGGCAAAGCTGCAAGTTGCAGCTAAAGCAGCCATCAGCTCTGAGCTCCAGCCTTTGGATGGTAGGCAAGGAGGAATTGCTTCTGCAGAACTCAGCTGGATTCAGTCTGAAAGTAAAACAAAAATTGCTCCCAGGCCTATGAAAAAATAATCTTTTCTGTCTCTGGAGGAGCAGAGTTCATGCCTTTCATCCTTTCCTGCAAAAGCCAAGCAAACCACCCACCAGCAGGCCTGAGGAACCCCAGGTGATATTCAGCTCATGGACATGAATGTTTATTTGACTCAGTCTGCAATGGTTTTCCACCTTCCAGTGAGGTGAAGTGTTGCCCTTTGGCTTCCAGTGAAAATAGAGGAGTGATCAACTGAATGACTTACTTTGCCAGTTTGATCACAAATGAAGCAGGTTGCAGAAGTCCTTGTGGCTGCAGAGGTGGCAGCTGCAGCCCAGTTGTGCAGTGTGACTCAGTTCTTGGAGAGACATTGCATACCAGATGGTCAGACAGAAGATTAAAAGGAGCAAAAACCAACAAGATGGAAGGACAGCTGCGATGCTTTGCCACCTTGAGCTGTGAATCAGTTTGATGGTGCAGACATGTCGAAACAGAGGGTCCAAAGGCACCACCTCCTTGGGGTAAGCTCTGTGAGCACTGGTGTGGCAGCCACAGAGTCCAAGCCCCAGCTGATATAAAAGTACTTTCATACCATGTAAAGATGCATTGACACCTTGATGCTACACAAGGTAATTGCTTTCAATTTTTCTGTTTCTCCCATCAACACCAGTCCATACAGGCTGAGGATGCAGGACTTTGGAAAGCCTCTCTTCTTGTTGATCAAATGGATATGCCATCCATTAAATCCTCCCTTCTGTGTCTCTCCATCTTGATGGTTACCCACGGGTATCTGAGCATTTTCTATCATCCTTGAACTTTGTCAAGACACTGATCAACTCTCACTATTTTTGAAGCTTAGAAAATTTATTCATTCTTCATTTTTTTATTGAATGAGAAAATGTCTTGCTCCTTCCATATTGCTCCCCTAATGTTACCAGAAACAGCCTGTCCTCTGCTTCAAGGTTTATCAGCTTTAGCTCTAGCATCAATAAGATGTATAGATATTCATGAGGAGGTCTTAGTGATATTCATCAGTCCCTATCTTCCAATCCCATCTGTCATCTACATGGGAAATGTTTTAGCTTATTGCCTATTCCCTAAATGGCCAGCTGTGATATGGCCACAATGTCATAAATGTTTTGAGAATGGGAATGGTTAGGACAGTCTCAGATTCACTTGCACTCTGCCCATGATGTCTGTAGCAGTGCTGATTGCCCAGGAGGAAAGACAAGCTCCCTCTTTTCCCAAGCCCATTTGAAACGAGCGAGTGCTGATTGCCTGGACAATTGTAAAACACCAGGTGCTGGTGGTGCCCCTCTCTGTTCTGCACAGGTTGTTCCAGAGATTTTGCTGTGCTAAACATTTGGGCAGTAGTATCAAGATCAGGGAAGGGTTGGTGATATTTTGTGCAGGATTTAACGGGTAGAGACTGGTTGCTGTGGGATGGTACCATGGGAATCTGCTAACAGTGTGATTGATCTGCCTGAGGGAGGGGAGTTTGCTAATTCTCTAATGTAGTAGAACTAATGATAGATGCTGATGCAGTCTGATTTTGTCCCAGTGATTTATGGTTGCACCTAGCAGTTAAAATTAACAGCCACCTCAACAGGAAGTTTTAACCAAATTAGCAACTTGGATCTGAGATTCTCAACTCTGAGCACCAAAAGGATTAAGAGAAGAGACAGAATTCTGGGTAAAGAGGACATCAAAGAAATAGTAATGAGTTTTTCTGAAATAGCCACATTTCCAGCATTCTAGGCTCTTAGTTCAAGGTCTGTAGTTTCTAAGCTGTCTGCAAAGTTTGAACCTGGGATTTGGGCTGCCTCACATCTCCTATGTTTGTACCTACCTAATTTTGGGTTGAACCAGTCTAAACCAGAAGAGTAAAATAAAAGGCAACTTTTTGCCAGGTAGATAAATATCCTAGTACATACTCTTTGAAATAGCTTTCTGATTAGAGAGGTTGCAAACTGAAATTCAACTTATCTTAACACACATTTTACAATACCCAATAGTTTCTAGTCTTACCTTGGACATATTATTCATCCTGCCTAGATAAGTTGCTACAACTTAGAGTATAAGACAGAAAGTTCCATTACTTTTTAAATAATTAAAGCCATTCAACTTTCCTCTTGAAAAAAAAATATTTTACAATTATTTTTATAGCAGCACTTTTAAAAGAAGTAATAACATTTTATTTTTCAATTTCCAGAATGTTTTTTCATGTTATATAAAACAACTTCACTGTGTAAAATGCTTGAAAAATTAAGTTTATATTTCTATGCATTTGCAACATAAAGTTGACACAAAAATCCAATTATCTCCTTTTCAACAAAATAAAAACTTTTCAAGTTTTCTTGGGTGAAAGTTTTATTTCACAGGATAATTTTTCTTCAAATCTCTATTCAGTCAAGATCAAAATATTATTTTAAAAGTACAAGTCTTCTCTTGTATTAAAAAATCCATTCCTCACCTTCCATTAGCAGCAGACGTATTTGATAGAGAAAACTCTTTCTTCACTGAGATGCTCATTGCTGACAAATGTAAGAAAGTTGGAGTCTCCACACTTTTCTTTCTTCTTGTAAATAATGAGTGGCCCAGTTCACTTCAAAATTCAGTATTTCTGGAGAGATGGCAGGAATTTACCTACCTAACTTGATAACTGACTTCACCACCATCCCTGAAAAACAGCAACACCAAGCATTCAAATTAATTATTTCACTAAATGAGGATTGTCAGCACAGCTTCAGGGCCTTCAACACAACACCTACATTTAAATTAATGTAGGGGGGTGGGCGCAATGCCTGGGCTAATAAACATCTTTTCTCTGCTTGTGCATCAGCAATGGCTATTGCAGGTGCACTGGCAGCAGACACACATGCATGAGACTGTGAGGCAGGAAGAGTCCTGCTGGCTTGTGGATTCCCAAATTGTCATTAGCCAAGGAGAAGGGCCATGAAGAGAAACAGACTAAACACAAACAGAATACTGATAAAGACAAGGGTTAGCAGGCTACAGCAGCACCTAACAGATACCTGGCAGACAAAATAAAAAAAAGAAACAATGAGGAACATATATCTCCACAATGGATTTGTGTTCACGTGATAAAGACAGTACATAGATTAACAAAAATCTAAGGAGATTGTAATTTGCTTTGATGTTAGTGCTACCCAGCAAATTTGAAGATGCAGTGATATCTCTGTGCCCTGCTCCCACTGACATCAATGTGTTTATCTCTTTAAACAAGAATGCAAGTATTGAATTCTGTCTGTAGTTCTGGGCCTGGTGCTCTGCCAGAGTAGCTGCTATGTAAAAAAAGATGGAATCCATATGACCTTAGGAACTTAAATGAGAAGGTTGATCAAAGCTGCCTTTAGTCCCTGGGGATAGAGGCATTACAGCAGCCAGGGGATTCAGCAAACTCAGGCTCCTACTCTGAATATGGTTCTGGAGGTACCTCTCAATCTGCAGGAAAAATGCATTTTCATCACATGACCAAAGCTGGGGTTTCTGAATGCCTTCTCTTTCAAAGAGATTTTATTGTTGGTGGTTTTGTCTTTCATATGAAGACATAGAGGGCATGCCCAATTATTGCAGCTATTTTCTCTCCTCCATTGACTATCTCTTTATTCAGAGAGTGAGAATATTTGCAGTAGAATAGGCCTGGAATGGCCAAAAGTGTGAGAAATGCGGCATGGTGGCATAGTAGGAAGCAAAACCTGATGCTCCTACAAAGCTGTGAGAAAAATCACTGGTGTATTTCTATTGAGCTGTATCCCTTTTCAAAATACTCTTCCCGTCCTGGAGCTGGGAGAAACATTTCCAGACAAAGGTTGTCAAATCATACCCAGATTTGCTGATAGATTTAATTAATCAACATTTTCTTACTGCATTTTCATCTGAAAACTTCCTGCCCAGCTACAGGAGCTCTAAGCCCCACCAAGGGAGTATATATACAGCACTCCATTTACTGAGGATAGTTATCCATTTATAGTCCACTTAACTACAATATCAGTCCTCAGGCTTTCATTTGCATTCAGTAAAGGCTTTTCTTTACTATCTGTCAACACACAAGGGACAGCAGTAGCTTATACAAACTGGTAACCATTATCCTGTCTGAGAAGTGAGACAATTGATATTTTTAATCCAATAAATAAAGATCACTATTATGCATCTCCCTGAGCATAGAAGGAGAACTGTGATTTGAATGGAATCTCAGAAAAAATGGGTATATATGGAAAATATGTTTGTCTCCATATCAAGAGCCTGCCCTTTGGAGAAAGTGCAGGGGAAAACAGACAGTGATATAAATATCCTGTTATCTTTTTGAATGGCTGAGCCACACAGTGAACCTTTTGGAAGTAAATTACTATTTAGGTACTTATAAAATATTTGTCCCTTATTTTGCACTACTAAATTTAGTAACTGTTTAAATAGTCATTGCATTAAGATGAAATGAATGCCTTTTTTATTTTTTTCCTTAAATTTCCTGGTGTTAAAGATGATTTGCAGATGTCACACTGCTATACCTTACTCCATCAAAGGAGGAATAAGTAAACATGAAGCTCTCCAAACCAGGGTCAGATCCCCAACTCTTAGGACACTCACTGTCCTGGCAGAGAACAGACACTTTGGTCATCTGAAAGAAAAGGCAGAACTCAGAAGAAAAATACTAAGCAGGTTATCTTGGCATGCAATGAGCTAGAAGGAGAGTGCCTGAAATATAGGCTGAAGTTTATAGTTGGGACAGTTTTAAAATAAAGAAGTTTTAAATGTTGGGAGAAACCTTGAAAGACTCTGGCTATGGCCACCTCAGTGTATTACACTGATTTTCAAAAAATACAGAGGCCTCTGCAAATGTTTCTTCTGTTCTGGCTGTAGAACCACATTTACAGATAGACTTCCACTTAGTTCCAATTTCATTGAAAATTAGGAATGTCACTTCCATTCTCACTTAGCCACTAACTCAACTACAAGCAATCAAGTGGCCTGAGCTTTCCCCTGGTCCATATTGATTTTTAAGGGCTTTCCTTCTGGGGCTGTCTGCCTCCAGTTGTCTGAAAGTGTGCTTTCACATCCTTATATGTTTTAAGGTGTATGTAGAAAAACATCTAAAAATTGAGATAATTAGCCATTCAAACAAAGAATGCCAAGAATGGTGGGACAGAATTGTATTTCTGCATCTAAAGAATGTGGCAAATTCACTACAACTCCAGAGACAGTCCCCAGAGCAAGATGCCTTGGCACACTTTGCGATTACCATTTTTCCCAGCTGAATTGTGTTAATAAATTCCCATACTTGCACACCTCATTGTCCAGTCACCCACACCTGGACACATCCATTTCCATGTCATGCAGATCCCCAAGTTACCAAGCTGTAGAGAATCTGATGTGCTTACCCCTCTCTTCAGGGCTGGAGGTGAGACAAAACTAGTAAAAAATCCAACAAATTTAGTAAACCTTTTCCTGCATTCATTAGGATTCAGATGAGGAGTTAAAGAGATAAAAAAGAGCTCAAAATGGCACATTCCTCTCATCGGTGCCATTGGGTGTAATCATAAAAAAACAAAACACAAACAAAACCAACCAACCAAACAGAAAAGTAAATTTGCAATTAAAAGCAATGGTAAAAACTTAATGCAATTAATAATCTGAGTTTGCTTTGATTGCAGGGAACAGGTTCATTCAGCACTGCCTCAAGCTTTCATCTGCTAAAGGTCAGTGACTGCCCATAATGACCAGGCTAGGGAAATGAGTCAGTCTGTTGGAAAACACTATTAATAGCAGGAGTGCTTGGAAACAGAGATCATGGCAGCACACAGGTAGGCAAGGGGAACAGGGGAAGAGCAGCTGCAAAATTGAAGTGAACCTGGTGCTTGCCTATTCTTAAAACTTTCCTCAGGTCACCGAAGCTCACAGTCCACATATCCCAGAAAAGGCAGTCTCAAGAACACACAGAGATATCTGTATTCCAAATTAATTTTGAAAGGATCCATGACTGGAAAAATGCTTGCATTGAAAGCAAATTAACTTTGAACTTTTACCTCCAGGAAAATCATCCACTGGTTTTTGTAGCTGGAAGACTCCAGGTTAGACAAGGTCCTGCAGTGTGGGATGAGGGACAAATGCTTTTATTATGGCCCTTCCATTTTGCCTTTTGAATATTTTACTTATGTACTGAGAGAATAAATTTTACATAAAATAATTATGAATTGATACAAATTACTCCTCTGGTCCTACCCACCACAGGGAAGTAGAAATTGGCAGATCCTCAGGGAACTTGGCACTGATATGATGTAGCTCTCAAGAACTAACTCAGTTTCTGGTTTTTTGGTTTTTTTCTTCTCATATCTTTTTCCAAAAAAGGGAAGAAGATAATCTCCAGGCTAAGTGTGCTGAAAAAACTCTCTTTGGAACTCTACAGAGATGGTCTTCAAAGACCTTCAGCTCCACTGAAGTACCATGGGAATTGCAAAGGACCAAACAAGTACAAAATTGATAAAGCTGTGCTATCTAACTTGGAAATACACTGGGAGATTTGCTGAAAGCAAGAAAACAGCACAGAAAAAGCAGAAAGAGAAGGAGAAGTGCAAAGAGAGAGAAACAGGATTATTTTTCCTTAGCTAGAAAAAATCACTTCAGGTTCAAACATACCTTAAACTCTAAGGGATCGGCTCACAGGGTTTCATAATTTTGCATTTTTTCCACTTCCCATGTCTGCCTTTGATACTAATTGATTATTTCATTTTCACTAGCACACTTTTCAAACAGATGGTTGCCCCAACCTTTTGTTCCTGAGCATCATCTTGAAGATTTGAAATAACCAGTGATAGAAATTATTTGAATAATTGAAGGCAACCTGGTTCTGCCTGTCCCATCTCTCCTCTATCAAAGCTGACTTCTTACAGAGGTCCAGAAAGTTCACATCCACTCTGGCCTTCAGTACACAACCTCCTTCTACAGGAAAGTTTCACATCTCCCCATTTCTCTCTCCAGAATTTGAGCAGGTGATATTTTCCAGTCATAGCTGTCTACTGATAGGAAGTCGTGGTGTTTTAAGGAAAGAGTATTTTAGGAGGAGTGCCAAGTTTTCACAGGGAACTTCATTATTTAAAAAGAAAGCACACAAAATCACCTCGCTATACTTGAAAAGTGAGACTATTCCACCTTTCCCTGAAAATGGGAAATGTACTTCCCCTTGGGTATAGTGCTGTCATGAATCATGGGGCTTATGGTTCAATTCTGTAGATCTCTGTCCTGCTTTATAGGCCAACTTCTAAAGCCAGGCCATGTTCTAGAAATCCATCTTTTTACTAAACCAGAGATTAGCACATTAAAAATATATACATCTACAAAGAAAATAAAGGAAATTAAAGCTTTAAATAGGCTTAATATTAAAAAAAAAAATCACTCTAGCATGAGGCTTTATCTTAAATAAACAGAAACATAAAATGTATGGATCAGTAGCTAATCCTTCTCAACTGCTTCTATCCAGTGTCTTAATTATGGCATAACGTTGCATTATACATGGGCATGCAAAATGACCCCAATCCCCCTGAGTGCAGCATCTGCCACATTACATTATCCTGCTTTCCCATCACACTGCCTGCAAAGGGCCTTGGCCTCCATCTGTGAATTCACCCCTGTCCTGAGCATCACCTGATGTGATGCCTGGAAAGGCTGACCTGGAACAGACACTAGACAGGGCAAAAGGGATAAAATAGGTATTTATTGAAAAGATAGAGCTTGGGCAGTGCAAGAGCCTGGCCAGGGCTACACCCAAATCAAATCCAAGATGGATCCTGGTCATGAGTTTTCACACTTTTATAAGTTTTGGTTCATCTACACACTGGGGTCAATTATCCAACCACAGCCCCAGGCTATGAAGTCTCAGACCCCCTTTCCCTTGCCATTGTTTCTGCTTTTGGGGTACCAGTTGTCCTTCACTCTCTAGCTGGGAAAGGATTGTTTTGTCTTAACTACCCTGTGAAGAGACCTTACTAACACCTAACCTGAAGTTCCCCAGTTACACACTAAGCAGCAGAGATTCTGAAAAATATAAAAGCTAAAACCCAAGGCATCAGATGGAGCACCTGAGCAGATTTGTTGGTTTGTTTCTCCTCTGAGAGTGCTGCGGCTCATCGCACCTGGCGGGGCCAGTCCTGGCACACACAGAGCCACCAGAGCCACCACAGCCACCATGGCCACCACAGCCACCACGGCCACCCTGGCCACCACAGCCACCACANGGGGTACCAGTTGTCCTTCACTCTCTAGCTGGGAAAGGATTGTTTTGTCTTAACTACCCTGTGAAGAGACCTTACTAACACCTAACCTGAAGTTCCCCAGTTACACACTAAGCAGCAGAGANCACAGCCACCACAGACACCATGGCCACCACAGCCACCACAGACACCACGGCCACCACGGCCACCACTGCCACCACGGCCACCACTGCCACCACAGACACCACGGCCACCATGGCCACCACAGCCACCACGGCCAATACAGCCACCACGGCCACCATGGCCACCACAGCCACTGCAGCCACTGCAGTTTGGTTCATCACACCTGGCAGTGCCAGCCCTGGCAAACACTGAGCCCCCACAGCCACCAGAGTTCTCCCACAGCCTCGTGAGGCACTATCCACCCTGCTGCAACTCTCCAGGGCATGCAGAATATGATCCATGGCAGTGGAGAAGGAGTGCTTCTCCTGGGAAGCAGGTCTGCAGAGCTCTGAACATTGTGCTTACCTCTTCAACTACCTGCTTGGAAATTCAACACTCAGCAAAGACAGCTGATAGTCAAATCCTTGTCATTCTTTTATTCTGGGAAGAGCTAATCATATTGAGCAATTATTCCTAGGTCTATTCCTCGGTTTACTAGACTAAAACTCCTCTGATTACATTTGTGTGTTTTCAAAGATGTTGCAAAATTCACCTTTAAATAGAACAATAATAAAGGCTGAATTCTAGAATGGCTGTGTCACTGATATAGTATGACATAATAACCCTAGAAAAGGTAAAATAATAACATGACTGGAAGATATACTTGACTAAGCTCCAATGCTCCATATATCTACTAGCTTTAGTAGTAGTAGTAGTAGTAATAGTAGTAGCACTATTTAAAAATCTCCCAGAATAAATTTAGGAATTATATTTATGTAACAGATTAGCCTGATTACAACACACAGATAATGTAGGCATATCTCTGAAAATGTGCTAGAAGACAAAAAGGAGATTTGCAAGCTATACAAAAAGACTGAGAAAAAAAGAATTCAAAAATTAACACTGGCAGTGAAAAATTATAAATTTGTTAGAATGACCATGTTTGTGCAGAGATCTGGAATTTCAAGGCACAAACAAATTAAAGAATCTTCATATAAGAACATACTTTCCTTTTAAATTGATGTTACTTACACAAACACACACACATTTGAGTTGTACATGCACAAATCCTTTGACTTCAACAGCTACATTTTAACTGTTGGTTCTATGTGATTTACCTTTCAGAATTCTAATTTACACATCTGAAAACTTTGGTTAAGTGTAGTGTTTCAGGACTTCATCAGTATTGGGGAAAAAAGAAAAAATCTATCAAAACTCTACACGCCAGTGAACTCTGAGGACTGATAAAGTTGTTAAAGGAACCAAGGTGCAAAGGTGTTCCTGAGCTCTGTACGAAAGCAGGGGTAGTTATTGATAATCCATAAACCTGATCTAAATGCACCGAGTCTTTGGATATACCAAATCTCCTTCTTCCAAATCAGACCACAACATTCTCTTTTTACCACTGTTAACCAGCCTAACATCCAGTTCCCTCAGTAATTATTTATTTACTTTTACTAATTGCATCTTCCCTCCTCATACAATCAAAATTGTTTAGGGCTGCAGTAATGAGGGCTTTGGAGAACTAAAGTTGGGAAATACCATAATTCTTTTCCAGCCCTTGGCATTTAAACTTCATCATATCTCCAGAAGTTCATTATAATAGAAATTGGACTTGATTGGCTGAAGGGGCATTAAGGCAAAGTCAACATTCATGAGGGAAAGAATAGAATTTTTAAAAACTGATCATCAAGCAGCCCCATCAATCCAATTTATAAACCAGAAACTTACTTCATAAGACAGAGAAAAGATTGATGCTGTTGAAGAAGTGCTGCAATTAACTAAATTAATGAAATCAGGAAGCCACACCTACTCCATGTGACTGACTCACTCCTGTGGCTCTGTCTCCAGCTTGAAAAGGTGGATTTAGCAATTGAAGGGTTTAACATGGAACGAGCACAGTAAGTTATGTGCATCTAACGAGTTCCTTCCAAGAGTTGTGAGAAGCACAGCATGGTTGAGAGATCATGGCAGTTAATTATTTCCCTGCCTTGGAAGAAGAGAGCTACACATCCCTGGAGGGAGTCCTTGCATTTCAACAAAAGCCTTTTCTCCAGGGAGGGAAGTTTTACAAGCAGAAGTTGCTTTGCGTACCAGGATGATCTGAGCTGCTGCTGCCTTTGAAGGTACAGTCAGTTCTTGCAAGGCATTATGGTACAAATCCCCATTCTGGTAAAAGTTTTTTTTAGAAATATCCAAACACAAAGCTATAATAGATGTAAAATACAGTCTTTGATAAAGCATGGGTCATGTGCAGGGCCACCTCACACCATAGGAAGACACTGAGGTTGAGAGAAGCAGCCTTTGCTTTGCTGCCTCCTGCTCACCTCTGGGAAGGCAGAAAAGCTGCCCCTCTAACAGGAAGATTTAGGGAATGTAGGAGACTGTAGTGTAGCAAACATGCATCTTTTAGAATGTTTACTCTCTCAGGTCTGCACATTCCTCCTCCCTTTCCTGGAGCAGTGCCTCTGTGTCTGCAGATACGACACTTCTGTGACCCCTGTTTCACTGCCCTGGTACGAAGAAGTCTTTGGGGCATCTTCTCACCTCAGGAGGCAGCAGGAGTTTTGGTGGCAAGACATACAAGCATGAAACTGTGTAAGACTGGTGACAAGGAAACAACTTCTCCAGTGATGTTATCCAGTTCCATTCCCATGGAGATACTGCCCAGTGCCACAGATGGCAAATAAAAATGATATTCTCATAATTTCTTACAAGAAGGCAGGTAACAGGAAGGCTAATCCACAAAGAAAGTCAATGTGACCAAAATACCCATCCTGACACAGTGAGCTGACTTCAGGAGCAGTTGTTTGGTTTTTCTGAGACACATACTGTGTTTGCAAGTTTTATGAGTCTGATTGCAATTAGTTTGCAATAACCTCAAAACCACTGAAGCTCATGGAAGGATGTGATTCCATATAAACCGAATATAATTTTCTTTTCTTAGCCCTCTGATACCTTATTTGGCAGGACCAAACAGGATAATGCTGCCAGCAGCAAAGGCCAGAGCAGAATTACACCAAGAAAGAAAGATTGACTTAAAAGAAAAAGGTTTCTTTCTATCATAACTGCTTCAGAAAGTTACCAATCTTCTGAAAATCAAGTTGACTTGAGAACAAGAGTTTTTTAACAGAGATGGGGCCAAATGCAAGTATACAGAAACATACTGAGAGATACTTATTAACATAAGAAGGATATTTATTAACATTACAGTAACCCCCAACCAAGCTTAGGCCCTGCACCAATACATAAAAATAGATTCTTTTCAGACAGTAAAAGCTAGAAATAACTAGAAGAGAGAGAGAGAGAGAGAGAGAGAAAAGCTTAAAGCAATGTGGCATCCTAAAAGAGAAAACTGATTGATACCAAATTTTCAGAGTGAAATCTCTAACACTTTCCTCCGTTGGCTTGAGATGATGCAGACAGGTGAAATAGATCCTAAGCAGTCCAGATTTTCTTGGTGAACTGATATTTCCTTTGCCAGAGAACCAAAGGAAAAGAAAATCTGTGTTTAAACTATAAAGAAAAGGGCTGTTTCTGATTCCTGGTTGTTTTAGATGTTGAACATTACTATGCTAACTGTGTTTAGACTATAAAGAAAAGGGCTGTTTCTGATTCCTGGTTGTTTTAGATGTTGAACATTACTCTGCTACCTGTGTTTATCAGGTTAGTGCATATTTTCCATTTACCATCTCATTCACGTAATCAGCATCTTGGAGGAGTGGGTGGAAATTATTCCTTTAAAGCTTAATCATCATTCAATTGCTGGACTAAGTTTGCTAATGTACAGTGCCTAACCCTTTTTTTTCCTACCATCATTGTCCTTCAGTTTGTAAAGTTCTTCCTCTCTCAAGCTTAATCCTCTCCAATGCATTTATTTAGAATAATCCCATCTCCTCTCAGCCCTCAATTTGCAGCCTTCAACTGCTAAGCCAGCTAAGCTTTTTTCATCTTCTCCCACAAACACGTGCCCCATTCTTTGGAAGTCTCTTTTGTCATTTCAGTTTCATGAACTGAAGTGACAAAACCACAGAGAATATTCCCATAGCCTTGGGCAGCAGCTCATTACCCTGCATGTGCTATAAGCTGTCCCCAGTACTCTGCTGGGGCTGCATGTCTTGTTCCACATCAGCTGCACAGCAGTGGGTTCAGGTGCATCCAGAGACTTCCTTCAAAACCAAGGTCCTTCTCTGCTTCCAGAGGAGGCATCCTCCAACTACAATAACAACTCCTGCATTAATCTGTAATGAATGACTTCACATTATTGAGATTAAACTGCTAGTAGGCCATGTTCTCATCTGAAATGCAGAGTGATTCTTGCCTCATTTCATTAGCTAAAATGAAGTAAGCTCAGATTTCCAGCCACGTAACAGATCCATCTTTAGGCAGCCTCCTGCACGAGCTATCTACAGCTACTCTGGAGGCCATTAAAAAGTTGTGTTTATAACATATTGTTTGGTGCATAATGTTCTACAAAGAGAGGGTACTTTTGCCATGACATATGGTGTACAATGTAAATGAACTCTGGTGTAACAAATTAAAAAGCTTTTACAGCAACCTCTAAATACTATTTATGGCTCCCAAGAGCTACCTAGGCTGGCCACCAGTCAAATAATTGCAGTCACTACACCAAGTGCCAGAGTGCATTTTGTTGACTAACTGCTTCTTCAGCGAGCTGTGCAATCTATTTCTATGAGATGTACCAGCCATAAAACACCATCCATTTTGACAGCAAAATTGCAAAAGCACAATGTGTTACCAGGTGTCATTCAAAGAATGGAGGCTGTAGTGAGGGGGCCATTTATAAAGTCTCCCTGATCCTTAACATTTGCAGCTTTTGTTACAGCAAAAGAAACTCATCGTGGTGCAAGACCTCACCAAAGCTGAAGCCTCTCAAGGGCACAAGAGCCCTCCCTCTCCTGTCCATGCATGCTGGGAAAGCTGGTGAGTAGGGCTGACTAAAATATAGCAACTGAAAATGTTTCCAGTGAGTGAAGGGGTCCAGCACTTCTGTGGGGACAGAGAATCTGCCAGAAAACACCCATTTTCCTGAAACCTGATTTTGTTTTTAAGAGAAAATTTTGTTTATTTGCACTAAAAAGCATTCTGGAAACAAAAAGAAAACCAACAAAACCAGCCCAAATCATCTCTGTTTTTCACATGTGTTTTATAGAGTCATAGAACAGTTTGGTTTGGAAGGGACCTTAAAGTTTGTCTAGTTCAAAATGCCTGCCATAGGTACTCTGAGACCCAACCAACCTGGTTTTGAACACTTCCAGGGATGGGGCATCCATAGCTTCTCTGGGCCACTTTTTTCAGTTCCTCGCTATCCCCTCAGTAAAGAATTCCTCCCTTATATCCAATCTAAGCTTACTCTTCTCCTTCAGCTTAAAGCCCTTAACCCTTGTGCTACCAATTACACACCCTTGCCAAAAGTCCCCTCCAGCTTTATTGTAAGCTTCCTTCAGGTACTGAAAGGCCATAATATGATTTCCCTTGAGCCTTCTCTTCTCCAGGCTGAGCACCCCCAAGTCCCTCAGCCTTTCCTCACAGGAGAGGTGTTCCATTCTCTAATCATCTTTGTGGCTTTGCCCTGGACTCGCTCCAACAGGTCCGTGTCTGTCCTGTGGTGGGGACCCCAGAACTGTTTCTGGGAATTAAAAGCCAACCAACTAACCAAAAAACCCCTGAAGATGAGCTCTTTTTACCATTTAAAGAAATGCATGTGTTAAATCATCTAAAGGTTAAGTTGTTTTTGTGTATGTTGTCAGAGTTTTGTGGTTGGTTTCAAATCAATGCAATAGGCTACCTGGTAAAATCTTCTTTGTTGACCTGAGTACTGTCACCGAAATGACACAGAAGGAAAGACACTCACACTTAGTGACTCCGAGAAATTAAGCAGCAAAAGAACCACTTTATTTACATTTCATGTCTATTTATAGAATTCCAACAATGATCATGGATTAGACAGTGAGGATAATACCTCCTGACCCCATAGGTGCCATCAACAGTCCATCAATTCTCTCTTTCTCCAAAGACGAATGCAAAACATTCATTATTTACAAAAACAGAGTGTACGAAACTGCAAGAAAGCATCTGTCAACAATCAAAAAAGCTGAACCCAAAATTGCCTCTTGTTTTTCTGGTCTAGGTATATTTAAATACAGCAATGCTAGTGTTGCTACATATCTCTGTGTGGATTCCAAAGGGGAAAGCAACAGGCACAGCCCCATCATTTCAGGCTGTGACTTGTTTTGAAGCACACATGCCAGAGTGATGGCTGCATCGCTTCATAACTGAGCCATCCCCCCGAGCTGTCTGCAAGCCAGGCTTAAACCTACACTACACTTTTCCACAGCCAAAGGTTTGCTGTCAAATGAGCTGTACCAGTTCATGACAAAATTGCTATGACATTATGGCTTTAATAGGCACTGGCAATACAATCATCAATCATGGATACTATATTTAAGTTGGAAAGCACTTGTGAGGTTTAGAAAAGAGAAAAAAAAAACATTAAATACCTACATAGCAAGTGATAGCATTTGTTTGTAGTCTTTTAGTGTAGAGAAGTTTTGAAAGCAGTAATTTGCTGGTAAAGACTATCAAGAGGATGCGTGCAGAATTTAAAGAAAGTAAGAAGATGAATAGCAAGGAATCAGGGGCTTTGGCCTTTTTGTGTACTCTGTATTTGTTAACCATTTTATGACATTGTAGAAAAGAAATAACTGTATCCAGGACACAAAGAATTATGCAGTAATTTAGGAAATGCTCTTCCCTCGGGTATTATGTCCCTTTCTTCCAGACACTGCAATCTCAGACATCCTTTGTAAAATAAAATATAAATTTAAAGGCTCTGAAATGATACTATCAGAAAAGTATTTTTTTTCAGCAGATTTCTGAAACCCCACTCCAGATCCCCAGCTCGAAGGGAATTTAAAAAAGGCAATGGTTTTATACCATTATTTGTGACTAGCAGGTTTCAATCAAAGACAATTGAAGCTCCAGGCCAATATTGCACTGTACTCAGGGCCATGTCTATCCCCGAGAACAAAATACGGTTTACAAAGGGGAAAGGCTCCCACAAATCACAGTCCAGACACACTAGACTTTCTAACTGTCTAGACAAATAGGACCATCCCCGTGCCAATATTAATAAACCTTCACACATTCCAGTAAACACTTGGTAGCTCCATCTCTCTGTCAATCATTTTTAGCCCCTAATGAGAATGCTTTTAACTGTTGATATTTGACTGTTAACACCAATTCCCTTAACTCAATGTTCCTTTGCCAAGCAAGCAGCTTCAGTCTGGCCATTATGCATGGTAGAAATCTACATTTCCCATTATCAGTGACTGCATTTATATTTGAGAGCTAAAGGATTAAAAAAGCTTAGGGAGAAAATATTCTTGGTAGCTGATTTGAATAAGGAAGTGTTAACCCTGGCAAACAGATACTGAGTTGAAAAAAGGCAATTAGAGAGAAACTAATTTTTTTATAACGTAAGTTTAACAGAATTAAGTCTATACCACTTCACGCATTAACAACATTCTTGCATTTGCCAAGCAACAATTAAAAAAACCCACCAGACTTTAATTCCTCTAATATGTTTCTAATAGCTGTGAATGTGTCCCTAAATATCAGTGGTCTTGTACCAGAGAAATTACAATTGTGCAGTCAGATAGTTTCATAAACAAGTATTTCTACAATGAATCTATTATATACCTCCTCTCTCTAAAAGATGAGGAGGCTATGCTTTTTGATATAATTAGATAATAATATAACATTTAAATAACTTCTCAATTGCTTATTTGGATTCAAACATGCTGACTTAAATCTGATTAAGCAATTACAAACAAATTTTCTGTTATTTTGACCAGTCTATTAGCCATCTAATTTGGTTCCTGAGGGTAGTAGATAAAAAATAACAACTAAAGCTATTTCAACTCCATAGCTGGGATACAGCAGCAGATTACCAATTACACTCAGAAGATGAATTACCAGTAGGTTTCATATTCCTTAAATAAATACCAATTTAAGTCAAGTAGGTCTGAAAATCACTTCATGCTGAGGAGTAGCTGTATTGCTACCTTTAATGGAAAATTAGCAGCAGGCTAAATCTGTGAAGGAGCAGAGGACATTTTCTCTTTTCTCTTGATGAGGGTTCAGCTGCTTCAAGCACAGTATAGGTAAGCTGAAAGGAGCTGAGAAAATCTGGAGCAGGAGTCCAAAAGCTGCTGCACTGTCACTGAGAACAGGACTTTATTTAATATTCACATCCATTTCTACCAGACTTGACTTTTCAAATTTTACAAAAATTAAGGGCATAACAATAAAATGATAATGCATTTAAAATTACATTTTCTCAGTACCCAAAAAGTCTGTTCATTCAGATAAGTAATTGTTGCCCATTTAATTGCAGGACTATTTATATTGTTAATTGCATCTTGTTATAGGTTAAATACAGTTGCTTTGGATTTAACTTTATGATTTAAATGCAATCATGTAATAGACTTAGTTATAAGAAACATATAATTACTACATAGGCTGGGAAGCTGGATTAGTATTGCAACATAAATAAAAGAGACTTTACTGCTCCTGATATTAACACTGAACAAACACTTAAATTGCTGACAAATTTTTACTTGTTCCTTTGGTCATTATCTGAATGGCTTGTGGACATTTTGTTCAGTATGGAAAATGAAGATTTCATGTTCCAAGAGCTGTAAGTGGCCAGGTAATGGGAAGCCATTAGCAGCAGGCTCAGCACATAAACCCAGCCTGTGAAATAAAACCAGCCTGCACTGAGACCACACCTGCTCTCCACCTTGCAGATCACTGTTCTAACCTTTTTCTTCACCACACCCGTGTATCCTCGGGTACCTGCCTTCTTCCCAGGGATTCAAGTTTGGTAGCATTTAGTGGCTACTGGCCTAGAGGTGGACTAGAAGCTGCTGTTGGTCCCTGCTGGCTCCCTGGTTCAATATTGCCTCCAAGCTGCAGCAGTCCCGTCCCCAAAACACCTTTCTGCTCTAAACCAAAATGCTCATAAAGACACTTGACACTGAGCTGTCTGTCCACACTCCTGCTCCCCCTCTGCAATGCCAATTCCTACCCCGGTGAGCCTTGTTCTTGAGGGTTACAGCCCTTTTAATCTGAATTCCTGATTATTTAATAGCACTGGGCCGTGAATAGCAGCAACCAAAATAACACAGATAATCTATTACCTGTCCCTCAGTAAGGTATTAATTAAATTAATATCTCTCACTTGTTTCAGTACTGCCCATTCACTTTGACAAAATAAAACTGGATGTATCAAGCTGACTTCAGCTTCCCTGTCACGTAGCTAATTTAATCAAGGCAACCAGACTATCTTATTCATTTATCACAAAAATAAAGATGTGATCCCTTGAATATAACATGACTGAAATTGCTGGATTCGGATAGAAGTAAAATCAGACATCTCTAGCCCACTGGCAAAAATAAAAAAATCCAGCAGCAGAACAGCAGCCTGTCGAGTTTTATTTGTAGATAAATGGAACAGGTATAATAAATGTGAATTGTGACAAAAGGGGATTATGGAAGAACAAATAAAGTATCATTAGTTCTGCAAAATGTTTTACAGATGTCTTTTCTCTCTGGCTACCATGAACTAATTTCTAATTGTCTGAATTTTGGCAACCACACCCCTTGGGGATTCTAATCTCAGTGGTTTAGGACAGTCAAATTTACAGGTTTTGTGAAAAAACACATTTTGCATGGTTTAGACTTAGTAGGGAGAGGGGGTAGGCTGATCTATCATATGTGGAAATAAATAGGAACAGTCAAAATTTGGAACCACCTTAACATATATTTTGGGAAAACAGTGGTTGCCGCAAATATTTGCAATTCAAATCTCAGCAATTTTAATCTCTTTTTATGAAAAGTCCTTCCAGCATTTTTTGAAGGATTAGTTATATATTAAAAGAGAGACTTTTTCTACTGGGGTAAACTGTCTTTCAAATATTTCTGACTCAAGCATAAATGCATTTACCTTTCATAGGCTGTTTTGTAGTTCTTTTTGTGGTGCTCATTAATTAATAAAGAAAATCTACTGCATTTAAGTCAGCCTGTTTTTGATTCAGCTTTATTGCCTTTCATTACTGCTTTGAGACTCCATCAACTTACCAAGGGTAGGTCTGTGAAAAATAGTACAAAACCGTAATCAGAAAAGCCAAAGTGTTTAGAAGAAGTTAATAAAAATCTCCAGGTAGCCCAAATTATGGCAGTTTAGAGATGTCAGTTTGCTCTTGTCCCACACTGGAACATTTGTCTTTCAAACACTCCTTCAAATATTTTCATGAGAGTTATTTATGTTGGAAGATCTAAAACATTACAAGAGAAGTAATGCATTCAGCTCTCCTTCTACCCAACAAGGAATTGCTGGAGATGCAGAGGGAGAAGCAGGACAGCAAAGTATTGCATCACTTGAACATGATGCTTGGCAGCTCTCTTGCTCTCTGAGGCAGGAACACTGGTCTGCCAAGGGATACTGCACCTCCCCAATATGCAGAAATTATTTAAAATTGCAAAGTGGTTAAGCAAGGGCTGAAGGGCATATCTAAGCCTTACCTCACCTGAGCAGTCAGAAGCAAAGCTGCAATATGATTTTAGTTTTACAGGCATAATCCTGGGTGGAGGTGGACACTAATTTTTTAGAAAGCAATATTTTCACACAGTTGACTCCTTTTATATTAATTGATAAATTGGAACTTGCTAAGCTTGAATACTAAGCTCCTGAAAAACACTTCATTACAAAAGATTAGACTGGAAACAAAATCAGAACCTGGACAGGAACAAGGTATTGGAATGAGGACGATCGTTGACATATTTTCTGGAGAAAGGTGGATACACGCATTTCCAGGGGAGGTGGGAAGTGTTCAGTGGTGGTGTGCCCTGCTCATCACCTTCTGGCACTTTCACCTTGTGGAGGGGTGCTTTCACCTTTAAGCAAAACAGGAGCTGAAGAAGGATGCTGAGAGCCATGGTGCACTGCCTCTCTGTAGTTGCCTTAAAAAAGAGGGACACAGAGCCAAGGCAAATAAACACACCAGACAGTATACAGAGGAGACAGCATTTGCCCTGTGCCTGCTATTATTCTCACCTTCCTTATCACAGAGGTAAAAAGTGGGGCAAAGGAGTAAATAACACCACTTTTCCAGATCCACTTGAAGATATCTTCAGGCAGTTCTACGAACTGTCCCAGAGCACGTTCCAATATCATGCCTGTTGTCTCTTTCCAATACAAAGAACACAATCACCAGCATTTTGCAAGTATGGGAAAAATGTCTTTCCTGTGCTAGAAGACCAAAACGGGAGTGACATTCACAAGGGCCTATCAAATGTGTCACACAGATCATCTCATTTTATGAGTTCTTCCCTCAAAATACACAAAGATATGAATGCTACATATATACAGCATGCTTTTTTGTTTCTTTGAATAGCATTTTCAAAAAAAACCAAAAAAACAACAAAACCAAAGTGACACAGCTTACTGTCTAAATTATATCTAACAGTCATATATCAGACCTAAAAAGACTTTCCAAAATCCTATTGATTTAAGGCACACTCGCTGATATCACAGTATTAATATTTCCCAGCTGTAAGTGCCATGGATCTGTAAGTGAAGCACAGAAAGGCTGATCCAGATTCTCACAAACTCTTTATCCAACATTTGATCAGTTGAGTCAGAATTAGGTATGGCTTTTATAAACTATCCATGCATTTAGGTCTTCATTACACCAGCATGGAAAGTTTTACCAGTGAAAGAAAAAAAAAAAGCTGTTGGAAAAGGCCACTATGGCTGCCAGGTTTGATCTGTACCTCTCCAGTGGGTTCTCTGTGAGTGATTTTTCACTTCAGGCACATAAAGGGTATAGGTACAGTGAATTCATAGGGCCCTCCAGGTACCCCAGGCAGTGGGGAAAAGTGTACAGCAGAAACAATAGCTCCTCTTGTGGAATGTGTTCTTTCACTGTTTGCTGAATATGAAAAGGTTGCTTTTAATACCTGCTGCCCTTTTCTGAGCAGAGCAGTGGACCTCCTCTGGGCTGATAATGACTTCAGTACTCTCACAGCTTATTCCTTCTCAGACATTCAAGATAGAAAGTCCCATTTTCAGCAATTTCAGAAACAGTGATCTGAGACTATAGCAGTGAGGAATGTCTCAATTACTCAGACCTGTTAGAGAACCCATGCTAAGCAAATGTATCTATCTTAATAAAAAAACCCACCTTGAAGTTCAATGAAAACCAGAGAAATTATATTACTTTCCTTGGGAATCTCCTCTTTATTGAATATAAGCATATATCAATTGATGATAATGTGAATTATGTGTATGTACACGAAGTGGAAGAACAGAACAATAAATATTTACTGTCAATCCATCATACTTTCTTTCAAAGCAAACATAATAGTATTAATATATATATACACATGCTATATACTATACATTGCACATTATATATCATATATACATATGATATATATGTATATTATATATTATATATATTATATATACATATATATTATATATACATATACATATATACATCATACATCATATATATACATTTTGAATTTTTTTTCTTTTAAATGCCTTGATAACATCTTCCTGCTACATTTGAAAGCCAAAAGAGAGGTCTGATCACATCAGTAACTTTGGTAAGAATATGTGAGTTTCTGTAGCAGCATAAATCCAAGAAACACCAAAAAGACAAAACAAAATCTTTTCGCCTGATAATAAGTGATATCTAAATCATACAAGTTACAAGTTTCCTACTCACTGTGAAATGATGGCAACAGTTCTGAGGAAGGAAAAACAGTCCTTGGCACAAAAACCAAGTTTTCTAACAGCCCCTATCTAACTCAGAGGTCTTTGGAGAATTGGTTGGAAGATCAAGCAGTATTTTGCAAAAATTTCCCAGGACATTTATTCTCCTTCAAATCTTTTTTTCTTGAGGAGACATCAACAGGATTTATTCTCAAAAAAGTGATTTGGATGCTAAAGAGTTCTGCAAACTGTCGCTATTTTATTATTTGACTTGGTGATGAACTGAGCTGAAATCCACCATGACCAAGGAGAATACAAGTTTCTGCATTACCCCAGGAAAAGAGCAAGGAATGAATTGTCAACCTGATTCCCTAAATGCACCCAGTCTCGTAATACTGAATTTATTACCTGGTCCTGAAAACAGACCTTCTCACTCTTGCATACCTCACCAGCTCCTGGGACTGCAGCAAGATGTTACAGCTCTTTCTCTACCTTGTCTCAAGGGGAAGCCAATTCAAAGTGAATCATCTCCTTTATATCCAAACCAGTCAAAGTAGAAAGAATAACCCCTCTTAATTTATCACTCAGCCTTAGATAGGATGACACAGCCCTTTCCTTTTCTTCATCTCTGCAACCCAAATAAATAAGAATCAGAGGGTGAAGTCTACTATGAACAGGTGAGGGTGGAACTGTCAGATAAAAATGCATCTGCATGGAGGGATGTACTGTATTTGAAAGAGTCCTCTGTACAGAAGAAAAACAAAAACCTTTGGCCAAAATAAAAAATATATTCACCCTGTTCACACAGCATTTTTCCACAATCAACATTGAATCCTATACAATGGTTCAGATTAATATGAATACCTTACTGAAGATCAGTAAAGTCATACTTAGCAGGATGAAAATGCAGAGAAATAATGTAGAAACCTTTACTAACAACAGAAGTGGGGTTAGCCCACTTCAACCCTCTCTGCAGAAAAAAATGAAGGAAAAAAAAGAAGGAAAAAAACAGCAAACCCCACCAGTTATTGGAAAAGCGAAGCAAGTGATTCCTGGCATGGTTCCTCACACTGCTCTTTGCATCAGAGCACTTTGAGGAAGACATTTTTGGTTCCTCTGCCAAACAAGGCAATGAAAACATATTGTCAGTGTTGGTCAAAAATTCTGGTAAGTGAAATATGCTTCTAAAGCATGTGTAATTCTCAGGCTTTGGAAAGAAAACACTGTTTTGAAATAAAAAGACAGTATTTTCCTAGAAAATCATCCCTTTTTTTCTCAGCTTCCTTGGTGTTTTTCTTTTTAAGCAGGAAATAAGGAAAAGTGAGAGAAAAAATATTTTGAAAATGTGTTTTCACCCCAGCCAATATCACCCCACTTTGAAAAACACATCAGAGTATTTTATAAGGGGATAACATCATTAGTTTCCTTTAGTCAGTATTCTCCCACTTCATATGCCATTTTATGCCTACACTGGCCAACTGTTACAGAAGCTGGAATTGATTTTGATTTGTGCAGTGAGTTTTCCAAGCCAGAATTAAAATATGTTTTTTCAATGAAGGAGATAAATCACTGACATCTCAGTGAAATAAAAAAAACAGTGTTTTTTTCTAAGCATAGGAATTACTTTTGGTAAGGGTTTTCAGGTGAATACAAATTTGAGAATATTACACACACACACACAAAAGTACAAGTAACAGCAGAAACTCAGCTGAGTCAGTGACCCAACAAAAAGTCCTTTTCCCAGTTAAATGTGACTGGAAATAATTGCTATAGGAAAATCCAGTGTAGCTTAGTTTGACAACTAAATGTTAGGAAAAAAGATAAATTTCATTGCAAAGTCTCAGACAGTTCAAGGAGACAATGTTCTCCTTCAGACCCACCCACTAGTAGAATAAATTCAGATACCTTCTCTTTAACCTGTAGAAAATATCCAATCTGTCTATAGCAATTGACATTGCACCATTGCAGAAGACAAATTTGTAGATGGTTGCAATTCTCATAATTTTTTTATCTATTGGGGATCTAAATAGAAAATTTTGTATTAACTTTTTTGTGGGCAGAGGGGAGCAAAATTGAGATTTAGGACACTATCTTAAGGAAAGAAAAAAAAAGCCATTTGTTATAAAGATAGTCCTAATAAAAGGAGAACATTTAGTTGCTATAAAGTGGGAATTAAAAAAAAAATTAAAAAAAAGGAACCCAAAACACAATATTAATTTGCAAAACATTGCAATTGTAACCATGAGTGTAAACTACCACCTGGTCATATCTGAGAGCCTGAGGTGACAAGAGAAGTCCCTATTAATGCACCTATGCTCTAGAGTGTGTTTAAGCATCAGAAAATAATGAGAGTATTGGGGAAGTGGGTTAATGCTGCAGCTTGTTCCATGAAGGAAACCTTCAGAGACCTCCATGGCATGAAGTGTGAAGCCCTGGCAAAGTGCAGGGAGCTCCTGACCACCTTGGGCCAGCCAACACAAGCACTGCTTTTCCTTCCCACCCCTCCTGAACACCCCATGTGCCTGACACAGGGAACTGAATCACAGCCACAGCCCTGTCACTTCAGATCACACACCAGACACACCACCAAAGGCAGCTAAACTGACACATCAAGCATAATCAGAAACATGTACTGATAAGTAGGATAAAAATACTGCTGCAAAATAATGGACTCCTGCTGTTACTTGAAGTGCAGAAGCCTTTATGTTCAAAGCAAAAAGCACTGATCCCATAAAAGGGTTTTTGTTCCCAGAACTTGATGGGGGTTTATGCTTAACAAACAGTGTAGCAAGGTGCACATTTATACAGACTTTTCCAAACCATAGAATCATGGAATATCCTGAGCTGCAAGGATAGTTCAGTCCAGCTCAGGGTCCTGCTCAGCACCATCCCCAAGAATCATAAGGTGAGAGTTTTGTCCAAATGCTGCTTGAATTCTGTCAGGCTTGGTGCTGTAACCACTGTCCTGGGGAGCCTGTTCCAGAGCCCCACCACTTTCTGGTGAGGAATCTTTTTTCTAACATCCAACCCAAACCTCCCCTGACACAACTTCAGGCCCTTGATCCTATTGCTGATCACCAAACCTGGCTGAGGGAGTTGTTCTTTCAGATTTTAGGTACATGCAACCTCAGTGATTTTTAAATAACTTCTTCATGTCTATACTCTAAAATCTGTATGAAGAGTGACCTAATCATCCAGCAACCTTTCAGACTGGGGCAGAGCTTACTTTTAAATTATTTCTTTAAGAAGACTGTCATTAATTTTCATTCCACATCCAAGAGGAATATCCAAAATCTCTGTATTTTCCACAAAGTCAGTCTGTATTTTCAGTCCACTTCTAATCTAACTCTGTATTTCACTTACATCCAACATAACATAATAATTTATTTTCTTCACCCTTACCGGACCAGAGAAGTGAAAGTTATTTACATCAGTAAACAACATACTCATCTCTATTCAGCTAAAATATGGAGCATTGTTATCCTTCCAGTAAATAGACATGGTCCATTTTGCTTTAATAATAAAGGAATATTCTTTCCACTGCAAGGAAACTGCTGAAAATTGGCCCAGTGTATTTCGTTCAGGCATCTGTTAAGTTAATTACTGCTTAAGCTTACAGTCCTGTATTTTTTTCCTTACTTTGAGGGATGCTGGGAAAAAAAGCTAAAGAAAAGTTCTTGTTTATTTATTTTAACATAATGATGGTTGTGACAAACTCTTTATTGTTTGATTATTTTCTGGTTGAACTAGCCACAGAATTAGGATTGCTAAATTTTAATTTCTCAGCAGCTTATAGCTGGATGCAAATTTTAATTGGCTGCTTGGTGTTTTAGAGCAATAGATTAATCTTTGTGAATCATCTTAACTGGCATGCTTTGGTGATCCAAGCAATTTACTTACATAATTTATTTCTTTGTATTTGAAGGAAAAGTCCATATAAATGCCTTTATGTGAAATTTCCATGTAGCACAATAATTGCAGGCAAACTTCTGCCTTCAGAAATTGATCTTTTAGAAGATTTGGGATCACAAGTGAATACTCTTTTTAAAAGTCTGTATTTCTTCCCTCTTCAATAAAATTGACTTTTACTTAAAGCAGAGTGTTTGAAAGATTACAAGCTAACTATCAAACACAAGAGGAATCTAAAGAAGAAACAAAAAGGCTGAGGCTGGGGTTTAATCCTGCCTTGCCTTGTTTCTGTGCCCATTTTCCCAGGGACACTGTGGCTGTAGAGGATGGAGTCACCTCAGAGCTCACAGCCTGGCCCAAACCCTGAGCTCACATCAGCAGAGCATCACCAACCCCATCAGCTGGGCACTGGGGTGCACCTGCAGTGCTGGAATTGGGAGTAGCCCCCTGGGAATGTTCCTCTGCCTCCCTGTTTCTCACCACCCCTCCCAATCTCAGGGGCCAGGAAAAGCTCTGATCTAAAATGTCAGGAATACGTAGCTGGGTATTGTATTGGCAATGTACTGTAATTACCTCTGCTCTCTCTCCTTTGGTCTTTGGTGTAAGAGCTTTCAGAGTACATTGCTGAACCCTTGGATAAAGAGCAATCACCATGGATGGCTTTTCTCCTGATGCAGTCAACTGAGAAGGAAAGTACATATGACAAATGCTGATCTGGCTAAGCACGAATCCTTTATTGCATAAATCAACTTCATGTTGTTTATCCAGTCAGTATAAAAATTCACTTACAGATTTTATTTATTTAACTGCACATTTTATTCTGCTTAGTGAATAGCAATCTGCCTGACCTTATGTGTACTCTGCAAATGTGGGCAAGGAAATGATCTTAGTAACAGGACAGAAGAAACAAGACCATAACAGTAACAAGAACAAATTTCTCCCTCCACTCCTTGAAAACATGGTCACTAGAGCATCCCCACTGCTGGCAGATTTCATTATTGCCAAAGAGGATATATGATATACTTCTTTTGCATTTCTGCATCCCACCTGAGGAACCAGTTTTCCAGATGTCATTATCACAGAATATTAAAAGCTGAGAGAATTCAAACAAAGATTTCCAAAGCTGAAGAATTTAGTCAGAATCCCCATTAATTTAAATGGCTAATCTATTTAAAATACTAAAATCTAAATCTTTTAAACTGGATCCCAGTCCTCGAGCTGATATGTACAGTAAGCAACTAGTTTCCATTATTTTCTCAGTTATGTTTATTTCTAAGTTTTCTGCATTACTTTTAAGACTCAACTGTCATTGAGGTAAGTGATAAACAGAGCCTGTGAAAAGCAAAACAACTCAGAGTCCTTGGCAGGTAGAAGTGAGTGAAGAAAAGTTTGCAGATTGTATCAGAGCAGATTTTCAAAGTACCCAGCAAACATCAGCTTGCAGGACTTGCAAATGCCACATCTGGTCACCTATTTCCAGGCCTAATTGGGAGTCACTTGGGATATTGAGATGTGGATATTAAAATGTTTTAGAAGTTTGTTCTGTATTTCTGCTTAAAAACAGCTGTGTCGGCTTGCAAATTCAGCATTTGCATATTGAAGGGTTCTAGAGACAAATCCTAAGTGAATGTTGTGACTGCACATTCTGCCAGTGTTTAGGAGGCAGGAGGCTGTCACTTCACTTTATACTGCATCTAATCAATGCTCAGGCAGGAATTAAAATGGTTATAGTTTATTAAAAAGACATGGGTGGGTAGATAACTGATCTTGGAGTGTGTTTAGCACTGGCAAGCAATGCCATTAAAAACTTTCTATTTTGGAATTTCAAGCTTTTTTTTTTTTTTAAAGTGACCACAATCTCCCTCCTTTACTCCCTTGCCCAATCAGACAAGAACCAGCACTGTCAGACTCCAGAGATAAAGTCTGGTTTCTTAACAAAGCTTGCAGCTATGGAAGCAAAATTTGTGGGATAGTTTCATTTAAACAAGTTTCAAACCACTGGTGAAATGCAAATGCAAATACATCACAGTAGGCAATGCTAAATACAGACTGATCCTTCTTCCCTAAAAATACCAGAAAGTAACTGCTGCATCCTTTCATACAGGCAGATATGAGGGAACTGCAGAGTGAAGACAGCCCATCAGAGCCCCACTGACTTCATTTGTGCAATGGTTTTAGTCCAGAGCAGCAAGGTCATTGCACTCAGTCCAGCTTGGGGATCTTGCAGCAGCCAAGCTAAGGTGAAGCACAGCTAGACCAAAGCAAGTGTTTTCTGAATGTTTTCAAGCCCATTCAGCAAGAAGTCCCTCTGATCATCTCCCTGTTCCTCAGCAAAATCTGCCTTTTGATCACATGCATTTTCCAGGTGAGCTCAGTGGAGCTCATAGGAGATACGGGGTAGAGGGAGAAGGAAGGACCAGAGAGGGAACAAGTGAATAAATCTAAGAGGTAGCTCCTTGTGAAATTCTCTGTATTCGACTCTTCTCCTCCCTCCTATTTCTTTCAGCTTCTACAACCAGAATTCGGTTAAGCCTTGTGGAACAATTATTACCTTTACAGATTAAGATTTTCCAGTGCCAAGTACAGGATATGAAAGTAATTGGTGCTTACAAAAGGACACCTAGTCAAAAACTTGCATTGCTAGAATAAAGTGCACTTTCCAATTCCATCAGTTCTTTTTGTGGAAATGTTACACATGGAACTGTTGCACAAGACAATCTATTCTTTTTAATATTCAACCTCTAAACTTGCAATTACGTTTTCATACTATATAGAGACTCAAGGGACATTCTGTTTTACATGCAGTCTATAAATTGTTTGAGGCATGGGCAATTTCTTTTGGTCTCCTTGTACTGCAGTCAGCTGTACAGCTACAGTTTTTACTAACACCATGACAAAATAACAGACCAGTGAACGTCTTGCTTGAGAGTTAACAAGTCCAGTCAGGAATCAGACCAAGCAGGCAATTAGGAAAAGCTTCTAAGGGCAGCCATGTCCCTGTCCTGGCAGTAAGAGGGAGCCCATATCTGCATAAAAAGCAGCTTCCAAATCTATAAAGTAGTTGTGAATATTTCCTGTGACTAATGCTGTGATACGATGGCAGCATTTGCTCATTTGAGCATAACATGGCACTTCAGATCTGCACCCCTAAGCAGAGAAGGGGGTTGGCATGTCAGTCTCACCCAGCAAACATCTGAATAATTAAAGACACTCAGCTTATCACTGCATAGATCACCATTTGGAAACAAAAATCAGTCTTTCTGCTCAGTCCATCCTATTTTCTAAACAACACTGATGAGTGAATTAAACATCAAAGTAATGAAATATCCACTGATAATGCTAAATAATGTCCAAATTCAGCAGCATGCTATAGCCAACTGTATCACTACTGAGTGTGCAGTTCCTGAAAGAAGTGTTAATAAATATTGTGGGCTTTCTCCAAAGAAGCTTTTTCCATCATAGTGGTATGACCATGTTTCCAGAGCAATTTATGACCACAGTCTTTGGGTTATGACTTCCACTCTTGCTGTAATTGCACCTCAGCCTCCAGTGCAGAATTGTATCTGTAAGCCTTCACAGGCTGTTCAATCCATGTGACACGACCTGGCAAGGCTTTTACCCTTTCACACACATGGAAGCAAGGGACAGGTTTTTCCTGAAACTGAGGAAAGCCTGAGTGGGAGAACCAGCAGCAGCATAAAAGAAGCTGAGACAGCTCCAGAGGCTCAGTCAAAGCAGCCAGCATACTGCATGCAGCAAGTAACATTTAAAAGGCTTTTGAGAAAATAGCTGCAGTTTCAACTACCACATCAACTGAATAGCCCCCTACACAGCCCTAAAACACATGAAATAAAATACTTTTCTTACAGTGTGCCAGGAAAAGAACTGAAAAAACTATCAGAATGAGCATGCACCTTCCTTAGCAATTTATTTTGTAGTGTCAATACTTTTCTGACACAAACCTCCTCCCTGTCTACTTTTGAAATGCTTTAGTTTGTGCTTTGCCTGACCCCAGCTGGATCTTCCCTGTGGAAGCTGCACACCAGCAAACCTAACAGTCAGGCAAAGACCATGCCTGCAATATCCCATATCCCAGTTTGAAAAATCAGACTTTGAAATAAGATTACCAGCCTAGCTCTAGGTGGCACAAATGATCACTAGGGATGACAGGTCCTTGAACTGTACTGCTTTGCTCTACAGCAGCTCTTGTTGTGCTAAATGGATTGCTATTGCAGATACACCCTGGGGATGCTACAGGAAAATATTTCACAACAATTATTTGATGCTGTAGAAATTACTCCTGAGGGCTACTCTCAGACCTGTGTCTCTAGCACGTCCCTCCAGTGGAGTCCTGCTATTCTGATTTCCTGCACTGACATTTCTGTTAAGCCTTTTAATGTTGAACTTATGTTTCTGGGTAAGTGCATTTGACTTTTTCTGTCAAGCTAGAGAGTAAATATTAGCATTCTAGGATTTTAAAAATGCATTTTAACTGTAGATGTAGAAATCTACATTACAAACCAATCATGTTCTTCCACCAAGTGACCCCAGGAAGCATTCTGGAACTGATGTCCACATCTTAGAGACAAATTTGTAAATTCAAGAACTTCTAGAGGAATTAATGATTTTGCTTCAGATTAGGGCAGATGGAGTCATAAAATGCATCTTTTCAAGTCATTCTCTTTGATAACCTTTTTTATCCTCGTTTAAAGCATTAGAATAATGTTTTATTCTAAAAGCAATCTAAAGAATAGCCAAATCACATGTCCTTGTTTTAGCAGGAATGGATGAAAAAAGAGGAACTAGATCTTTCAAAATCTGATTGAACAAAGCTCTGGTGTTCCTTTTTGCTTCCTAAGAGAGGGAGTTTGGGACACATCCATCCTTTCCTTTCATTGTGCTTCCAGGAAGAGCAGCTCCATTATTCCATTTACACTACAGCTCATTCACCTTTTCTCCTCTCTGAAATTTGATATATTTACAGACAATTATTTTTCCAATCAAAATCACCAGTTAGAACTGCTAACTCAGAATCCATTCACATACTCAAAAAGAAAACAGGTCAGTATTTATGTACCTATATTTCTGCAGCACCTGTGACTATTAATCAAAGACTAGACCCCTCCCTTGCACTATCTGGTGCAAAACCAGAGTGTGTTCTTGTCCCCAAGGGTTTGCAAACTAAATGTCAGACAGGAGACAGCAGGGGAGAAATAAAGTGGTTTAAATAAAGTACATGTACACCACAGAAAGGCTTCTTTAAGGCACAGAAAACGGGTCTGCTAAACATCTTCTGAGCAGCATGTAGCTTCCTGGAACAAAATTAGGTCACTCCTTCTCAAGACACAAGGAGGTGGCTCTTTCCTGCAAAACACCATTGTTCACCTTTCCTGAGGATAACCACCTGGGACAGTGATAATGGGAAGGTTGTGTACATACAGGTAGCAATAAACTGCTCCAGAAAGGCAGAAATGCCCACACTTCAGGGCTAGAAATGCCCACCACCACTTATAAATTGGCAGGTTCTTGCCATCAGGTCAGGCTCCCCTTGGAACACCATCCTGCTGTTCCCTCCAAGCCCAGTTCCTGTCACAAGGCTCAGCAGATCATAGGCAAGGGAAGTTTAGGTTCAGGATGGTTCATTAAGTCAGGACAGAAATTACAGGAACTTGCATGACAGGATAAAGGAGGATTTTATGGTGTGTTGATCCTTGCATTGGAAAAGGTATTGATCGAGGGCTGTCAAACAGGAAATCATGCTTTAAGTGCAATGGATGTAATATCAAGTGCAATTATCTTGGACAAAATATGGAGGATTGTATATTAAAGCCGTTTTCTTGAAGCCTTTTTTTTTCTGCCTTTTAACTTGTCCACAGCATCCACTGCTATGCCAGGAATAGAGTGAACTTTGTTTCTCTGAGCCCTCAAGTGCAGAATTTGCCTTTTTCCTTTTAAATAATCTTCCCAAATATTTTGTATGCTTACCTGATGAAAAGGTTGTCAAAGGTGAATTTACAGAGAGCCTGATCAAATCAGCTTTCCAGATACACCTCACATGAAAAATGTCTCATTCCAGTAGCAGTGACTATTTCTACACAGGAAAGAAAGGCTCCCCTTTCAAGGAGAGTTGTGGAAAGCATACCCATGTCTTCAACAGCTGTTCACAACCACTAATCCACAGAAAACAAATAGTCCAGGCAACACACTCATCTTTTCATACTGCTTAAAATATAGCACCCCAAAACACTTGCTTTGGGTGCAGCAATCACCAGGCACCTGGGAGCTGATCCTCAGAGAGAAATGTATTATTTCCTACATTGTATATTCAGGGAGGTTAAGATAAAAAATGTACAGATGAGAAAGTGAAGAACCAAACTCAACTTCTACCTATAGTATAGAGCAAGGCAAGTAGAAATAACACTCCTTAAGATTGCTTCCCCGCCATTCATTACAACAAAATCTCTTTTGAGGGGGAAATTATTCTAGCTTCTTTGAGCTATGACTGGAATGTATAAGTGGCATCTCTGTGCATTTCTTTCACAGCCCTGATTCTCAAGATAATTTATCTTTTTTTAAAGATTTAGTGGTACTCAATAGTATTGGTAAGACTGTTTATGAATCTCAGAATAAATTGAAACACAAGCTTACAAACAACAATAAGTGATCAGACAGTCCCTTGACACTGCAGAAAAACACAAATGTTCCTTTTCAGGAATATTTCTTACATAGCAAACCCACTTTCTTACCTTTACCTATCTTCTTTAGAACCTCAGCTTTCTAACAGACATAAATCTTTCTTGCAATATAAATTTACAAGCAGTTATCTTGGTACCTATCATGCTTCCTTACTCACTTGCTCCTTTCTTCCTTTCCTCCCACAGCTGTAACCAAGCACGAAAAAAAGCCTTAACTAACTGAAACTTATAGCCTCCCAATTCCCATAATACACTGGAACACCAAGCACAGAACCTATATAATTCTGCTTTCTTAGCTGCTTTTTCATTTCTAGTGACAAAGTTGTTTTGTGAGTGAAGGGTATATGCTAGTTTGGAGTTAAGATTACAGTAAGTCTTGTAGATTCTTTTAAAATTCAACACGAGACTAGCGAGAAGGGAGTGAGCTAAGGGATGGTGGAAAGCAAAAGGTTGAGTAGATATCTAGCTCTGCTGTAGGAAGTTACAAGATTAGAAGTTCAATCTTGATTTTAGCATAACAAGTGGTTTTATAAATATTATCAACTTATTTTGAGAATCTTGTGGTTTATAGAACCTACCTATATACTGGTTACTACTGGGAGGTCTTTCCTACCAGCAATTTTCACTCTTATCTTTAGAGACTCCCTATGCTGCCTACTCTCCTCTAAGGTCCTAATATATTGCTGCAAGAAAGAGGATGAGCTGGGCTTCTCACAGTTTCCTATAAGGAGAGTGTCAATATTTGTAGTGAGTGTATGATTGTTTAAGAATTGGTATTTATAGCTGAGAAAAGTCTCTATGTTTAGGGAATTGAAATGTTCATCCTGGCTTATTTCTACTGGTGCTTCTTATTAGGTTTGTTCTCTTCTTGCAGTTCTGTTTGCAAAAGGAGTCCTAGGGGTCTTTGTTGGGAATATTGCTCCCTGTGGAGGGGCTGAGGACTGGTTTTCAGGACTAGCAGGTACATTTCTTGTATATGAGGCAAAATGCTTTGCAGAGCCCTTTTACTCTTGCTAGTGTCTGTTTGCACCTAGAAGAACCCTGGGAGCCTCCATATTATTTCCTGAATTATTTAGCTTCAAGGGTGTGAGGGCATATGCTGGAAGAGAGAGAGTGGATAATACAATACCCATTTTCTCTGGGTTTGAACCCAAGCGTTCTGCAGCTCCTCTTGTATGTTTAGTTTTGGTAGATATCTACATTATTCTCCATTTTCATGACTTCTTCACAGCAAAAAACTTAATGTGGGAGAGAATAATGAGCCAAGCAACCACAATTTTTGTCATATATGTGCCACTGGGTAGGGATGGGTCACTTATGACCAGGTTATTTGGAGAAATAGGAGGGTGGACCAATAAACAGAAATCCACAGCACACAGCCTAATGTAGCTGAAGTGACTCTGTACAGATAGAAGGATAAACCATACTTGTATTTTGCTAAACAATAAGTTTAAACATCCTTAGCAAACACTCTTTGGGGACAATAATTTTCCATGGTCTGTGGAAGATGGGCCTGAAGGAATATGAAAGACTGTACCTGCCTCCCACATGTGGTGTAAGGATTATTAAATAGTTGCAAGATGATTGAAGATTCTGGCAGGAAAGGGGCTATTACAAATGTGGAGTGCTATTATCAATCTAACATGCTAAAAGTATTCATTTCATTGCCTCTGATAAAGTGTCTTGTTAATGAGCTATTTCACAAATGTCTAAATTAATTCCATGGAAAATGATTTATGGTCATGTTTCCAAAGAAACAAACTCTCCCTCAAGGAGCAAGGTTCTTAAGTTCTGCTGTTACTTTAAGAATTAGTTTTACTTTCTGACAAAACAACTTAAAAAACAGCACTTCCACTGATGTTAATAGAAATATTATGAGTAGAACTAGCTAGAGACCAAGTTTCTTCATGCTACGTCCCAGTGCACTACTGTAGTTTGCTGTGTCCTGTAATTTGCCATGTTTAATTACCTGCTCAAGCCTATTGCAACATCTGTGAATATTGGCCAATTTCAAAATACTGCAAATGTATTATTTATGTCATCAAATGTCTTTTATAAAACACGAGGTAAATCCTACGGATAACTTCCATTATTTCCTTGTGTCTGCAAGGCAAATATTTCACTTGAAATCCATCAGCATTATATTCTATTTAAAAAATAGTTTTGCAGATCATTCCTTGGGTGGTTGTTGAATTCACTGTCCAAGAGAAACCAGAGAAACCATTTGTTTTGGCAAGTGCTGTTCATCTTTTCTGTTTCAGTCCCCCTGTGATGTTGTTTGGCTGTCTATGTACTACAGTAGCAATGGTCCTGTAGCTGAACAGGAGGCTGAGACAAACAGTCCTGTGAGATTTTTGTGTCCTGGCTGATTGTTCAATATGTATTTTGGATGCTCCACATGCTTTGACTGATACAGTGATTCTTCAAAAGAGACTTGCTCAAAGTTGTTGTCTGTCTAACATAACCAAAGGTTATATTAGAGTAGCGTGGATACCTTGACATTTGAACTGAAACATGACTTGGAAAATATGAAGAACATATTCTGATATCTGGTATAGGAATGCAAGGAATAAAACTGTATATTTTCATGCTAGAATAACTTTGCCACAAATAGGTAGTTGTTACTAGTCCTTTGAATGGTTTGTTAGTGTATGGTCCACTGAAATTAAAGAATAGCTTGTAAGCATGCATAATTCTCCATATTTTGTTCAAAAGTTAAACCACTGTCATTTGAGAAAAGAAGCCTTTTGTTAATTGTGTGGCAGATAAATGCTTACGTTTCACACTAGGGAAGAATTAGGTGTTAATGACTTCCCAGGGTTAGAGCTATTTTAGAGATAATGGTGGGAGCAATGCAAGAGGAATAATATGTAAAAATTGAAAATCTACCGCTCTGTCTTATGGTATGGTCATGAAATATGATGTGAGAAATTTAACTCCTTTATGTGGGTTAATGCATTTGCTTGCACTTCTCAGCTGTGACAACGTCAGCCAAAGATTTTCACCTTCAGAGCTGGAAAAGAATGGCACTAAAACTAATAGTTAACCACCCACGAACAGAAGAAAATTGATTCCTTAATACAGCATATTTGTTTTCAGTGTTTCTGCTTTAAGTGAGAGAGTGTCATTTCTGTAAAGCTTCATTTTAGATATTTTGCAGCAGGAGGGCTGACTTTCCTGGACTTCAACATATTACCTCTGTTTGGTAAGTGAAAAACTCAAGAAATCTGCTTAAGGAGTTTCTGTGTTTTGGGAAGAAGTGTTTTTTCTCTTTTGCTCAGAAATATCTTTATGTCTTCGAAAAAGAATTTGGCTAAAGTAGCCACTTGAGGGTGTTTCCATCTTGCAAGTGAAAGATGGCATGTTCTGTAGCCATTACTTGGTAAGAGAACAAGGTGTCAGAGCTGTTCTTTTCTACATGTTGGATTACTGAGGACCTTGCAGACAAATGGAGTCTAGTCCAGAGGGCAATAGCAGTAAAATGATAAAGGACTTGGAAAATGGAAATTGCAAGGGTGATAAAGAGGATGGAACATGTAGCACTTAGGAGATATAACTGTCTATACATACATAAAGGGATATTACAGAGAAGAGAGACTAATTATTCTCTCGAGTCATCAAGGACAGAACAAGGCTAATAGATTTAGGATGTTGCTGGGAAAATGTCAGTTATACATTAGGAAATACTTTGAGTAGAACAATCAGGACAATGTATGATGCTCTCGAGTGGAGTTGGGTTGGATTTCTATCACTGAACCTGATCAAGTGTAAGACTAGACATCAGGTTGATGTATTGGATCTTGCTGTACCTTAAAGTCTGCCAGAAGCAAAAGGCCTTGGTCCTGCAAACCCACATGTAAGAGGGCAGTCCTCATAAAGCTTGAAGTTTTTGCTTGATTAAGAGTTGCCATATAGCATAATGAACTTTAATGGTTCATGTGATGTACCAGCCCCTTTCCAAAGAAGCAATTCACAGGTAGTAATTATTTAGACAAGTTGAAAAGCATGTAAATTGTGGATTTTTCCCTATCAAAATCCAAAACTATTTGTCTCTTGTCCATAAAAAAACCTGATCCAATGTAATATCTTCCATTTTCTATATGAATGTTAAGCATTGATTTACATGTTTAAATCCCAAAGAAGCCTGACTTTCTTAAATTTATATTCAAATGGAACATCTTTGGTTGGCTGAGTTTGATTCTTCACTGTGAGCTTTTTTAATCTAGATCTGTAGGTTTTAGGCAGCCTCCAAAAAGATGTAGTATATTACACAAGACTATTTCCACAATGATCATTATGGGGAGAATTTCAATATGTGGGCAGAACAGACTATTACCATTGTAGAATCCATGCAATTGGTTTGTTGGCTGCATCAGTATTTCAGCAGAATTTTTGTCAAGGACAGTCTTTCTGCTTTTATTAGTAATTGCTCAAGCTCAACAGAAACTCAAAAAAATGCTAATGAGTTTAATGAATCAAAACTTTCATTGCCTGCCTACTGCTACTTGTGTCATACTCCAGGGAAATTAAGGTGCTGGCAGTGTTTGATGAACACGGTAAAATCAAAACCCTTTCAAGAAACCAGACTTACAGCTGGAAATGGATTGAATGCCACAGCTTTCCTTGCTTAAGGGAGAGAGTAGTGGAGAGCCACCATGATGAAAATGCACCATACAAATTACCAAAAAGGATCATCCTCTGTGTATTATATAGTTTTGTGAAATTCATGGGGATGTTGGTCACAACTCCAACACAATTTCAGCAAATCTGGGCATTTTCCATTCTCCTAATTGTCATTGTGGGATCTATCCCTCTGAACTGGTTATTGTTTTTTGTAGCAGATAGGAACATTCTGAATGTCTTTGAGCATCCTTGAGCTTGAGGATAACCACCTTATTTTGATTTCAGATGGTTCTTTCTGCAAATCGTATAAGCTCCTACAGTGAGACAATTAGTTGGCCTTCAGGCTTTATTTACATTATTATTTGCATCTCATTCTTTCTGGTACTTGGATGCAGGGTGGATCACTTGGATAGTGTTTCATACAACAGCAATGAAAACATGCTTGTGTGTTCTTTATGTTGTAGCAGAGGCCAACTTTAAGCACCAGTTTTACTAAATCTTTTTTTCTTCAAGTTCTAAGTAGCTTATTTGGTCTTCTGATCTAAAGAGTGTAGCAGAGAATGTATGCTGTGATAATGATGAAAGGACTAATGAGATACCAGGGAAATCTTTTGGTATTGTTATAAATACATGAAAATGTGTAAGTGTTAAGATCCAAAGCCAGATCTTTTTTCACAGACAGGCAGGTTGCCACTTCTAGGATTTTTGTATGGGTTTCTAACTGTGGTATTAGAATTGGTATTATGAGTTTCTTAAGGAAGTGTGCTATGTGTAGAATTTCAATTCCTAAAGTCATTCTCTGGAGCTTCAAATAACATTGTCTATATTTTGACAAGGTATGTAAACAGGAGTTTGTCTTTTCTCAGCAAGTGCCCTCTTTGTCACTTAAAGTTAAAGAATTTGCTCCTCTGTTTCACTATTTCATTTGCCAGTCCCTGACCTCTGTAACCCAGCCGGAGCACAGATTTTCTCTCTTTTCAACAGGAATATAACAATGCTTAAAATAAGAGGCTGAGATGTGCTCACCTTCCTACCATGTGACAGTATGTAGAACTGTGATTTTTTCAGTTAATTTAACATTCAGATGCAGCATTTTCTTGTGTTCAGCTGAGACTTCTCAGCTTTATGCAGAGTACAAGAACAAAAATCTACCCACAAAATCTACACCCAAGTATTGCAGAGGACTGGGAATATATTTGCATTTAGGAGACAAATCAGGCACATTATTCTAAAATGACCATAAAGCTGTCACAGCAATACCAACAATAAATGCAAAAAATTACTTCTCCTGTAAATCACCTCACTGCTGCTCTTTAGGAATCCTCTAACCAGACTTCCATTTCACATGTAGGAACACAACACAGCCTGGGGACTTATGGATGTCACCACCTCTTGGTATTTTTTTTGCATAAACATTTATACTTCCTAGGACTAAACAGAAATGAAATTTTCTCACACATGGCTGAAAAGTCTCCTGCTTTCAGTCTGGATAAAATAGTTTTGAGGTTGAAATGTGAACAGTCCCTATAAAATGTTCTTATTTTATCATATATTCTTCAAAATAATTGTAGAATAAAGGCATAGCTTGTGGTCATCTACATGTTTTAGGACATAAATGGGATTTGGAATAATATTATGAGGAGACTTTGGATGAGGGAACTGGTACCACATTCAAGAGTTCCGCTAAGATGTAGCATTCAAGAAACATTTCTTCCTTCTGACATATCATATACTATTTTTATTAAGATTTTGAGAAAATATAAATAAAACTTAGATGTCAGAAATAGTGCTAAGATAGAGGTAAAGCTGTCCCAAGAAGGAGAAAAAAATATTAAAAACCATAAACCCTAAAATAAACAACAAAAAAACCCCATGTAGATTTATGGGTATAAGTCACCAGGAAGCAAAGAATGCTTTCAATGCTATTCCTGATGAAAACCAAAAAAAATAAAAGTTTTTTCCAGAAGCTTTATATCCAGTCACCTTGGCTGAAGGTTTAAGCTTTGGGGCATTGATGAAACCAGAACATTACTCCAAAGACTTCTTATTGGTAAGGAAAACTCCAAAGGGGAGAAATAGTAATTTCCTGATTCCTTAAAATGCTTCTAATTAACTTTTAAGGAGGACTAGACTTTTGCCTGTGGGTTAAGCATTTCTTTCTGATTTGTTTCCCCATTACATGTAGGATTTAAAAACAAGAGCTGGCTGACTTTTCTTGCCTCTCAGTTCAGGTCTTAGACAAGGCAATTACCAAGAGCAACTTCTGAGCCTCTGTTGGAAATGCATCCAAAAATATATATATATATAGAGGTAAAACTTTTTCTGGACTGACCAAAACTTCCCCCCTGTGATCGGTGTATCCCTTGAACACCCAGCCCATTTAAATGTTTGAAATGTGAGTGCTTTGGAATCCCAGATTCTTGGCCTGATTTTTAAAGGCAGATGTGCATTTTTTTAATCAGAAAACCAGTATTTCGAGAGGAAGTTGATTTTAAAAATAACACCTGTGATATTAAAGGGGTGTGTTCATAAAAAAGAAAAAGAGGCGCTCCCTTCACCAAGCATTCTCACATAGGAAGAAAGCTGTCAACAACCTTTCTGACAGTCTAGTGTTCCTTCAGCCACTGAATTTGTTCTACATGTGAGGAGCAGAAAATGCTTGACCAATGCTTGGCACAAACCTGACAAATTCCAGGAACATTCTCTCTGTACAAAAAGACACTGTAATCTTATTCTTTTTCTGGCAGTTATTAATGAGTATGTACATATACATGGATAAAGTATTGATGAGATGCTAATCTCAGAAGAGATAAGAAAGAATTTGCATGGTGGATTAATTTATCAGTCTATGAGAAGTACGCATCTGTCATTGGTACATATCTAAAAAATTGTGACATATTGATAAGTCACTCTCAGTAACATTTTTGCAATGGTGACATAATGCTTTAACTCATTCCCATTGTACCTTCCAGATTTACAGCTGAATGGATCTAACATGGGAAGCTCTCAGTATTCAGCCTAAGTAATAAATAGAAGCTGGCTTTTTCTTTGGTATAAATACAACAGTGCAGACTTTGTAGCTATATTCTGCACAGACAGTATGTTCACAAATCAGTCAAATCTGTGTGCCAAGTATATCCAATTCTTATTCTACATTATCTCCTGCTGTACAGTGTAAATAAAGCACTTAGCAAATATGCCTCTCATAGAAGACAAAACACAAAGAGAGTTAATGATCTGATCAAAGTCTGAGCTACTCATGTTCGATCAGATGTCAGCTCTTCAAACTTCATGATGCAGAGGAGACACTTCCTACCCCTTCAGAAATACCTCTCTGACTTCTACAGAGAACTGCAGCATGTGCTACATAATGTATTTTATCATCCACTGACTCTATAGGTGCCTTTTTTGATTAAAATCTCATCATGGGATCCACTTGCTGAGAGTCAATTCTGTCTGATTGTCTAGTTCTGCATAGTCTGTCTATGAAGGCACCTGGTTCATGACTCACTTGTGGATTTACTTTTATCACAAGCTCTATTTCATAATGCTGAATTCGAGTTCAGAAAATTCAGATTGTGTTTAGAAGACACAGGAAATCTGATTTTTTTTCACCTTAGACTTTTCCTATTTTGTTTGTGCAATCTATGTTTTGTGCTTCATTGAAGGCCCATTTCAGAATTGGCTACCTGTGACCAAAATAGAAGCACCAGTTTTCCTGCTCACACAGTTGAGAGTAAAGATTGTTCCAAGTGTAAAAGAATCAGTCAGCCCTCATTTAATTAAAAAAACAAAAAAGCCATTAACTCTGAATGAACTTATATATGCTCTCTTAAACTTTAATAGGTAGCCTGTCATGCATTGAGGATGGGCTTAGGGCAACTTCTAAACTTCAGTGGAAGATAATAGGAAGATTCATCCTGGTACTGTGGAACTTTGATCAGGTAGTCCTGATTTTCAGATGTGACAAATATAAATTTGTTCTCGCAAAGAGCCCCCAAAATGATTCCTGGAGTACCACCAGTTACTTTGAAAAGGTACATGTAGTCTTTATTAGAAAATATCTCTGGAAAAAAAAAAGTAGCACAGCACTCAGGAGTGTTTTTAATATTATCAACTAACAGAACGACAATTTCCTTTTCTTGTAGTATTTACCTTGTAGGAAGGAGAAAAGAAAGAAGGGTGGGTGTTTGGATGATCTTATTCTACTTCTCAAAGAGCTTTAGTGGATCATTTCCATCTCTGATCAAGGGGGATTATTAAGATTTCTTATCAGTGAATGCACAGTTCTAAACCAATACAAGCATGTGAACACAGAATAAAATTCACATTTAAAGCCCTAAAGGAGATGCAAGAGAAGGTGCATTTACATTTTAAATTTTCATTCCAAATCCAGTGCAGGGTCCCTGAAGGGGTGAGTGCTATTTAAAAATTCATGTGAAGTTTTGGATCTGGAATCTTAGCATATTTCCTGTTGAGGAACTGCATACATCACAAAATGCCATCACCACTTACCACTTTTATTATGCAGATCATTCTCTTGAAATATGGCAGTAGATGGTTTCTGCCTCATGGGATGTGCAGGACTTAGACCATGTTGAATGATAATGGTTTGTGCAGAACCTTGCACTGCTACTCTCCTTACAGCATTGATTTAGGGGATGAAGGCAGGGGCCTTTTATTTTTTTTTTAATTTTTATTTTTTCTATTAAAGATGACAATCAGCACTTCCAGAAAACTTAAATTAATACAGAAATAATAAAAAAAAAAGTTCAGATGAGTTTCCAGCACAGTTACACATCAAAGTTCTACCAATGCATTATGCATCTCTTTAGTTTTCTGAAACTTTCTTACACGCCTTCCCCCATACTCCTAAGCAAAAATATCTCCTTTCATCATGTTATTGGCATAAATAGGAGCAGGACTAATATTGGTGAAACTGTTATATTAATTTCTGTATAAAGGCCATTTTGCTTTGTGGAAAAGGTCACCACATAGACTGTTCTGAATGCTAGATTTTATGCTGCAAGCCATTCATTTGTAGCTCATATCCAAAATAAGCATGAACCTTCAATAGCAGTAGCACTATATGTGTCAGCCAATTTATTTTTTGCAGCAGTTGATTTGATACTAAATTTGTGCTGAGATAACAAAGCATTTTCAGCAATTAAGTTACAGACAGACTTAATTATTAAATGTTAGCCTGACTAATGATTTTGAGCTTTAAAAAAAAATATTGGCTTAATCAGATGGTGATTCTGCAAAGAAAGCTTTTCAGCCAGAGTCCTTAAAGGTATCTAGAACACGATGTGAGAGTGAGCACTTTGAACTCTGCTCCCAGATTGCTGTTCTAACCATTACTTGAAAGAACCACCAGCTGATCCACTGCTGTACCCATGCATATCTCCATTCCCAGAGCAGGAATAATTGGGTATATTTGCAGAGATACTTGTCCATCTGTATTAAAAATCTTCCAGAGAGACTCCTCAGTCCCTCTGTGTGGCCTGTCCCTGAATTACAGCAGTACTTTAGCCAAGTTTTCTGTAAATGTTTAAGCTGAACATCTCTGGCTGCATCAACTGATAGTAAAAATTCCTGTAACTCCTCATCTTCTGTTTCATATGGAAAAACTGAAGCAAATTACCAGGTCTCAACCCAGCTGCAAAATATGTTTAAAGATATTTAACAAGGTATGTGATTGTTGATTATGATGTAAGAAGAATATTTAGAAAAAGCATCCAGCACTAAAGCCCTGCATTTGGATTCCTCAAAGGTACTGTTGATTTCCTGAGTAGCCTTGGGCAAGGCTCTTCACCTTTAAAGTGCCTGATTTCTTTTCAAAAAGCCACAAAGCTTTTACTGTAGCAGCCTTCCTGTTTAGTGAGGGAAGATCACAAAATATTCAGACAGAAAGTAGTTCATCCTTCCTTAAATCTCAGCACATTGGTTCCTGTAGCTCACCATTGCTAAGGACTCAGCAGCTGTTCTCGGATCTTTCCCCCCTTTCCCTTCCTACACCCTTTTTACTGATATTTACATTATAACACAAGGGTATTGAAACTTACAGTCAGTTCAAGATGAAATCCCTGTCTGCTTGATCAGCAATTACCTTGTTTCCAGAAGTTCTACATTAGTTTGAAATGTTATTTGAGGTTCAGTGTCTTACAGATTAAATTGACATTTAAAAAAAGGAGAAATACTCATTCTCTCCTAACCTTTGGAAATAACACTGGGTTCAGACAGTACTATCTGCCGCCCTGCTACTTGTTTCTTATCATTTTCTACAGTGCCCAGGCTATTATTTTCTTTAACCTCTGATACGTGTTGTTGAGCTGGTCTGGGTGCCAAACACCAGAAGCACTTTGGTAAAAGAGCAGTAGTGACCCTCCATACATTTGATCTCGTTCCTTGACATTTCTGTCATCATTATTTGACTGCATGAAAATGGTAAAAAACCCCACTAAACCCTCAGCCCCTGTGAACCTGAAGCCCTTCAAAGAGAAATAGCCTGCACACCACTGGCAGAGAGCCTGCAAAGGACATTTATCCCAGGATCCTGCATAAATGCCAGCCAGTTAATTGAATGTTCCCTGCCTGGCTTCCCTGCAGTTGGCTTTTTTTCCCCCCTCAAGTTTTGGTGGGTGAAGTTTTACCTCCCTTTCAACTGTTCTTTCTTTTCAGTCTGACTTGATTCATTCAGTTTCTGACCAGAGAAAAATCTTTTGCAAGTTCAGACAATTCACTAATCAGATTTTAGGTTGCTCCACAAGTCTTGCTCTTCAGTGAAAGAGCAGCTTGACCCTCAATCCAGACAAAATGAATGTTTGAGGGGAAATGTTTCTCTTTGCACTGAGGATGAGCACTCTGTGTGAAGAGGGATAAAAGCCTTCAGAACATGTCAGTTCCCCTAATTGCAAGCCCCTTAAATACCATTTCCCCCACTACCTGAAAATGTCTTCCCACCCTTATTGTTAGACACAAAGAATTACATTTCCTTCATAATGTTTATCTTCCACTGGAGGGAATAATAAAGTGAACCACTCTATCTGAAAATGCCTGTGAAGACAAAAACCAGTAAAGTAGAGAAGTAAGTTCCTGATGTTATTACAACCTGTTTTTACAGGACTAGAATCACAGCAAGTTACCAAATGCCATCTGCAGTCTCTTCTTCCCATTTTTCATGTCTGTTGCTGAGTGATCAACCTTCAGTGGGCTTTTCCTTTTTTGTTTTATTGAACCACTCTAATCACTACTATTCTGAGGGACAAGACAGTTCCAAAGTCCAAGGATTAAGCTCACTAGGAATCTAGGTAAACCTTTCATGCAATTCAAAGGTCTCTTACTGCCAGCCCTCTACTCACTAAATTTCATTTCTTTTGCCAAAAGTAACCTTTCTCAGTTCAAGTATTGACCCTGCAAATGGAGGAGGGCTAAACTATCTTTAAAATCCATTAGGATTCTACAGTTGCCCTATGATCTCATTACAGGTCTTCACAATAATATCAGGGACAGACTTAGTTTAAAACTCCTGATACAGGCCTGCAAGTACCTTGGAACAGAGAGTCCAGAGGCAGTAAGAACTGGGATGTGCCAGGTGCCATTTTAGGGCATTTTGGGGTACAGTGTCAGCAGTGCTGTTGGCCAAATGCCTGAGCTCATGATACATTTTCCATCAATCTGCTGCTGTAAATTGTGGCTTTGATGTGCTCTGGCAACTTCTTTTGGAAGGATCTAATTTTTCTAATAACTGTATTAGAAAAGTATTTTGACCAGGTACTAATGAGTTTAATTTCCTGCTGGTGTTAAACCACCACAGCAGCTTAAAAAACTTCCCTTACTTATGTCTCTATAATCTTGTCAAGATTATGAGAAGGTTTTTCAAAATGCAGGTACTGGCCAGTTGGTTCAGCTCACTACAATAAGGAAATAAGCCCAGGCTACTCTGTGGCTGAGGATGAAAAACACAGATTTTCCATCTCCCTGGGATAAAATTATTATCTTGTTGCTGTGCATCAAGTGACAACTTGATATAGGAAGGTTAATTGTTTGTGGTTTGTTTTGATTGTTTATCACCATTAATTTGCTCAATTTTTCACTTCCCTTGGAATAAAACATACAAATATGAACGAGAATTCCCCACAAAGATAAGTATATGTCTTAGAGTGCTTGCCTTGTAGTCATAGCTGACTGCTGGAAGTATTGAACCTGAGTTCATGGTTCCTATGAGCAGCAAAAACATAGGAAATGTGTCAGTACAGAGAGAGGTTTTCGTTGTTTTGCTGTATCTGAAAATATTTGAAAGCTGGGAGTCAAACCTGGATTTGTTGTTAATATTTTATAAGTTTACAATTATGAAATAAGTAACACTTTCTAGCTGTATTTTTCCCTGTACAAGTTCATTTTGATAACACAGCTTTGTAGTAGTAAAAAGCAAAAGCAACAAAAACAATGCTGTAATTGGGCATAAATTTATTTGATGACTTTTTTGGTCTTTGACATCTTGAGTTACCCCAGGAAACTTTACCAGGCTAAATATTTACCTTCACACACTCTTTTCTAATGAGCTATTTTCATTGTTTCTGACATTTTCTATGGAAATTATTCAATTCATTAATCAGAGTTTGAACACTTTTTTCAACACACTCACATTACTAATAGAGGCATAGATACATTTAGTTAATGTACTATTAATTTTTTTTAAATTATTAATTTGTAAGCAGACAATAGCTTAATTCACCAAGAAGTTCTTGCTAAGGAATGCTGGGTAGTTTCAGGGAAGAACAGATTCAAATTAAGACACCCCAGTATGGAATATAATGGGCCCAAAAGACTAGAAGGGTATGTGCAAGAGCAAAACTGGTCAAGGGGAGAAAAGAAACTTACATCATCTAGTGTCAATTACTGCACTTCACACTGACTTTTACCCAATTATTTTTATCTTCAGCTTAGCATGCATGGATACTCATAGAATGGCACATGGCCTGGATCAGAGAGAATTTGAAGGGTCACTATTCATCACAGTGTGTTCATTCCTGTCTTTGAAAGGCCCACAAGGTGGAGAAAATTAAGACATCTGCAATGCTATGGACTAACCTGCAGCAGGACTTGCTAGTTAACTTTGGATATTAGCTCAGGAGCATGAAGACCCCAAGACTCCAAGTTTTATTTTGTAAAAGGCAGGCAAATCATGGGGCCTTACAGCAATTGCATATTTCTGGATGCCAGGTTTCCTCAATAGTATTTTACACACGTATTTTTGAAGCACAGCCTGAGGGAAAAAATTTTCCACAAGTTCACACTAGCCACATGCTCAATAAATCCATTTCAGTTCCAGCTCTTGTTCATGGCCTGTGGCATTGCTGGGATAGAAAGCTGAGGCTTCCTTCTCCAGCCTCCCATCACCAGAGCCCTCTGCAAGATTCACATCTCTATGCCCCAGAAAAGTGCATCTATAACAAGGCATGATGTGCATTCTCCTTCCTGTGCTGAGCTTATAGAAACCCACACCTTTCTTTGCACCAGTGCCCAGTGCCCCCAGGGCTGGCATTAAATTGCTGGCAATCAAACCCTAGCTACAGTAGACAGTCTCTCACATCCCAGATTCTTGGTGGGCCTGTTGACTGTCCCAGTGTGGGTCTCCAGTGAGAACATGACAGAACTCAGCTCCCCATAGATATCTCCAGCTTCTGGTCATTCTCTGTCCCCAACATCACTGTCACAATGTGATTTACACCCCTAAAGGATGGATCATCCTATAATGACAATGCAGCCCTTTATGGCCATTTATCTTTTAAAATAAGACTCTGATATATCATTACAGTGAATCCTTCTCTCTCTATTTCTTCAGGTGCTGCTGAATCTTTGAGTCCATCAAAGGTTTTTCATAAGGCTTTTTGCGAGATGCCCCTCACAGTGCAAGCCTCCACCACTTGTGAAAAACAGCAACCGGCTGACACTAATTAAGTTTCATTGTCCTGAGGTTTGTCTGTTGGTTTGGGTTTTTTTCCCTTGNCACATGTCTTTATTTAAATCACATGAATTATTGGAGAGGGAATTTTTCTCAGAAAGTGTAGTTCAGCTCACAGCACCAAAGATTTGTGACCTCAGACATGAGGCCTGGACGAGGCTTTGTTGTGATACAGGTAAATACTGCTTCTACTGCAAAGTGGAACCAAGAAAAGAACAGAGAATCAGACAGCTGATGTTGAACAGGATATCTGGTAACGAATAGCATCATTCTATTTCCCTAAGGGACCTTGTTTGACTTAAATGGAGCACCCTTGGCTTTAAAACTGAAGTACATTTCAGTAGGAGTTTGAAAATCAAACTTTCTAAATGCTGTCAGTAAGTTGGTTAATATGTTAATTGGGCCCTGAATATAATCCCAAGAGGAAAAGTAGTTTGTGATTATTTTAGTAGACTGTTATTTAGCTCCATCTCCAAACAGCAGACATTTACACAGAAATGGATGGTATAGGATATTCTCAGTCTCATATTGTTCCCATAGTAATAATGACATCCCATTTCATTAGGATGTGTCTAGCATTGCTTATGAGCTGATAATTTCCTAGCAATAATTCAAACCACATCCTTCATTATCCAGAGGTGTTCTGACAACAATAAACTACTCATTTTTTAAAGCAAACCTAGTCAGGATTGCTATCAGCATTTTAAGGAAGATATCCATCTACTGCTGCTAAGTGAAGCAGTCATGTGGAAGGAGAACTAGCCAAGTGAATTAAGATGTCCATGCCTTTGGAATTTGCTAGGAGGATGGTAAGATACAGCAATTACTGTGGCAATATTATATTGTGCAAGAGATAGGAAAATGAGGGAAGTGTTAAAGGTGGTGTTTATTTTTTGATCCTGTCATAAAAGTAATTGACTTTAATTATCATAATAAATGTTCTAGCTGCTTCAGATAATTACATTCAGTGCCTTCCATATAGTCTAAATTTATGAGGGTGTTTGGGTCAGCACAGCTTATAGCTATACATGAAAAGTGGATTCTGCTGAGTGCTCTCTTAGAGGTGCTGCCTTCTGAAAATATTCTCCCTTTTTAAGTAAAACATTCCTTGAACTCACTGCAATTGCACCACAGGAAACAAAGATGTTTCTGCTCTCTATATATCCTGTACAGGACTATGTGTGCTGCAGATGTAACTTAACTAGGCTCAGAGTACTCAATGGATGAGAATATTGTGTATTTCTTTGTTGCCCAAAAGTTGTGGTGAATCACAGCAAAGTTTTTCTTTGGCCTGCTTTATGTGCAGGTGGCCAGATGAAAAGGATCCAAAGAGAACAGGCATGATCAGGACATGCCACTCTTAAGACTCAAAAGCCAAGATTTAATAAACATTGCTTTAATATCTATTTTACTTACTGGCACATATGAAAGTTGAAGAGTTTTCACAGCTCTTTCAAAGGTGCATACAGTCTCTTTATTCAGGTGATATTGTTAAAACTATTCCAAAAGATCTCTGCACCCTCAGCATTACTGACCGGTTTCTCTACTAGTGTTTCTTGTACTGTGCAGAGAAAGACTCCGTGGATCCCATCTGGCAAATTCCACCTGCACCCAGGCCCTGGACCCTGAGGTGTCAGAACTTCCCTGCCCTGCTGCTCTCCTGCCCTCCCAGTCCTTGCACAGGTCACTGCACAGCTGGGAACCCGTGGCCTTACATGCCAGGTTTGATGTAATTGCACTTGAGCCCCGCCTAAGGTGTTTTACAGGCTGAGCCCAGAAGCTCCTGGGCAGCACCAGGGCCTGGATTCCTGGGAATTACGGCAGCTCTGTTCACCACGTCTCCTCTCCCTGCCTACCCACCTCTACTCACACAGTCATAGAACCATGGAATATGCTGGGTTGGAAGGGCCCCACAGGGATCATCGAGTCCAACTCCTAACCCTGCACAGGACCATCCCCGGGAGTCACATCCTGTCCCTGAGAGTCTTGTCCAAACACTTCTTGAACTCTGTCAGCCTTGGTGCTCTGACCACTTCCTGGAGAGCCTGTTCCAATGCTCAACTACCCTCTGGTGAAGAATCTTTTTCTAATGTCCAACCTAAACCTCCCCTGACACAGGCCATTCCCTTGGGTCCTGTCACTGTCACTACAGAGCAGAGATCAGTGCCTGCCCCTCCTCTTCCCCTCCCAAGGAAGTTGTAACTGCACTGAGGTCTCCCCTCAGTCCCTTCTTATCCAGGCTGAACAGCCCAGGTGACCTCAGCCCCTCCTCACACGGCTTCCCCTCCAGAGTCTTCACCATCCTTGTGATGGTGATGCCCTCCTTTGGATGTTCTTTAATAGTTTAATGTCTTTTCTATATTGTGGCCTCCAAACCTGCCTCAGCACTGGAGGTGATGTTGCCTCAGGGCAGAGCAGAGCAGGACAATCCTTCCTTTGCATAGCAAGTCATGCTGTGCTTGATGAACACTGAACTTCATAAAATTGTTAAACCCAGGGCAATAGTACAGTGGGGTCTAAATACCTTGTTTTTAAATAAAAATATTCTTCATTTGTGTATAATAAACTCCAGTAACTACGTCGGTTTCTCCATCCAGTCTTCAGTGTGTCAATAAAAGAGGATATTTGGAAGTGGAGATTTAAGTGCTCTGCCTCACAAACATAGAATTTGGGTGCTGCCTATTTGCTACACTGTCTTGTGACATATTTAAGGTGTCACATATTGCAATAATAGCAATTGATCTACTACAAAAAAAACCAAACTAGCTAAGAATGATTAGAAGATTTATATATAAATCAAAACAATATTGAAGTGTCTGTAGCTCTCAGGATGTTAGATTACCATCTAATCTGAAAGGTATAGCTGGATTTATTGAAGGACTGAACAATTTCACAAAATCATTGTGCTTTCTCTTTACCTTAGATCAAGTAACTTGATGTCAGCCTTCAAGATGTTACATCAGCATTAGTAGTGAGGAAAGATTTTCCTGTGATGGAGATTGCTGCCCTGACACGTCCTACATAACAGGGTAGGATGATCTGATTGTATTGTGTCAAGTGGCTCAAATTCAGAAATTTAATATCTACTTGAAAAAAGTTAAAAAGCAGTATAAACTACTGAAAGTAAAATCAAGTATGTGTTTATGATTTACATCTTCTCCTGAGATCCATGCAATAATGCACAATTTAAAATAAAATATTTCTTTAATCCCTGGATTTAAGATGCAGAAAATGTGCTTTTCTGAAATACCATCTTTTATTTATTTTTAGAATTGAATGTTCAACATGATCCATTTCAAGACAACCAAAACTATTCATTAATATGTGCAGAAATTAGAACAGTTTCAGTCCATGCTAGTATGTTTCTCATTCATATTTTCACTGTTTTTAAAATAAAAATTTAAATTACTTTGAAATTTATCTTTATTTAGAAATTTCCATGCGTTTTTGAAAGCATTGTCATTCCCTATTAAAATTAGAATGTGACCAGTAGAGTTCATTAGGCATAAATAATAAACATAGTTGTTAAAAATCCCAAGGTTTTTATCTTAGTTCTAAATTAGCACACAACTGATTAATCTAGGTGGAGCAAGAGAGAAGACTGCTAAGTGATCAGAAGAGTTTATATTAATTTTTTATTATTTTTATTTGTGAGCAGTTCACATGATATTATCACCATTGTGGTAGGAAATGGAGATACATTTTCTAAACATGGAGTCTTCCTATACACACTCCAGGTCTTTAGCTGAAATGTCACCCACCCAGGTGTGAATGGAATTTTGGAGATGCTCAAGTTTCAAATTAAAGCTGTTGGATGATTTTGTTTTGAGAAAGATAGACATGATCAAAAACATGTGGGAGAATGATTTCCTGGGAAAAAATATCTAGGGAGCTTCTGCTCAACATCCAATCTGAAACAAGCTGAAGAATAAGCATATTCTACCATTTATCCCTTTATCCACATAGTCTCTGGTGATCTTCCCTTTTAACTGATTTGTATTTTTTCACAAGGGGCTTGGACTCCTTGTGGGTCCCTTCCAACTCAGCATATTCTGTGACTCTGTAAAACAGACTATAAACTATAAACACAACTCAATTTTTGCTACATTTGTGCTGTAGTCTGTAACATGACCAAATCAGAGCTGACAAGAAGTGGTAGGGCTTTTTCTCAAAGGTGAGAGATAAAGGAACAAATTAGGTGGAAGCCAAAACTTCACGCACCATCTGCATTCATCAGCTGAAGAAGAGAATTGAGATGGAAATACACTTTTCAAAGAGTGGAGGAGATTCTCCCCTTGTATATATGGGCAGATATTGTCCTAGGTAAGCATTTTTAGTAAACTTGGGTGATCCTTTTGGAGAATTAATATATGTCAGCCACAGTATATCTCTCTGAAATAGCAGGAACAAGCTTGATCATGTGTCAAATCAGATTCCCATTCCTCCTCCATTACCAGGTAGGAATAGCAGTCTTTAACCCCTCCATGCTCACAGGTATTTCCCTCATTTAGAACTTAACAGAGAACTGAGATACATGTATGCCTCTTCAGAAAAATTCGCCTCCATTATAATAACAGCTCTTGGCTTGAAATTTGAATTAAAGCACCATCCCTCAAGAGGCTTAGGCTTCATATTCTTTCCACAGTCTGAATTATATTACTGCCTGATAACACACAAAAGTGGGAAGAACTCAACAAGGGAGCCAGAAAGGAGCAGGATATAGGAGAAGAGAGGGGGTTTTTTTTCACAGCCTTTTTAAAGTTTAACAAAAGTTTGTCTATGGCTCTGTTCTCCTCTGTGAGATTTTTGCATAACAAGCTTTAGAGCTGCCTCATTATCTCCTGTGGCAGTCAGTGCCAGCCATCTCCACCTGGGCATTTGAATGGATCTGAGCAAGGTGATACCTTTATAATGATGCCATCTGATCGGTGGCCTTAGTAAAGGCAAGAAAACTGGGAATTTTCTTGGTTCCTCACTCCTTGTATTTTTAGGATTACAATATCTCTTCCATTAAGATTGATAGGGTGATTAGCATAATTAAGTCAGCTGGCCTTGGAGCTTTCCTTTGAAAAGTCACAATTACTGATGTTGTTTTCATCCTTTCCTGTCTTCTCAGAGACATCTATTTTGCATCAAAGGGAAAGGTGATTTTTTACCCCAGAGCATTTTGGCTTTGCATCAAGCTCTTCACAGTTTTGTCTCAGAACTCTCTATAACATCACAGTAACCCGAGATGGAAAAGAACAAATACACAATCCAGACCCAGCACACAGCTAGAGGCAATGCATAATTGTTTTAGACAACAGACATGCCTACCCAGGCTGGTTTCCACTGACCTTTTATTTAAAGAATCATCAGGCAGTCCTCTGACATGCTGGAAACTGAGCTTGAACTTTCTTTCACCTTTTATTCCTATATTTCTGTAATTTCTTAACAAAGACAAAAGAAATATAATGTTGGTTTCAATTTGTCATGCTGATTATTACTGAAAGAAGAACAGCAACACAGTTTCCCCAGAAGTGAAGATTTTAATTTTCTTTTTCCAGGGGTGCTTTCTTTGCTGTATCCCAGCAAGATCCTTGCTTTGGTCCCCAGTTCAAAATGTTGGTGCAGACTCCCCTTGGAGAGATGGTATCTTAGCTGTTACAGACAGAGCACAACCTTCTTAAGATCTTACAAGTGTTCTGTAGTGGAGCAGGAAATTGGAGCTATGTTTCCAATGACCAAGAGGGCAGGTTTGGCTGTTGGACCACACTTTGAGATGATTGCTGTTGGAAAAGCAATGTGCCTCAAGGTGCACATCAGCCAGAAACCTTTTGTCCTTTACAGTACAGGACAGACAAAGGAATCTCTTCAACCTTTCTCTTACTTTGTTGTGTCTTCCCGATAGGAAAAAACAGTAACATCAATGAAGCTACTGGAAGAATGAAGAGCTACATGCATATAAAAAGTGTTATTTAATGCTGATTTTCTATAGTCTGTGCCATTTATAATACGTATTGTTACGAGCATATTAGAAATTCAATTAGTATTTGTTACTAATGCTTCCATGTCATAATTGCTTAACCTTATTACTGAAGTACAACCACTTACTAAACCCATGCTCAGTCATTTGTCAGCTCTTTGTGAACAATTCGTAAATGGAACCTGACTGCAAACTGACCTCTCTCATGTCCAATAATATTGCTCCTCTGACTTCTAGGTGGATTCCTCTGCCTTGTAGACTGACAGCCAATGATTTGATCACTAAAAATAGTCCCCCTCGCACATTTTCTTTCTGCAGGCCTAGCCCTAAATGATCACATTTGGGCAACAGGGAGCTCTCAGGAGCAGAGCTGGGAAGAGAAGCCCACTGATATTTTACAAGACAAACACAAGACACAGCTGAGCTCTTTGAGCTTTTCTTACTAAAACATGTTCCGGGATTAACAGGGAGGAAGTTCACTTCTTGTGTGGGCACAACCTGACAGACAAAATCCAGTCTTTCTCTCTTCATTTGCATGCAACATATATAAGATCACATTTCTGTGAAGCTTCTTTCTGTCTCCTCAAACTTGTCCTCATGCCTTTTGAGCCAAAAGGATCAGGGCCCTCATGTGTGCTATCTATGTGAGACCTCAGAGACCGCCTGTGTCCAATTTTCCCCTCCTATGCAAATATTTTCAGCACAGTTCTGAGCTGATCAGAATTCAGAGTTTCTTATCTAAGAGATTTTGCCTCAGCCTGGGCAGGATCATCAACAGCCATTGATGGCCATTGTCAAAGGTTCTGAAGATCATGAGCAAATACTGCTCTTCCTTTATGATGTGAAAATTGGTTGTGGTGGAGAAACAGATTCTTTGCATTTCAGTGTAACCATCACATAAGGCACCTCACACCTGAGGGCCTCAGCTCATATCACTCTTGTATTGGTGTTGAATATAAGGTGCAAATGTTAACATGGAATACAAGGGTAAAAGAATTATAAAAATAATAGTGTAAAGAGAGAAAAGATTAAAGTTGTCAATGAAAGATGTTGCCAAAATAATGTAGGATGACTGCAAAGTAAAAGTTAATTAAAACTGGAAAGTGAGGAAGGCTGAGGATAAAAGTCTGGATTGTCACAGAAGCAGAGTGAAAAGTCTGTAGGGAGCTGGCTGTTTAGGGACTTTTATTCTTTTATGAAGTATATGTCCTAAGAGTGTGGGAAATCAACACTTTTGAAGGTGAATGTATGGTAGGTATTTGTAGTGTGACTCTACATCATTTGGGGCATATGCTAGTAGGTATGGAACATATCTGGGTCAGACTTTCTATTTAGCTCTTTTCTTGGGGAAATTAGTTTGTATGCATGGAGCCAGTGTAGAGATGTGAATCAAGACAAAGTGGAGACTTGTGAATTCATATTACGTATATATATATATATATATGGCCACATGTACACAGTATATAAGTAAAGATGCAAATATAAATGCAAATATGAATGTATATATAAAATATGTATAAGTATGTTGGGGTTTTTTTCCTAACCAAATTGCTAATAAAAACTTGAAGCTTCAACTTTAAATGTCTAGAATCAGCTCCTCAATTATTTTGGATGTCAAGTACATTTAATTAAACTCACGCTTAGAGCCAGAAATGCACATGAACCAGAAAAGAGGAAAGTAATGGGAGAAGCTGCAAAATTACTTGGCTTCTCCAAGAAGCCATTAGTTGGTTTAAGAGACCTGAGAGATGATAGGATTTAATCAAGTCCTAATTGTCTTGAATTTGAGGGTTATAAAGGATGGTGAAGGCCTCTGTATAGATTGGAAAAGTGAAGTCAAATGTTTTATCTATCTATCATTAAGAGAGAAGAGATTGGAGTTGATTGCTAGGAATTATAGAAGTGCTGGCAGTCAATATTACTTTCATTCCAAACTTCTATTGATGTCTTGACTTCTGGGATGTTGGGGTCATTGCAATTGGGTTTTTTGGCTAAGCAAAAGCAAAATCATATAATGATCAGTGTGTGGATGAAAAATGGAATAAAATATGTCCACAGTGAGGAGAGTATGGCAGATGGAATCAGTAAGGAGCGTGTGAAATGAAATAATAGAAAGATGAAATGCCCCCCCAGCAAGCTAAATTTCCTCTGAAATGCCAGTATCTTTAAGAGACTTTGGTGTACCAAAAAAGGAGCCAAGTTCAGCCAGAGAGCTGTTAGCAAAGGTTTTTATTAAAAGACAAGACTTTTTAAAGCTAGAGTAAGAATTAGATTGACATTCTGCTTGTTGGTATATAAGAAATACCAACAGTTTTTATGGCAGACAGGTACACAAAGGGATTTTTGTACTGAGTGAATTTCTACTAAGAAAAGCAGGTTTTCTGGGCTGTCTTCAGCCAATTTTGATAACTGCTTACTCTAATTATAAAATTTCTAAATCTAATACTTAACATACAACATATAATTATTTATTTCCCTCTCTCGTTTTTAAATACAAATAAGTATTAAAGGTAAACATGATGTTTCTTGCCAAAACTGCCCACTGGGCCTCCATATACCTCCATGGTAAGCAGAGGTCATGGCAAATCCTGTTCCTGACACCGCCTTGGAGATGTCTGCTGGGCCACTCCATGAGTAACCAGGACTCTCATCTGCCTGCTTCTCCTCATTTTCTTGCCCTGCCTAAAACAAGCTTGTACCCCTAGAATACATGCTAGTAACTTCCCCTAAAAGTGAGCTCTTCTACCTGGTTTTAAAAAACACACCTACTTAGCCTGTGAATACAAATTAGTTAAAAAGCAATTTTCAAACTGAAGTTGCCCTAAATTCATGGGTGCTGCCATTTCACTGACAGGAATGAAGAAGGGTGAATTTATTCCACCTCAATGTCCAGATAATGAAAGATCTGAAACTGTCTCCAGCTGTTTTTTGTGGTATACTTCACTTGTACATTCTCCATGTTGGCAGTTTGCATGTACACAACCCCTAGCACCAACAGTTCCTCTTGGCTGTTTAATACAAATCCTTTGAAAGCTGATCAAATAAGAAATAAAGAGGGAAAAACTATTTTCTGAATCCCCAAAGTGTGCTGTGATGGTGACAAATGCCCAGATACCATGGTCTTTTTAGCTGATAGAAAGGATTTTCTCTCCTCTAAGCGGATAGAGGGTGATTTTATTTTTTGTCCTCTTTGGATGAATGTTACTGGATTTTTAGAATGATGAAGAATTAATTTAAACATAAAGGGATGGAGCCAGGTTGAATATCTCAGCCAGATATTTATCAACTTGTGAGTCCTAGAGCATCTGAAAATACAAAAGTTGAAGCACCTGAAAACCCAAATTTGCAGCTTTGAACACCAAATATGGTTGATCATTAAAAAATATGGGAAAAAAAGAATCTTGCTAACCTGGACCACTACTTTGTATAGCTGATCCTGTGTAGGATAAATCTATTATTTGTGTAATGAGTGCCTTGACCATTTAAGCCAAATATTTGAAGTGGTGAGACCTCAGAAAGATGAGAGGAGGGAGAGCTGGAGACAGCAGACTTGGCACCTTCCATAGCTGACTTCCAAATCATAGACCCACTTTGTATGTAGGGCATTGAAGTTCCCATTGAGGCCAAAACGCTTTCTTAGGATTTTTGTGCTAGGTTTAGCAGTTAGAGTATAGAGAGAGGTGCAGCATGGAAGGGAGAGAATTTTTCTTAATAAGTGTTAAATGACTGCCTTCCCCATTTTCCTTTATACAAGCCATTTGCCTTAATGCTTCTTTAACAGATGCTGCCAGAGAACAGCAATAGCAGTCTCACTGAAGCCCAGCAAATCTCTAACCCATCTGTTTGCACAGAGCAAACCCCTGCCCTGGCCAGCAGGATGAAGAGAGCAGCGCAGTCTGTCTGCAGAAGCATCTCAAGTGTGAAGCACTAAATGAGATCTCTAGCCCAGAGCTGACCTGCAGCAGAGAGAACTGCAAATGATAAGACGGATCAGCAGATGCATAGTTAGCAACTTTACAATAATTTATGTTTATTTTCTCCCTTTTCCTAGTTAATATTCCCTTTCACAAGTGGTCTCAGTTCTTTTCTTTGTTGTATGTGCCTGTGATTTGCCCACTCCATATCCAAACCATTCAAACCAAAGACACCTCCAGCTCAGTATCCTGCTCCTGACAATGGTCTAAAGTGGAACCTGAAGGAAAGTTTATTGTGACTAAGTTTAGTTGTTGTGACACAATGTCTTACTTTCATGTTATCATCAGTTGATCAACATCAAATACACATTTGCACTTATTACAGTTAAATTCTTAAAAGTATAAGTAACCTTGATGAATGAACTGCCTTTTACAAGGCCCTAGGGGTATGTTAAGGTATCTACAGGCAGCTGAGGGGTGGTAACTTGCTGTGCTGTCATAAAATGAACATCAGGGCTGCAGTTAGGTACCACTTTAAATACTGGTGTTCAAGGCTAGAGCTGGAATACAATATTATGGAATAAAAATCTTCCCCCAATCTATTCACTTTTTATTACAGCAGCTGCAATAGCACAGCTGGGACCAGAATAAGTAGCCAGATGAAGATGAAAAATGTTTTACTAGAAGAGTCCTTTTACCTGCAGTGTCAGGAAGTTGTGACTGCATTCATGGCTTTTCCCCTACCACAGAAAGGTTTTCTTAATCTACTGCCTAATGAGTGCTTAACTATCTGAAATTTTGGGGAGATGCTGAGTTCAGGATCGTTCAGATCCAAATTTTTCTTTGGTGCAGCAAAGCAGAAGCATGTAATGCAGGAGTAATTGTCATTTCAGGACCTAACCATCAGGAAGCATTGACAAAATTAAATAGCCTGGCTTCTTTTTCTATCCACAGTTTTATTTATATTGCTAGTTAATAAACTAGTAGCTGCTTTTTAATTCATTTCTGTGCACAATGAAATCCTCACAGGTGGACAGAAACCCCTTTGTTTATGCCAAATATTCTTCTGCATGATTGACTTTGGACAGATTTCAGTCTGAATGAAAACTTAGAGGGAGCTGATTGTTATGTGCCAACAGATTTCCAAACTGGAGAGTTGAGCACAGACCTCCCACTGCCTTTTATTCGTGCCTAGTGCCTTCCAGAATATGCTGCAGTTTCTTTAAACATGTTTGGCAACACAGTCATCTAGAAGTCTTGGCTTGCTGAAGCAACTTGTAACAATTCATAGCAGTTAAATGGCCATGGTGTGAGTGAAAAAGATCAAGCTGCCTTTAAACTACATTGATAGAGATGAGAAATAATATTACCAAGCAGGGATGTCCTTTCTTGTTTTCAGGAATTTTCTGCTCCAGGGTTTGTTGCTGCAGATCTATCAGGCCAGATCCTAATTTTTGTTTGAATGGCGAAGGAAAAAAGTGTGTGAGAGACCAGAAGCTGGTGATGTGGAAAGTTTATTTGGAAGTATTTATTCCATTATTTTCCTCCATTTTAGGCAGCAAGTTACTTTAGCCATCAAGTTTTTAATAGGCTTTAGGAAACTGGACACTGAAACCCAACTGAACATCTGGGGAGCTGGTATTTCTAAATACCTTGCAGTTTGTCTGGGCCAGAGCCAGCAGAATGGCTGCTTTTGATTAAGCAAGAGCAGCACATTAGCTGAGGCAAATTAGAGCTCTGCATAGACCATTCAAATGTTGAAATGTGTAGTTCCAATATCCCCTCTGCTGAAAAAGGGCCTGCAGTTGTGTTCCTCTTAAATATTCGTGTGTTTTAAAACCATAAAGAACTGCTATAGCTACTATATGTAAAACAGGCATTTTAATTTTATGTGGAAAACATTTTGCTGATTCTAGTTCTTATGATTGTATAATTTTCTCGGCACTTAGTTTCGATTTAGAGACTCTCAGCACTGGAAAAGCTGCTGTATTTCCTCTGACAATTGATCTACCTATTAACCACCCTCACTGTAAAAATGAGTAATTTAATCCTAGTATAGACTTCTGCCAAGTGGGTCTACCAAATGGATCTCATTGTGCATTTCTGCACAGATGAGTCTGTTCTAGATTCTTTGAGTACTGAAACTCTCATCCCTATACACGTGAAAGACCATATCTCATGTCACAGTCATGCTGCTCAGAAGGTTTAGAGTCCCAGGAGCAGGGACATTTTAATTGAACTGATGCTGTATCAAGTTTCTTAGATGGCATTTTGCAAGTGCCACATCCAGCAGATGAGTAGCATTTTTTCATTTGTTGCATATAAGTGCAATGGGTGTACTTGCTTTTACATCTAAGCTCTTTCCTGAAGTAGCGCTCTGATTAAAAAAAAAAAAAAAAAAAAAAGAAAGCAATTTACCAAGTCCGGTAAAACTGCTGGATTCTGCCCAAGGAATTGCTCACCCGCTAAGGCTGTGTTAGCAGCAAGAACTTACTATTGGTATGCTTGAGGGTCACAAAAAAAGCCTTTATTGAAGACCTAAATCCATTCTAGAAAAACAGAATCAGCCTCTCCCTTGCTTCTCCCCTGCCCAGCCACTTCANAAGCCTCTATGGACTCTTCGCACATTCTGAAACTACCTTTTATTTTAAAAAATCTTTTCTAGGCTTGTCTCAAACATCTCCTACCTTCCATAGGAGCTACACAGGTCTGGCCAGGAAACTGCTATGCTGGTCTTTCTATGAATTTTCTGCCTTAATGCATGGAGATGTGAAAATCTTGCCAGAATTGCCAGACAAGGCAATTCAGGCATGAGAAGTTTTGAGGGACATTCTTAAACACAAGTTCAATTGATTTTAGTAAAAATATCCAGTCTTAAACAAATTAGATTTGAACACGTAAAACTGTGGCAATGTGTTCATTAAAGCAAAATTCAGAGCTGTTGCAGTTTTCATATTTTAATATGCCTACCTTTATTCTTTATTCTTTATTGATATAAAGCTGGTCCTCCTCTGGCATATGGATCCAAACACCTACNAAAAAAAAAAAAAAAAAAAACTTGCCAAGAAACCCATTGCTTTAATATATTAAATGCAGCACTTTTCTGAGTCAACTTAAGTTGCTGAGATTCCCAAGTCTCTATCAGAAAAAGCTAAATCTGGCAAATCAAAACACTGAGAGAACTCACTTGTTTCAAAGAATCAAAGCTTCTGACAGATACATAATATGTAGTGTTCAGTTCTAGCAGACATTTGGGGCATTCCTCTCATTGTTCAGTCTTGACAGACATATGAGCTATTCTACTCTAACTTTACGAAAAAAACCCAAAAAACAAAGAACNGGGACATTCTTAAACACAAGTTCAATTGATTTTAGTAAAAATATCCAGTCTTAAACAAATTAGATTTGAACACGTAAAACTGTGGCAATGTGTTCATTAAAGCAAAATTCAGAGCTGTTGCAGTTTTCATATTTTAATATGCCTACCTTTATTCTTTATTCTTTATTGATATAAAGCTGGTCCTCCTCTGGCATATGGATCCAAACACCTACAGAGCTCTGTAAAAGTTCTGCTACTGACTTGAATTTCACAGCTTTACTTTACATTTAAAAGAAGGTGCCAAAATTCAGATTTACCCTAGGACAAGCCTTTAAGTCGAATTCTTGCCTGAGCTGGTGAACTGAATGTGTAGGTCTGTAGATCTGCAATTCATGACTTCATTGTCTAAATCTATTCCCTAATTTAAAACACGAACTTTACCATGTCACAATCTACACTGATAGAAAATGATGAGTGGTTTTTTAGTTAATTACCTGTCAACTCTTTTGAAAGGGAAACAGAGGATCCATGTTTAAAGTATATTAAATGATTTGGTCACCTCTGTTAATTGAGTCTTTCAGCTGGAAAATCTTTCATCCTGTGGTGCAAACTCCCTTTTAAACAGAGCCATCTGCACCATTCATTTTGTTGACAAGAGGAAAGGCTCATCTTTCATGATGACTTGCTGCTGTGGTAGCCATTTTCAGCAGGACACTCCCATTTTTCTTGAGGCATTTCTTTTCTATGTTTAGCAATGCAGCCAAGGCCCAGGACCATTTACCTCTCTGAGCTGCTTTCCTTCTTGGTAGGAGGACATCAGTAATCGACCAGCCTTGGAAATTTTTATCTCCCACCTTGCTGAGTCCTTGGTTACTAAATGGAGAGTTATGAAAAATGTCTGCCTACTGACACCATGCAATTCACCATGCTCCTCATGCCAGGCCCTGTCCATGGCAAAGGGAGGGAGAAGCTATGAGATCACAGAAGTGGAAACACTGTGACAGTGGGAAATAAGTGACTTTTGGGACTGCTGTAGCCACTTCTATTAGAATACATTCCCTGCTCCAGAAGCCTATGTAGGCAGTAAAACCATTTCATTTCCCCGTATCACGAAAATGGAGTAATATCAGGAGGCTGAACTTGTGTCTTTAAGATAAGAGACATGCTTACACAAGTTGAAGTAATGAACAAGTGTTCATAAACTCTTTCTTTTTATGGCTGTTCTCAGCTCATTTTTAAGTCACTAGAAGAGGATAGGGTGAAGGGATCACACAGGGCTTTGCACCATCCTTTCTACCTATCCTTTCCTTTGACTCCCAGTCTCCACCCTGTGACTGAGTTCATCCTCCCTTTGCTTTTGGACCCTCTCTGATACATTCTTCAAACCATTCCCTAGGCTGACTCAGACCCTTTTCCTACCTGTAGACCCATCTCCGATGTATTTCTCTTGCTTTGCAATTTTGCAAGTTATACAGGTTGAAGTCTACTCAGGATGGTTCTGACTTAGTGGCTGCAATTCCAGCTGTTCCCTGAGCCTTTCCATGGTCCTGGAACTGGAAGCACTTTTTGGTGCACATTAGGGTTAAGTTAGTTTTCCAGGATAAGTTCAGAATACTGAAGTCAACCTTGGTCTCTCTGAAAATCCATTAATACTGCTCTGGCAAGAAGAGAATATTTAACTGTCAAAACAGATACTTAAATAGATGGGTAAATAAAATACTGGGGAATGCACATTGAAAAATGAGTTGTCAAGGCTTTTAGAGAGACAAAGCTGACTGGGGGAAATTAGGAAAACAGGAGGAGACTGGGTTAAAGGGTCATAGCAGATCTCTGCAAAGGATGGGGGGAAAGTGTTAGAGGTCTGGCCTTTCACCCAGCAGACCTTACTGTTTCACTTCTCCCTTGAGTTTCTTCCATCATAGAATCAAATAGAATCATTAAAGTTGGAGAAAAGTCTAAAACTATCAAGTCCAACCATTAAGGCAGCATCACCATGTTCACCACTACACCATGTCCACAGGTGCCACAGGCACATGCCTTTTGAACACTTCCAAGGACAGTGATTCTACCATTTCCCTGAGCAGCCTGCTCCAAAGCCTGACCACCCATTTAGTGAACAATTTTTTTCTTAATAGCCATTCTAAATGTTCCTTGGTGCAACTTTAGGCTGTTTCATCGTTCTATCACTTGTTACTTTGGAGAAGACACTGACCTCCATCTGGCTACTCCCTCCCTTTACATAGTTGTAGAGAGTGATAAGGTCACCCTTGAGCCTCCTTTACCCCTAAACAACCCTAGGCTAAACAACCCCACCTCCTCCACCTGCTCCTTATCAGACTTGTGCTCCAGCCCCTTCACACACATGTTCAATGCATGCAGGTGCCTCTCTGAGCTGGATAAGACAGCACTGGAGCCAGAAAAATGCGAAGATGCTCCATTCCAGCCTTGCTTCTGCATCTGAAGGCAATCAGCATTCAGGGGAGCCTCGTCTGCTTCTGCCCAACCTGACCCTGTTTAATTTACACAGCTACGAAGATCTAATGAGACATTTCAGAAAGGCACTAATACCATGGGGTATTGCTGTTGTCACAAGGCATTTTGATTTGCTAACATGAAATGGGAGTGCAGATTAGCGTCCTGCGCACCCCGTTAACATCGGAATGGGATAAGAGAGACGGGTTCAGGTGGTCACCAGGGACTCCTGTCCTGGCCCTGACTCTGCTGTCCAAGTTAATTGCTACAGACAGGCTGGAAACCCAAGAGCATGTTTGCAGCTCTCTAATAAACTACTTTGAGTTTGAAACAATGGTTAAAAAGAAATCCAAGTTTTAAAACAAAACAAAAGCAGCAGTGACACTGCATAAATGTTGAGTTTCAGTGGTTAATTGTGGTGATTTCTCTTCTTCATGATGGACTGTCTATTTTTCTTCTGCTTTTTGCATTCACAGCTAATTTCCCATTCTGTCTCCCATTATGCCAGCTCCCACAGATAACAAAGCAACCTCACCTGTATTTTCTCTAGTATTTTCTCAGATTTTTGTCCTCTTGTGAGCAAACAACCTTGAAAGATATTACGAAAGCAAAGAAAGAAGAGTGAGAAATTGGCTTCCATAACTCAGGCATGTGTTGGGCGGGCAGTGGCAGTTCAGGATTAGATTCAGTCAAGAAGTTCAGTCTGATTCTAGTCTCTTTCCTCTACAAGCTGCCTTTTTGGATGCAGTCTCATTTCATCATATACCCAGAAATCTGGCACATGAAACTCAATTATTATGCCACATAATATATATTATTAAGGAATAGTCAGGAAGGAAAATGTAACAAACACCTTCAATGTGCAGTCATGTGGTGGCTGCTACACTATTGTGGGGGGGATGTCATGACAGCCAAGCCAAGCACCCAGGTGCCAAAAATCTCATGGCAGAGATCTCCAGAGACAGCTGTGTTTAGAGAAGGTGCCCTCTAACAGTGTATTCAGCCTGCAACAATAAAACATCAGTCTTCTTTTCTGAAAACCTTCCAAAAGGGTTGGGTGGCTGGCAGCAGAAATGCTGGAGCATATAAAGATGAGTGCCTCTGTGAAGGTGTGATCTGAGGGCACATTCAAGGCTGTGGTTGTCAGGACAGATCTGATGTGTGGAGGAAGAGCTGAATCTGGGCAAACACCACTGTGCAAACGTCACCTCTGCAAATGCAAAGCATTGCCTTGCATGGTGCAACTCATGGTCTCACTTTCTTCCCTTGGGACTGGCTGGGAATGAGGCCACCTTCAGCTGGGATGCCAAGACAGACAGGGATCTGTTAGGACTGGCTCATTACAGCTGCTGAGCATAGCGAGATGGAGCTCCCACTCTCATCCTAATTACAGAAGCCATCATCACACAACAAACTTTCCAAATCATGTTATGTGTTGCAAACACAAGTGTGTGATGCGTGATATAAATGACTGAAAACTGTTGAATTTTGGGTTATTTGTTTTTATCCTAGTGTAGAGAAATGTTAGGAAAGAGGGAGTGATACCCATAAAATGAAAATTCTGACTAAAATTTTATTTATTTCTGTTGGAACAATTTGCTTTCTCTCTACACCACCAAATTTGAATAGCCAAAATAAGACAGCATATAGAAGAGCTGTTGTAGAGAGAAGATCTTTACATAAATATATCATATAAGTTTTTTAACAAAACAAAAATTTCTTTCTCCTTTTGGAATGATATTTTCAGTTTCAGAACATACTCTGACATAGGACATTCATTCTTGTGTCTAGCAGAAATTGACAAAATAATAAAGAAAACATCATTATTTTGAAAAATTATCTTAGTAATTTTGTGTGAAAAATGGGAGAAAAATCTAGGGAATTTTGCTGCCTTGGATTTCTAGTTTTCAACTTCGTTCTGAAACAAAGATCTCACATTTATTTTTTGAAAATGGCTGTTACCTCTCTAAAGAGCATGACATCTGTATTGGTCTGTATAAGGTAAGACATATGGGACACCATAGAATTTAGCTAAAGTCTGTTTTCCTACCACAGGCACACCTTGACAATACACACTGGTATTTCTTTTATCCTAGTGGATGCTTCCTATGGTCTGCTATGCCAAGGCCATATTTCCCTGACCAATGTCTGATGAGATGATTTAAATGGGTTAGAAGTTATAATTTCACCAAATTTCTTGCCATCTTAGTTATGCTTTCTGTCACACTTCTGGGTCCTTCAAAGAGAGAGCAATCTGGAAGCTGAGATTTAGGGTGATGCATTGTGCAGTTTCTGGTTTAATTAGGACATTAAGATTTTTTTTTTAGAGGTTTATGCACAAGGCATTTGAATGCATAATTCAGCATGCACACTGGCTAGCCTTTCACTTCTCTTGTTGTGAGGTGAAACAGATTGGGAAGGGGTAGACAGCTGTGAGAGCATCCTGTAGAGTCAAACAGAGCCAGTCCCTAATTTACATTGTGGCCTCAGAGATGAATTAATTAGACTTTTCTAGCATGATACTGGCAATAACCTCCTAGACCCATGCTGGGCATGCACTCTGTTTGGCGTGGAACTGGCACTGAGGAGCAGGAGATGTTGATTTGATGGCTCAGGGAGATTATCTGTAGTCTCCTGAGAGTGAAAGGAGAGCGGGGAATATTGGCTGTTATGAACTGCTCTGTTGGGAGTGCTGAAGTGCCCTCTGTGCCTTTGGGACCATCGTACATCAGCTGTTTTCATAGCACTGCTAAAGCAAGTGATGAAGTCGTGGCTTTCTCCATCCTTAGAGTGCAGGTCACACTGGATCATGTGCAAAACTGGGTGAGAGGCAGAAGCTATATCCCTTTATCTGACTAAGGGAAAAAAACAGGAAAAAATCTGTATGTGTGCACATGCATGTTTGTGTGAATGTATGGAAAGAAAATGATTTTTAAGTGGGTGGAAAAACCCACTTAAAAACCTTATTTTTTTTTTCTCCTATCAGAATATAAAAGCACAGAATTATACTTCTTCTGGTATGAAAGTTTGTCATTTTCATGGTAATCAAAATTTCATTTCTGACAATGTGAAGAGGAGAAAAGAAAGTAAAAGTGTAGCTTTCCTTTTACAGTCTTTCTTAGAAGAAAGAAGGAGTTTGCTTAATAGAACCCTTTTTTCTCCCAAGAATTTTTTAATCTGGAAGGGTAACCTAAAAGATAATGCAAAAAGCACTTACTCCATTAATAATAAGAATGCAAAAGTAATATCTTTTTAGAAATTAACACTTTTTCATTATGAATTTAAAAATTTGCCTTCGCATTTCTTTTTCTCCACCATTTTCTGGGCAAGTCCAAAAACTAAAAGATATCTGCTGAAATACTGTATAGCTTCTCTGTTTGGTAGAATACAAGGAAACTGGATCTAATTTTATTATGAAGAAGATTACAACTGATACACTGGTGACATCTTAAATCATTAATGACTTCCACTAAGAAGAGGCTTATGTTATCTTCTGATTTTACTTTTTCTTTTCACTCCTAATTTCCCACTGAAGTTCCAGCCAAATTAGAAAACCAATGTTTCAGGTTTGAACAAGGAAAAAAAAAAACCAACAATCTGCTAATTACAGCATTTGTTTATTTTCAATTACTTTAGACCTCTGTGTTTCAAATCAGCATGAGCACTTCGGTTTTCAGCCCTCTTCCCATCACTAGAATCAGACAAGTTTGCAGTGAAAATGCAGACTGGGCAGCAATTGATTTCTGCTAATGGTCACTCTACTAATGAACAATCTCTGGTTTTATTCTACCTATTAATGTCAGGTTGAGTCACCACTTCTAATGCCCTTGGAAAAAGATGTTTCTTCATCTTCCTCTTCCGAGAATTAATGCAGTTAGTGACAAAACTGCTGCTATGGCACATGCATGATGAACTCATGTGCCATCTCTGCAGGCTGGGTGGCTTCTGTTACAAATGCATGGTTCTGCCTAAGTTTCTGCTTATTTTTAAACACCTGGCATAAAACTACTCAGCTTTCTTCCTAATGTTTATTCCCTGGCAACTGCTGGGTTTTCATTAGCAGTTTTAATGCAGAAGATTAGCTAAAGCCAATGAGCTCAGTGATGGATAACAGAAGCAACTGGTTGTTCTGGCAAGTCCCTCCACGTGGCTTTATTAGAACTGTTGGGATTGCCAATCTCAATCCAATTTTTCTGCAGAAAAAGACCTTGTAAGGAGAGCTGGGTGGGTGGTTGTGACAGGGAAGTGTTAAAGGGAAGGGGCACTGAATGCTGGCTGATGGACTTCCAAGACCTTTATGAATGTCAGCTATCGGTGTGGGAGGATCATGTGGCCAATTTCAACCAGCTCATGGGATTACTTGGGTATTTGGGGGATCACTGAGCTTTCCAAGCATGATGTTATTGCTTGTCAGACAGCAGCCAGCAGAGAAACATGAAATGAAAAGAATATTTCCTCCTGATAGCATTTTCCAGAAGTTGTGAATATTCATGTAAATCAGTAGTCACAAGACTGGACTTCTCAGGAAATAGTTTTGAGACATTTGAAACTTGGAAACTAGTAGATGTGTGATTCTTTTGTGCTTACTATCTGAGCTCTAAGCACAGCTCTGTGAAGCTTTTGAGTCTAAATCAGCATGGTTTACAATCATTTCTGTCAAAATACAGCACCTAGTATAGCTGGGAAGAAAAGAGTGTTCTGTTTTAAGGCAAGATGAGCATTCAGTATATCTGGCTTCAGTTTTGCAAATATTTCTTACACCTGCAAAGTGCATTAAGTATTTTTTATTATCCTTTTTTCCTGTTAATGTACACAGTAAACTTTCTGGGAAAGACTCATTTCCAATATGTTTGTGAACAAAACATTTCTGAGTTTTAGTTTGGATTTACAGATGATACTGCAAATGACTTTGAAATTTGTTCTGTTTTTTTTTTTTTCTAATCCCATCCAGTTAAAAGACAGTGATCTTGGATGAAGACTTGGCCATCTGCATCACAAGATTAGGCTGCTGCTGAACACCTACCTCAAAATATAGAAAGCTGCCCACTAAGAAACTTTCCTTTATGCAGCCCATTGGCCTTTCTCAGACACCATACAAGTAAATGTGCATTGCACTGATAGTGCCAGGATTTCCCCCCTGCTGCCTAACCTACCAAGGCAGTTATGCATGGAAGCAGCAGTTATTTGTTAAGATAATATCTATTTTCTTTAACAAGAAAATTATCCCATTGATGAAGCCTGAGTATGAAATACCACCTGTTAAATAGAACAGATTATTCATGGAAGGCCATTCATTATCGTCAAGGCTGTCTATGTTTGTTTATGCAGAAAGAAACTCCAGCCTTTGTGGGTTTTATGTTTCTATACCCATTAAATTTTATTTTTTTAATAATCAAGTTACAGCTGTTCCAAACAGCTCTCTCTCCTGGGTACTCTGAGGTTGTTAATCTGTATTCCCACTTACTCTACACAAATACTTGCTCTGAATGATCTGTCGTGAAAATGTGATTCTTATTTTGGGCTGCATGAATTGATGGTCTCCCTTATATGCAAAAATGGCAGGTTAATGAGGCAGAGTTCTAAGGGATAGGAGTGTTAGAATCTTGGATAGGATAAAGTGGCCAACAGAGTGATTAGATTACTATGGTTAATTCACGGGATTTGTAAAAAAAATATTTACCAAGGAAAGGCATAAATTCTGTAATATTATATACTTGCTGTATTATACTCTTGCTTGGCCAAATACAAGATGATTGTTTAAAAAAAAACAGATTAATATTAAAGACTAATAATAGAAGGTAATAAATTATGCAAAAGATGTTTTATTTCTTTTGCTAACAGTTGCAGTCATGTTGAAAATTATTTCATTCTTTAATTATGAATAAAATCCAAATCTATTAGTGTAAATCTCAAAGCCATTATTTTTTTGGCTGGTTTTCCTTTGGGTAAATCTCAGCATCTTGTTTTGAATACATTGTAATGAAATGTTTTATCAAAGGCCACATAATAGTGTTTAGATGTTCATTTCTTTGCCTAACATTTCTTTGTTTTGAGAAACAGACTTTTCCTTGAGAAAGGACCTTCTCCAGTAAGTAAAAATAGCCACATCTTAACAGGCTTCCTGATGCTATTTTGTTGCTGTACTGTGCATGCATCCACCTTCAGTATTGTGCAGTGTCCAAAGAGAATTTTGGCCCAGACTTGATCCAGAGTCTGCAGGAGGTGCTGCTGGTACAGCTAGGTCAGTATTATGGATCATCCATCACCACCTGGATTCTAATTTTCGGCTATCCTGAATGTCTCTAAAAACATTCAGATTTTGATTTGTCTCTGGAAAGTGAATATTTTAAAATGGTCAAGCTCATTTCCTGCCCAGATGTTTAACAAGACTTCCAGAAGCATAAAGCTGACCAGCAGATTTCAGGCTGAGAGACTCGGGGTGGTCTACTGGCTGAGCAAAGCTTAAGGTCATGTAGAAGGCTGTAAAATTTCCAGCAAAGAAAATACAGCAAATACTCTTTTATTTGACTTGGACAGGCTTCTGCAATACATGGAGGCTCATTTGCAATAATAGGAGTGGACAGAGCTTGCCAAAATCTTGTAGCCTAATTAGGCTGAAATTCAAATGAGAGAGGTCCAGCTGCTGAAAGGAAAACTGTGAAGCTGAAGAGCTAGAAATAATCACAGGTAAGTTAGAGATCCCTGTACACATAGCTGAAAGCAAATCTGGCTGGCTGGCAAACCTGAAAGAGAATTGCTCAGTGACTGTTCATCCTACTGAAAAATTTTACCCCAGGCTGTAACACTTCCAAAATCTGCAGCAGCAGATCCAGAGGCCTGGGGCAAGTATGTCTTGTACGCTTGATGGGAGAGAAAGTTTGAAGTTTACCCCAGACTTTTATTCTCTCTTGGTCAACTTCATTTCATTTTTTCATGTTTGTTAAGTTTTCTTTCCACCCTTCAGTCTTTGTTCTCACCCTGAAAATAGATTGGGTGTTTATGCTCTAACAAACTCCAACTGATTCAGAGCTACAGGGAAAAGTCTTCCCATCAGCCATGAAATCTGTCTGCCTACTGTCTAATGTTTCATCCAACTTCTCCAAAATTAATATCTGTTCATATGTACCTATGTGTGTAAATATATGTACAAGCATATAAAGTTCACATAATAAATATCATCAACTACACCTTAAAAAAAAATACTTAAAATTCACAATAATTTAATATATATTTTTCACTTTCATATCTGGAGAAAGGAGTGGAGAAATATCAAGTTTACCTTGAACTGGGACATTAGATACATTACATATCTGCACATCTTATTCTTATTATTTTCCTAATTCTGAAATGCTCTCAAACAGAGATTATTTATAGCAACATTTACTTTAATCATCCACCTGTGGAGGAGATAATATTGCCAACATCCACTTTCAACAATCATGCTGTTGCTCCCTTAAATACTAATATCTCAAAAAATAAGTACATTTCGTTAGGTTTTCTTTCTCTTCTTCATCTGATTTTCACTGCTCTAAGGGTGTTGTACTATGACAGAAATAATGGCAGGAAATTCTAACCTGGCAGTGTTTTTGTTATGGCTAAGAAAAATTTTGTTGGAGATTTTGAGCAGACATTTTTTTATGTGATTCATAAGACACAAATCTCTTAGAAACAAGAGTAACTTCTGTCAGTATCATATAGGAAGAAAGCGCTGAGCTTAGGAATATTGTGAGAAAGTTTATCAAGAGCATAAAGTAAATCTTTGCCAAAGTCTCGCATGTGACCATTAATTTGGCAGTTTTATTGAATGGGTGATGGAAACATTTCACTCTATTAAATAGCAATAAATATTGAATGGGTTATCTGATCTTCAGTGTGAAATCTTGTAGCCAAGTCCTGCAGGGATGCAGCACTTGGATGCACCAAATTCACTGGGGGTTTTTTTTGATTATTTTCGTCCTGCAGTTACTCCTTAAAAATACCTTTAAAATCTGTCAAGCTGTTATGAATGCAGTTTGATTACAACCTTAGGAATTATGTATTCAGGGCCTATGTCCTCAGGCCAAATTACTGATTCTTACCATCTTTACTCTACTCAACTAGTGGAAATCATAGGTCAGCTCATGAAAAAAAAAAAAGTGTATAAAAGATTGAAATGTAAAGAAAATCTGATCCAGTCTTATATCTGTGCACTGCACCTGAAGACAACTTGTTGATATCCGGTAACAGAACCAACTTTCCTGAACTGGTTCATTTTATTGCTAGAGCTTGATTAAAACCAGGAAAGTTATTCCTTAGCTTTTGCTATGGGCATTAGAAGCAAAGTTTAGATTGGCTTTCAAGGAGCACCCTTGCATCCTTCTAGCACATTGCTGGCCACCACCTTACTTAAAACTCTCTTTTCTGCCTTACATTTTTACCCCACCACCTTGATTAAAACTCTCTCTTCTGCCTTGTATTTTTATTGGCTGTTTGCTACTGGCTTCCCTTTCCATGTGATCTCTGGTCCTAAAACATTGACTGTGTGTTTTCTTTTTTTGGCTTTTAAAGTTTCTCTAGCAAATATGTAATATTTGTTCCATTGTTGTGGCAGAGCATGGATTTTTGTAAAGGCTGATAGTGGTAAAGCAGGGAGGTGGGTTACCATCCTATCTTACTTTCTGGTGTGAAGCTGATTGTGAAGCTAGAAAATCAATATACAATAAAGGTGGTGCATGTTGAAACTAAATTGAAATGATTGATTTTTTTTCTTCTAGGATCATTAGATTCTCCCCCAAAACCTTTGTTTCTGGTTGTGGAGAAATATTTACTCTTCACTTTAAGCTCACAGTGTAGTTCATTTATTTTGTGGGGAGTAAGACATTACTTGTGCAGGAAAAAAATGCAGGAAATCACTGTACTTCAGAAGCATTCCCAGAAGTCCTTGTAAACACAGAGCACTTAAAAGGATGGATATCTTCTTAATCCATGAACATCTTTAGCTGTTGCAAATCCCCATTCCACCCCTTAAAAAGTAAATTATGCAGTGCCTCATTTGCTATCAGAAGACTTTGGGTATCCTGACATGAGGCAGAGATGGCCTGGGGCTTATTGTCAGCTTAATTGCAGGATGAGAAAAGAACTGCATTCATATGATGGCAGCTTGCCTTGCTCAGGTGCTTCTCACATGCTACCTATCTGTGTGCCAGGCAAAAATTATAAATAAATCATGTTCTGTGCTCACATCCCAGGTGAGGCTGTGGTAAAGCCACAGACTCTGCTACAGCGTGATTAAAGAAGAGTTTTGCTGATCTTCTGGACACAAACATCTGAAGTCTCTGAAGTGCAGAAGTACATCTGAAGTGCAATTAAATCATGCTATACATGTGAAGTAGTCAAGCCCTTTTCTGTTTCAGATTTAGCCTATGTTTATGTACCAGCTGTGGTGAATAAAAGATTTAAACTTCCTACATGTTACTTAAGGAAATGGGTCCTTCAGGGATCCTGATTAATGTTGGTAGAAATAGACTATTGATATAAACTCTGCGAAGATTTTCACCCCCCAATGAAAAAATGGTTCTTCACGAGTAACAGAGCGAAGCACGGCTGGCCATGAAGAATCCCTCAGCAGAGATCTGCCATGCTTGGATCAGTCCTGTGCTCAGTGACCTTTGCAGGGAGGCTCTTAGAAATTCCCCACTTGCACACTTCACTTTGTAATTAATTTCACCATCTGGATGTGTTTCCTACTATTCATTACATGTAGTCCTTTCTTAATGCTTTCCCATTGCTGATAATCACATTTCTGAGGCTAACCAGCTGCAAACTCATTTTTTTGAGAACATGCAGAGTGTGGTCACAAGCAAACAATGGTTGAACTCAGGAGCAAAAGTGTTCACATCCCTGTCTCTGCTCATAATCATTTCCCTCAGGTTTTTCCCTCTGTATTCCATAAACTCTTTTCCATTTATTTTTAATTTACTTAGTTTCTTATTCTGCTTTTTTATATGATTTCAGTCTGAAAAGACCTTAAAGATCTTTCTGTCTCATTGACCCCACAGTGATTGTTTTCTTAACTTAATATCTCATGATCTGCCTTAACTCTGACCCCCACCTTCACTGAGCAAGTTATAACATTTTTATGGTTGAAAACTGGTAATAAATCTCTGGGCCTACTTTCTCATGTGTAGGTCATGGTACTATTAAAACCAAAAATTCAAATAATCACCATTTCAATAGTCTCTAATGCTTCTATTTAAATCTATACATGACCTTTTAATCTTACCAATCTAAGATTTATGGTTGACAAAAGCTTCCAATGCATTATCTACCAAATGTTTACCCTACAGCAATAGACATCAAAGTCTGAAATGTCAAATTTTGAAGTACTCATTTAACATTTTTAGAGCTTCTTTCCCCCACAAAGTAGCCTTTTTCCCTAGACTGAAAACTTTCAAAGAACTCTTCCTTTCTTTTCCTGAGTGCGTTCTCTACATATTCTCTATCCCTTTTCTTCTGCTTTCAATAGGAAGATGAAAGTTGACAGAGAAATTGGAAGAATTTTGGGAGAAAAGTGCATACCATATCTCTCTCCCTTCTCCCTATAAAAGAAGAAAAAATTATACTTTCACAGGGGAATAATCAAGAGAATAGCTGAATGAATTAATGGCTAATACATTTCCCAGTTTCCATACTGGAACATCATTTGAAATGACAAGCACTCCGTGTAAAAAATATTACTGTTTTTCAATCTCTCCTATTAGTAGTGCGTTGAGAAAATATAAATGCTTATGAAAGATATGGAGGCAACTAGAGTTACGAATTTCACAATTTTCTGACCACAGCAAAGAGTAATATTTAATTTTTTTTCTCTTTTTATTTTTATCTATTTCTCTAAAAACAAACAAGGTGTCTTCATCTATTTGATCAGAGGATGAATGGAAATGAGATCAGAGGGGAAATACCCCAACAACAATGCTCTATTTCGGGTCAGCTGCTGTTCAGCTCTAATGAATGTCAGTGTTTGCAGCATGGGGCAGGTTCATCCCATGATCTGCTCTAGCCCTGAAAATCTCAGAGTTCAGGTACAGCTAACAAGACTGTCAGGACCAGTGTGAGAGCAGGTGCTTTTAAATCAAATAGTCAAACATTTTCCATTTCTGGACCAGGAAAATAATGTGTGTACAAAAATCTGTAGGATGAACTATCTTGTTGCAAACACCTATGAGTGCCCTGAGACAAATCATTATGAGGAAAACAGTGTTTCCTGTTACCTGTTTCACTTAATGACCACTTCAAACTCTAGAGTTATTGTTGTAAATCCTTGCAAGCAGCACGTGCCTTTCCTTGGGGCACTGGTGCAAGAAACAGCAGCTCCTCCTCCCAGCTGTGCTGCCTGCTGGCTGTGTCATTGCGGGCAATGGGAATGGCTGTCCACTTGCCCCCCCGGCCCAAAATCTCTTTCTTTGTACTCAAAACATATGTTTACCCTCCTGCAGCTTTCTGAATTATCAGATATCCAGTGGGGAATCTTTTTTCTTCCTGTCACAGGTGGAAATGACAATGTAGTACCTCAGAGGTTTGCACAGACGTGTGACACTCGGGGTCTGCTCCTTGGGCAGTGCAGCTGAGTCTCCGTCTTCTGCAAAGAGGGGTCAGTTCCTAACTGTTTTCAGGGTGTGTGTATCTCACTTAGAGAGCATCAAACATTTTCAGAGGCATCAGTTACAGATGGGCCTTCACCTTCCCAAGCTGGGGTATCCTGCCATGGGGCCATTCTTGCTTTTGCCTTCTGTATGACCAGTTTCAAGTTTGCAGAGGAACTTGGATCCTCTTACTCAGAGCAGGAGCTCAGAACAAGGATGTTAATATCTAGCTGCTCCTAGGGATATTTTTGATCTGCATCTAATTATCAATTTTAAAGTGCTTTCCAGTCCTCCAAAGAAAAGGCCTTGATGCTGCCCAGCAGAGAGCTATCGGCCCACGCTGGGAAACAGCTGGCAGGATGCCCTGCTCCAGTGAGATTTCTTCATGGTTATTTTAAGATAATTAGCTGATCTGGTACCTAGTGTGCTTCCTAATTGTTATCTACCATGACTGATTTCCAAGTGCACACACTTGTGTGCATGCACAGCTCTAAGAGGAATGTGTCCAGAGGGCTGGAGCCACAGTTAATGGGTGGCCATGGCCAGAAATGATACCACGGGAGTTGTAAAATCCTCCTAAAAAATATGTCACTGTTCTGCCTAGGGGTGGGAAAGGCATAACCACGACCCAGGCAATGGATGGGGAAGCTGTTAGTCGATATCTTTTCTCTAATATCACCTTGGATGTACAAATGTCTGTGAAGGCAGTAGATAAAGTGCCCAGCTCTGGCTGGAGAAGGCCATCACTCCTTCCTGCCTGGCCATGCAGTGCTGTGGAGGGTGATGCACAATTCATCTGGAATTTAAAGGCAGCTGTTGCACTGGAGTTTGTTTAAAGCTGTTTTTCTCTGGGAAATCATTATTTGAAGTAAATCTTGTCCATTAAATAGACACGTTTGAATAGTTGCATAATGCAACACTGGGTTTGTTAAACTAGAAAAGCATACAATATTCAAAAGCCTTATCTGGATAGAAAAAAAAAATTAAATGGAGCACTTATGTATTTGAAAAATACATTTTTTTCTTAATCCAAGCTTTAGTGCCTTATAAGTTTCTTTTTCACTGTTGGGTACTGTTAAAAAAAGGAAACAAGCCATACAAATCCTTCCCTCTTTCAGTATCTCAGACTGAGCTCCTCAAAATAGATACTTCTCTATTAATAAGGATATATTTTCTTTTAAAATATAGGGTCTTCTTTTTGTTTGTTTATTAATTTGCATTTTCAGAACCAACTGCCCTCTGCATGAAGGCATGAATATGAAAGTAAGGCTATCTAAGATCAGAGATAATGAATGAAAAAAACTCAGTCAGAAAATAATGACCAGAAATCTATGGAATTTGAGTAAAGAAGAAACATTTTAATATTAGCATTACACCAAAAAGAAACTTGAAACTCTCTAGTTTGATGTGCCATTACATGTCCTTACTCAGAGCAAACCCTCAACAGGAACAGGAGACTGAAACTAATCATGGCTTATGTGTTTGCCTTGGGGATTTGCTATAATCAGCTGTGTCCACCAAAAAATGATTGAAAGGCAAAAAAGCAGATGAAACTATAAAACTTGGTTTATTAATATTGCTTTGTGTTTTAAGCTGTTATGGTTCACATGTTCTTGATACAAGGATTGCAACGCTTATTTTTAATTAAAGATGGAGTTTTATGTTTCTGCACTTTCAGAAACCCAGATTTTGTGGTGCAAATGCTCAGAGTTGGTGGTGTTTGATGTGGCCAGGTAACATGAATTTGGATCATAAAGGTTATTTCATGTCACTTGCACTGAAGTTGCCCTGTATTCCTGTTACAGCAGGGAGAACTGGAGTGTCTCACACTCTTCTCCCCACACCGTGTTGTCAGGGCTGTATTTTTAGGTGGAACACAGCAAATTTGAGTGATGTTCCTGAGATCAGAGCAAAAGTCTGTTGCAGTGGAGGCATTCGATGCAGAGCTGACAAACGTTTCCTCTTGGCTGGATTCCCCATCCCACTGGAACTACCTTCCATTAGTGGCACAACATATGTCTGGAGCAATACACTCATGATTGTGCACTCCAGTAAAGTGTGGGTATTATCTGGCAGGTAGCTTATGATCAGGGCACGTAAGCAGAGCCCAGAAGGATTGCTGCTATTTTCAGCTGGGCTACCTCTAACTCTGATCCATGACAAGGTCACCTGAGTCAATGAAATCCCTGGCTGCTTGTCTCCAATAATTAAGCAGTAAAACTTTTAAATGCCACCCCAAATAGGGAGGTCACTGTGTTGATTATCTGTGTAAGTACTTTTGTGGGGAGAAAATACCACATCCTAAAGGGCTTTTTAGTCCAGTCAAAAAAGTCTAATCAGAACTGAGAGCTGGCAGTTTAAATTTGGCATGTCTAAATGGGAGGCAAGATAAAGATTTTGAACACTGAAACTGAGCAAAAATTTGTAGAAATTATGGAGGGGATAAATTCTGCAGATCTGGAAATCCTCTGAAGACTTAAATATCTTTCCAGGTAGAATTATCTCAACTGAGAGCTGGATAGTGGGCTCAGTACAGGAACAATTCCATTTTTATGGCTATGTCTGTGGTGGCCTAATAGCCATGCTGACTTTGGCACAGGGTTTTACTTTCACTTTAGATGGTTTTCTACTTAATGCATGGACTTCTGAAGAAAAAACATGATTGCCTTTGATGAATGACTTCTTGGAATAACAGTTGTGACTGGTAGTATATCAGTTGTTACTATTGATCTCAACAAGCCATTATTCTTCTATGAAGTGCAAAATGAGTAGAATCAATGACTTCAGATTTCTTCTGAACTGTAAAGTGACATCTTTTTCTCTCATCACATCACCAATTGTCAGGCTTTTTTTTTTCTGTTTCCTGGTGGATGCCTTTATCCTTGAATAATCCCTGTATAATATCTTTCTAAGTCACTCACTGATTCCCTAATAATTTCATATAATAGTCTCTATGTGATTTTCACTTTTAGGCCTCCTCAAAGAAGAATTCTGAAGAATTTTAAATTGGGAAAGGCAATGATTCGTAAAGGTTTGGTTAGAGTTTTGCCTTTATTTTTATAAAGCAGCAGCACAAACTGACTCAGAAGAAGAGGACCTCATTTGTAGAGTGATGAACTGGGGAGAATCACTTAGAAAAAAATGGACATTGATAAATAGTGTGCGCAAAAAGACAAATTGAATTAGGAAAAATAGCATTCTGGTTCTGTTCACCAGGAATTTTGGTAAACAATAATTTCTATGATTACTTGATCTTTTAATTTAATCATTTGAGGACATCATGTTTCACTGTTAATGGTTTTTGTCATTCCCAGCTATTTGCCACTCAGAAATATGACAGTTTTATAAATGTTCCGACACATCATGAAATATTAGCTAACAGGAAAAGACATGTTTTTTGAGGATTATATGGGAATTCAACAGCACCTGGAGAAGAACTAACATAATTTATCACCCTTTAAGACAGCTGAAGATTTCAATCAGCCACCTGTTACTTTGAAAATTATCGTTAGGCATAAACAGGGGCAATTTGCAGCTTTTAAAGTTCATTTTCAAGCTTTTACTCACAGTTAATATTAATTCACTGTCAGTAAGTCATGAATATCAAGAAATTCTGAAAGGATCAGCTCTCCGTTCTCTTTGAGTTTCTTCTTCCAAATCTCAGAGGAAAATCTCCGTGAGAATATCTTAATTGAATTAAGGATGGGGAAAGTTGCCTTAACTGGGCTTTCTTCCTGTCTGTAGAAATATTTGAGAAGTCTGACTTCAGCTTCGTTTGAACTTCACAGATGAACCCATTGCTTCAGGTAGACCACAGGAAATAATGTAGTGCGTAAAAGAGTGGACATATAATAAATAATAAAGTGCAGAAAAGAGTGGACAACATCTTCCCAGGATCCTCCAAATATTGGACCTTAGCTGGGAATTGCTTAGTTTTCATCAAACCTAAGAAAAGTCAAAGGGATTTTATTACCATATGGCAGAAGTGTATCAGGATTGCTCTGGGTTGTCTTCTCTCACTCAGGATATCTTCCTGAGTCTGGTCAAGTTTAGAAAGATTAACACAAGTTTAATAACTCAAGAAGTCACTAAATTAATATAGGAGTATAGGAAGAGTAATCACTACAGGGCACTAGAAAGAAGAGGTGGGGCAGTCATGCAGTATTGGAATTGCATATAAAATTCAAACCATTTACAGAATCTGCTCATTTTACTAGTTTCTTTGTAACTGGTCAGAGATGTAAATAACATTTTTGCCATAATTCCTTTATGATGGGTCTTTTATGGGAGGAGATTATAATAAGACCAAAATAACCAGACACACAAACACACACACACACACACACACACACACACACACACATATACTGAAAGAAAAAAGCACTAGCTTCTTTTGAATAAAAGTCTGGCAAAAAAAAATCTAACTAAACATGAAATTTTATGCTCCAAATGATTTCTTTAAAAATCCATAACAGGCAATAAAATTAAAATCCATCAATTACGTAATTTTAAAATCAAAATGTTCCAATCCAGAAATATCTGAATGGATTTCTATGAAATGATCATGACTTTCTATTAGAGTTTATATAGATCAGATTTTGTTAGGATTGCCAAGTCTTTTTACGACCACTTTGCTGCTTAATAATAGCTTTTTTTAAAGGGCAATTAGGGAAAACTGTAAAATGGGGATTTTTAAAGGGCAGTAGTCATTGCAGGAAATTCTTGGCCTGACATAAATAATAATCAGTCAGCACAGAAAACAAATGAGAGAACAGTACCGGTGGGGCAAGAAGCAGTGTAATATAAAGTAGATGGATTGAATAGATATACTTTGTGATGAGTTATTCTACAGAAGTCAACAGTTACACAACTTAGAATTAAAGACCTGGAGGATTCAGGATTCATTTAAAGAAGCAGGATGCCATTTAATAAAAAAATTAAAACAAAACTCCAACCTAAAAAATAATTGACTGCAAGGGAGAAAGATTTCCAAACTCAGGCTGGTTTTGAAAAATGCAACAAATTCACAAAATTCTCTGGAATGACTACCTGGCCCGACTTAAACTGCACATATAAATAAAATAATTTTGCAAAGGAGGAGTTCTCAGGGGATGAGAAGAGGAGGGTCATAGTATGTCATTTAGGAGCCATAATAGTCTTGTTAATATGCAAAGCCACAGGAACTGTGACATTCTGCTTTATTGGTATCACTGGAGGGACTGCTCCAGAGACAGCTCCAGCCTCAAGCAGAGCAGGTAGTGGCCTGGTGTAGCAGAAAACTGAGATTAAAAAAATGGCTTTTCCCCCTTCTGCATACATTAAAACCCTACAGCCCAGGTTAGAGGTGCCAAGAGAAAAGATGGGTTGTGCTGATAGCCTTCCCTTGTGGGAAAGAAGCACAGAAAAAGACAGGCATTTTTCCTTCAAAATACGAGTGGCCATCCTTATGGATGCAGCAGCAGCATCTTCAGCTCCTCACTCCTGCCTTTTGGCAGAAATAGCCCTGGCTTGCTCATTCCCACAAGTGAGGTTTTGGCTCAGTTTTTGAGAAACATTGAGACAGGATCTCCTGCATGTTTTATTTTAGTGGCTACTTCCCACACCTTTCTGCTTCCAGAGGGTGTGACATTCCTCTCCCAGGCCTCTCCAGCTGTCCTCAGCCAAGGATGGCAGAGCAGTCCCAAAGCTGAAGGGGGTGAGCTACTCTATCCCCATGGTACAGCTGAGTGCTCAGCTCCTGAACCTGCACTGTCCCTGTTGCAGGCAGTGGCTTGTACAGCAGTGACAGTGTGGCCACGAGCAGCTCAGCTGGAGATGGCTGGGACTCTGCTCCCTCTGCTTTTCTCACCTGCCCTTTCCAAAATCAGCAGGGACAGATTCATTCTGGGCACCTCTGCTGTGGAGGATATGTCACTAGGGAAGGAAATGATCTTGAATAATGGCTGATTCAGATGATCCATCACTGCCTTGACTGCTTCTTCATCCTCCACAAATCCTCAAACTAGATTATTTGATTTAAACCTTGGTTCAGACATGGAAATCAAAACCATTTGGTGCAAATGCTTATAATTAAATGCCAAATCCCATACCCCATTCCCTATTATAGGTATCTTCCTCATGATACAGTACTGACAAAAAAGGAAGCTGGGAATGGAAGTGCTGGTAATTCGAATGAAGTGTCGCTGAGGATGAAAGTGAGGCCAGAGAACCGTTTTGTTGCAATTTCAGTAGAGACTTCTGAAGTGACAGGCAAAACCAATTTATGTTAGGCAATACAACAGTTTAGAGCAGATGGCAAATAGGCTTTATCACTATCACAAGGAAAGCCCTGCTTTGGAATTTTTTTTTTTTTATGCTACAGATTTCATTGGTTTCAGGTGGCCATGTGCAATGGGAAAGCTGAACAGAGGACAAGGAAGGAATGATGACCTGTGTAACACACTGGCTACTCCTCATACTCCTGCAGATAGAGTTTATTACCCACTATGCTTGACATTTATTGCTGCTGCCTGCTTCTAAGATTCAGCACCGTGTTCTTCTATTTGCAGCATAAAAAACTGAGGTTTTCCTTTTGTTTCTCATCACTTGCTTCTCAGAACCAACCTCTCCTTTCTGACCTTTTTTGACAAGAATTTCAGGGAGTCCTGTACTCAACAGGTACACAAGCCACATTGCTTTTAATGGTTCACTGGGGAGGAGAGGAGGAAATGAGGAGGGTGAGCAAACTCCAAGTGAAATTCTGTAATATAGCCATAAAATGTGGACATGCAGATTTTATCTTTCAGAATATTCTAGAAAATATTAAGTCAGGAATGGATATTGCTTATATAAAAGGGAAGTGTCAGTTTTCCCTTAATATTTATGTGGGCTTATTACTATTTCCTTTTATATTACCCTTTATATTTGGAAGGCTCGTAAGGTGCTTTATGTACTCACTCAAAGGCAATATGAATAATATTTCACTTGTTATGAGATGCAAATCTGGTGTGAGAGATGTGGCCAGTGTTTCATAGTCCACAGTGAAGATAAAGCTCAAAATCACACAGTCAAGAGTTTTCTAAGTTTTCATTCCAAAGAGGTGCAGCACCATGAAAGTTTATGGGATTCAGTTGTGGGATTCAGTTGTGGGATTCAGTTGTAGGATTCAGATGCCCACTGTTGCTCTTCCCATGAAGCAGCAACTCTCTCCCCCACACAATGTAACTCCATCCTGTAGCAAAATTTCAGATAATCACAGAGCTGGAGGTTTTTCCAAGGATCACCTTGCTGAAAGGAGGGTCAGAACCTAAATCAGTCCTGGATGGTGCCAAAATAATATTTTCATGAAGATTCCCAACCACTGGGACTTATTCCACTTTCCTTGGCATCCACTTAATCTTCTAGGTTGTGCAGGGATTTCCAGGCAAACGGAACTGTCAGAGTCAGCAAGCAAGAGAGTGTTTGGCACCAGACTCTTAGTGCAGGAAAAAATAAACTTGTAAACAGCAAAGTTCATGCACCCAGCTTTCCTCTGACTTAAACAATCCTGGCTTTCTCTGGCACTGGCTTCCCCAGGGCACTGCTTCACTAAATCCTCCCCATCAAAATTCCGGGCATTCTCAGGAGCATGTGGAAACTTTTATAATTCATAATGTGGATTTATCTCTACTCTCCTGTTTAATTTAACCTTTTGAAATAAACATAAAGGAAAACAATGATGTGCCAGGAAGAGGACATTATTAAGAGATACTGTGTGTAATTGACTCACTGGGATCTTTCAAGTACTTTGGAAAGAATGAAAAAGGAAGACAAAGTGGGCACTTAAACTCTCAGGGTTACAATCTTCATGAGATAATAATCCAGCCAAACATCAAAGATTAGCACTGATAGGAGGCTTTTTTAAAATATGTGTGTATATTTTTGGATATATCAAATTACTTTGAAGCTTGTAACTATTATGTGGGCAATCAATTTCTGAAGATGCAGGGATTTCGCCTGTGGCAAGGCAAATGTGGAGTAAAATCTGGAGGTAAATCAATTCTGCTTGGAGGGGTGTGTGAACTGTGATAGAATAAGAGCCAAGTACTGGACATTTTTTTTTAACTCAAGTGTCAAATCCCCAGGTGGCATAAATAAGGATATTTTCGTGTAATTTGAAGGCTATGATGGTCTGAAATATCAAAACCAGGTCAACTAAGGGAACTCCTGATTCACACAGATTCAGAAGAGCTCTGTCAATTTTACGCCCTCTAAAGGAAAAACCTCATATAAATTTTTCTCTTGTTTACATTGAAGAAATCCTGCAAATACATGGTGCCTGTCAATGTAAATGAGTCATTATTTTGCTGAGGGGTTAGAAGTTGCCCTTTGGTGTAAATCGGAGTAGGGCTTAACCCCTTTAGACAGCTTTAAAAATAAATGAACCAACCTTTCATCTAAAGCCGTACAGCAAATCCCTTCTTTCATTTTTCAGTCTCCTCTTACAAAGAGAAAAAGCAGAAGCATTAATGAGCTAGTCAAATATTCAAACCTTGCCAAGGGAGAAAGGATCCTTCAGTCATCATGAGCTCAACCTGATAAATCCTTTTTAATTAGTGTATATGCTAATACTGTATAAAGCAGCCATGAATCAGAGACCCCACAAAGCAAAAGTGAAGAAGAAATACATCATGAGCAAGAGGAATTGGAGCCCAAAATATTTCCATTCTGGCTTTCAGAGAGCAGAGAAAGCATGCTTATTAATTGGTTAAGTCCATCACTAATAAGCTCTCAGATATGCTCAGTCTATTCCCCAGCACTTTACACAATGTCTGTGCAGTAATATGCTGATAGGAAGGGCATTTTCTGGTAGCTGATAAAGGAGCAGCAAAATGAGAAAGTTGAAAGGGAGGAGTATAATAAATGTACTTTTCTTCTTATTCTGGGTGGCAATTCTCAGCTACTCAGTTCTGGGGGGATTTGTCCATGGAGACCTTGTTCCTGCCCTCCAGGAATATGTTGGTGCCTTTGGGACTGTCAGACACTGAGGCAGTGGGCTGCTATTGGACTGTCTGGTTGCTGGATAATCCCAGATTTCTCATGTCAACACTGAGTATACTGACACCCTTGAAACCTTTTAGCTAATTGCTCTTTGACTCAGCCTCCCAGTCAGCCCAGGAGACCTCATTGGAAGCAGAAATATCAAGTGGTGACTGAAAATAAAAAGCATTCAAAAAAAAGGCTTAAATTTGCCATTTTGTTATCTTAAAGATTAAGAACTCTATCCTTTTGGATGAATTTTATTGCTAATTTGGGGCCCTTTGCAGTCAAATTTTCCCTGCTGTTAAGGTGAATCATTTGTTGAAAGGGTGATCTCATAAAGTAAAAGAATTTAAGCAATCAAATTCTATGCAGAAGACAGTCATGAAAACAAGGTTCATAATAAAACTGTGAGCTGGCAATGCTGAAAATCCTGCTGTACTTCATTGTGAGAGACAACCTGGCAAAAGAGGCACATTTTTGGATGTTGTAAATTTTCTGCTTTTGCAGAAAATATACAAGTTAAACCACATCCTCAGCTGGCATGTGAAACTGTAAGGACCATAAGAAGTGATGAGGGCAGCCCACAGTGACTAGAAAGGTCGTTTCCTTTAGAATAAAATCCTCTTTCAAGCAGTGACACATCAGCTCAGTTGATACAGTTGTCAATCTCTCACCCAAGTTTAAAATCATCATTAAATCTTTTCCCTAATAATTAATGTACTTGGCAACTCCTGCTTCTCTTAAGAAATCCAGCTGTAATATAAAGCTCTTATTATTTTACACAGAGGTGTAAAATAATGTATTTTACATATAGCTTCTATCATTGTTGGGAAAAGCAGTTTCCAACATTTAATTTTTCTGAGCTCCACTAATATTCTTGCTGAGCTGTTAGAGTATTTTGCTGTTAGGCCTGGAAGAATATGTGAAAGGAGGTGTTTGCCATATTTTAAAATAGTTTCCTTAGGATATAATCACATTCTGTTGGTGTCTTGCTCCCTGCCATCTGTTACATCATCACAATGCTGTAACATGTTTAGCAGCCCTGGGTTTTTGGAGCTTAACTGACAAGGTTTGTGATCTTAGAGGCTGAGACTGAGAAAAGGGTTCTTCATAATTCCTCAACACTGATGTGTTAGGAGAGATAGATAAGACTTACTATGCTTTCATATCTTTCTCTCACTTATTCATCACTCTTTTTCACCAGGGCTGTGATGAAGTCGGTGTTGACAGATGCTAAACACACTCGGATTTTTCCATATAAGATGGGGCATTGTCTGATGAAAGCTGATGAAAGCTGATATATCCCAAACCTGAGAAGAAACCTCACAGAAAATCGGTGATATGGATTCTTCTGGAGTTAAAATGATGAATTTGTAGTCAATTTTCAATCATTCAAGAGAAAGCAGGACCCAAACCTCTCCAGGCAGACAGGTCACCCAGCACAGCTCATAGCAAAGATGGCACATGGACCACCTTCTGTTTGTGAGGAATAGTTCAGTAGCTCATCAAAATCTGCATTCAAATCATACTCATACTCTAAGTGGAAGTTTCTCCTTTGGAAGCAGAGGAGGTGTGCATAGGATTTGCTTTATATGAAGCACAGATCTGTGCTGACCATCAGGGACAGCTGTGATGAGGTGTTTGTGAGTGCCAACACCACACCAGGATAATCATCCAGAGCAATACACCCAGGTGCATACCTGGGTTCCTATTTTCTTCCATATAGTTATGCATAGAGGAAGAAAGAAAAAGAAGACTGAAGCTTGGAGACAAGCAAGAAAAGAAGATGGAGGCACATGAGTGGAGACAAAAAATGAGTGTGTTAGACTGTAAAGGAAAATTACTCATGGATTTGAGGCCATTCATGAAGTGCTAGAAAGGCTTTTCTGGTGCTGGGAGAGGAAGGAGCAAACAAGTCCAGATGAGCAATTTACAGTGATGCTGTGGCAGCACACAAAGGATACTGGTTCTTTGGAGCCTCTACACTGCATCTGGGCATCAGGAGAATCCAGACAACAGGAACTGTGGGTCTGAAGCAGTGGCTGGTAAAGGGATGTCCAGGAATGCAGCAATGGAATAAGAGGGAATTTTAGATTATGTCAATGAAAATGTTTGATAACAACAAAGTCTGAGAGAGAGCAGTATCAAGCAGAGTAATGACAAAAAGCACACATTATTGTTCACATTAACAATGATGCTTTTAATCCATCTCTCTCCCACTCAACCCATTTTATTTAAAAAAAATAAAATAGAAGAGGTGAAGAGTGCTTTTTCCTGGAATCTAAATTATCTGGGATAATCTGTATGAAGGGGGCATGGAATGGCTCATAAAAGGAAAGTCTAACAGATATTGCTCAGTTAGTGAATTATATAGTGCTCCCTTGCAATATAGAAAATTCATAGAGAGGGTGATTAGGGGCACTGGACAGAAATCATTGGAGATATTAGCTTTACAGCTCTCATGCTAGAGAAACCTGACATACTGCTTCTCACAGATGGAAATGTTGTCCTTTATTTGGATACTCTGCTAAGCTTCAAACTCCATAAGAAAAAGTCAAGCTGGTCAATGTTTTGAAAACTGGAGAAGAAATATGGGTCTGCTCTCATTTATTCTAAAGCTTTTGCCATGATGGCACTAAAGAGGGCTATAAAGAAAACATAAATGCAATTTATGTCCATTACATGTAAAGAGGGATGAGTTCAAATGGCAATCCAGCCATGTATCATCACGTTGCAGAAGAGTAAATGGCATCCGTTATGGGAGCCTGACTCTGTCCAAGGCACTGACACCTTACTGTGCCTGAGAAATCCGTGAGCAAAGATAATTTTTTTTTTTTTAGCTGATACCTTCCCATTGACTAAGAAATCTTTCCCCCTCACGGTTATGTTCTATTATGTTCCTGTAGTGGCACTTTAGATTAACAGCCCAGGTAATTAATATGGAATCCAAGTGAAAATGCTATAGAAGCACTTGTGACATTCACATTAATAATGGAGGGGTTCATCAAAATTAATGTTATTACAGTAAATACCAAGAAAATTAACTGTGATTGGCTCATTATTTTAAATCGTGCTCCCATCTGCAACTGACTCTTCTAGATGGCTGTATGGAACAGGTATGGTGATGATTCAGGACTTGGAACCAGAATGCAAACAGAAAGCACAACAAGCTGTGATCAGCATTAGAGAAAGTCTTTCATCACACCTCAGGTGCACTTTGCTGTAAGGCAGATAAGACTTGGAAGCCTCCTTTCCTCACTTCCCTATCCAGCATGTCTGGGATGTTGTGGAAGAACCATAACAGATATTCTGTTTTATTAGTAAATAAAAGGAGGTTCCAATGTAGAAAAAGTCTCTCTTTGTGTGCAGTGCCATAGTTGCATTAGAAGACAATTTCTACATAACAAGCTTTGAGTCTAAATTCATGTGGTGATGGTGCATAAGTAAGAAAATTACGATAGAGAGTGATTATCACATGGATTGACTTGACAGAGCCACATGGGAAAACAGATCTTATGTTCAAGTCTTTTGTGTTGTTACCCAGTATACTACCAATCTAAAAATACAGTCCATCACTATGATAAATACATAGAGAATATCTTTCTGAATAATACTATTCCATCTCATTCTTTTTGAATGTCTGAAATAGAATGCTCGTGTCTGCTTGTTTTACAGAAATCTAAGCAAAGCACCTCAGTTTTATCCACTAGTAAAAAAAAATTATGTATATATATATATAGAGAGAGAGAGGGGAAAATAGGTAAAATCAAAGAGTTCAAGTGTCCCAAAAGTGAGACACTTGAGAAAGGGAGAGAAGCGAAAGAGTTTCAACTCTGAAAGCATAATAAAATATGAAAACAGGCAGAAAGAAATCCATGTTGCAGCAGCAATGCAATTGCACAGAATCAGGAATGCCCAAATAATTATTTAGCAAAATTCTGTTGTTTTCCACCTATCATTTTCATATTGAGTAAAAGAATGTATTGGTTAAACAGTCACCTGAAGTAAATATTTGTAGCTTTACTTAGCTGGGAAACTTTTTTTTGGTATGTTACAGAAATTAAAATGACAGGTGGGTTGGAACTAGATGATCTTCAAGGTCTCTGCCGACCCCAGCCATTCTGTGTTTCTATGTAGGAAATTAAACACTTAGTATAGATAAAAGCAAAAGTAATAGTAACTAAATAGGAAAAACATGCAAATAATGGAGGAAATAACTACCTTTGCACTTATTGAAGACATTGCAGAAATTACCACTGCAGTGCTCTCTCATCAGGTTGGAGGCTTTGTTGTTAAAAGGTAAAAGCCAAAGACTAAGGTACACCCCAATTTATTGACACCATCATGAACTTCAGTGGAGCTGTTCTGATTTATGCCATTTTGAGACCTCACCGAGAAGCTGGCGTGTTGAAAACAGTTTGCATGAGCTGAAAATCCACAGTAGTTTGTTTCAGTGATGTCTGTGTTCTTTCTCAGGTGAGAATTTTTCCCTAAAGCCCCTGAGATGTCATTAGTCCTCTCCGCATTGATACTTGCTGAAAAGTGCCTCCAATCTGCATATAAATGATGCAGAAAAAAAAATAATAGAAAGAAATCATAGTCGCTCCTGAATTAACTTTGGGTTTCATTTTAACATTCCGATTTAACAAAATGCCTCTCTTTGTAAGGAAGTTTGCTCTTTTTCTTGTTTTAAATTACATTTTTTCAAAGAGAGAAATGAGTTTTCTGCTTCTCTTGAAGTCGAAGCAGAGATGACAAAATGAACTGCCTAGCCTTTTAGGAGGAAGCCTTACATTTGAAAATACCATTCTGAATGGAAGCTGGGAATTTGTACACACTCATTTATCATAGAGGCCATGAAAGTAGCACCCTCCACTCCTGTCTGGAGAGGAGGAATGAGCTATCCCAGCAGTGATATTGCTGCAAGTTGCAACTAAACATAGGGTATTTTGGAAGTTTATTGCCATGGTCCATTTCAAAGACAAATAAATAGTTCTCTGAAGCCTGCTCTGGAACAGAAGGATCTGTGTCACTTAGGTGGCAGAGGGATCCTTCATTTTGTCTGTTGCCACTAAGCTTGGTTTTGCATCTTTAGTGGAACCAACAAAACTGACCAAGAAAATCATCAAGGTTAAATCTGATCTTCTGCAATGACTGTTCTTCTGGAAAACATTTAGGGGTCTGAAGATGGAAAGATAAAAGTGTGGTAGATGGGGCTATTGACTGGTGCTGTGGGTAACACACAAGCTGGATAAAATAGCACGTGGTGGGGGCTGCAGCTGTCTGGGGTGACAGTGACAACTCAGTTTGCCTGTGACATAGCTCATCCTGTGATATAATTCTGGTTTTATCAGAGGCTGCTGAGGGGCTCTGGTTAGTTCACTGCTGCACATGAAGACTCCTCAGCATCTCCTGAAAGCATGACTGTGCAAGGAGCACAATTCTTGGTGTCAAATTAAACTGCAGAAATAAAGGACTAGGCTGCACACCTCTGATATAATGTATCTGTAAACCTAAGAGCAGAAACTGCACATGTTTTGTGGGAAAAATCCCAAACACTTCAAACCTCTTTTTAGCTTCATCTATTGATCAATTTATTTTTTTTTAAGGATTCAGAAACCATGTAACAGGGAAAACAGGAAACTTTTAGGTCTCTATTCTGATTAAAAGCTTCCTCTATCTCTAATAATCCAGGGTGAAAAGGGGGGATAGTAGTGAGGTTCTGAACTATTATTTAACATAGAAAATGGATTTTTGAGGGGAAAAATCAAAGTTTTTTTTAAACAACTCTTCAATAAATAATATCTTCTGCACCTGTGTATGCACATGTGTACACACATTTGTAAAAGAGAAAAGGTGAAAAGGAATCTGCAAAAGATAGCTCAGGTGGCCAGGAGGATTATTAATATCAGAAGTCTCTTTATATGTTGGCATCATGCTAATTGTGATGCTTGCAGCATTGTAAATCATCTTGCTGCATAAAGCCAAATGAAACAAGCAAACAGACACAGGAGAGATGGAACTTGTTCCTTAAAAAAAGACTTTCAAAGAAGCATAAGGACAATGTGCTAAGATTATTCCAAATCAGCTGAACTACTCTGATTTCCATCATGGGTATTTGGCCCTTAAAATTAGGAAAGTGGTGGTAGCATTGAAAACACATAATCACAGAATGATTATATGCAGGTGCTTTATTGAATAGCTCTGGGAATCAGGGGTGCAGACCCAAATCTGACTCCGACATGGATCCGAGATGAACATGTTTTTATGCCCTTTTAGTTATATAACTATGTATTAATTATTAAACCCATATTGTTCTATTGTATACATTGATCTTATCCAAGCATGTATTCTTGTGATTTTCATTAGGCCCCCCAAATATTCTTTCTCATGATTCTTGTTACAATTACATCGTTTCTCATGATTCTTATTGCGATTAAACAATAATCATATTCAATTACCAAACAATCGTTACATTTAACAATCATATCATTTATCATATGATGATTACGCAGGTGTAGCTTCACATGATCTAGCAAAACAAAGCTCAATATTCGTTCCCAGGGCCCAGTTCCCTTTCCCAGGCCTACCAGACCCAACCTTCCTTTCCACCCCCCCGAATCTACTGTATGCAATTCCCATGATTTTTAGAAACATTTTAACCCTATGCAATCAGTGGGATTGTGACAGTCTTTTCCTTTCACAGAGCCCACATTGTCAATGAGCCTGAAGCTGGCTCCTGTGTGTCTGCCCTCAGTATCTGCAGTGGTGGGCTTTGGTTCTTGTTGGGTTGAGCCCCTAAGCAGGGTTCCTTGCAAAGGCACGAGGATGATCCAATTGAAAAGATCATTCTTTGCTGCTGACCATGGGCTTAAAATGCTAATTTTGGGGAGAGGGTCAAGGCAGTCACCTCCTGACTTGCTGCTCCAGTGATCAGCATGATCCATGTGAGATGGAGGCCAGGCCTGTGCCAGGAAAATAACCCAGACACAGAGACATAATCCATGATTGTGTTTTACATGATTGGAAATGCAACTAAATCTGAGAATATCTGGAAGGAGAATTCTGTTGTACAGGATAGCTGTGCCCCTGTAGAACTGCCAGGGTGAGTCAGCATGAGAACCTGCATCCTTTTCCCCCAAACATACCATCATGATTCATTTGATGGAGAATTGACACATTCTGAGGTAAAGACCCTGTCACCCTAGTGAGCCCAGCCATCAGCAGCACAACCTTTTATGGTTTGCCTTCACAGAATCATATATAGCAGAAGAAAATAATTAAATATACTCTCTCATTTTCAAAGCAAAATATTAGGATAAAATCTCATCTTTTTTTCTTCCATCCTCTTCAGGTCCAAAGATGATGGGGGTGAAGTATCAATTTATCAAAATCCCTCAACTACAGTGCAATTAACTTGAACTGAACAAGAGAGATTTTTCCTGTGATTTTGTGTTACAGTCAACCTAAGTATGAAAGGAAACAGTGTAAGGAGAATCCACAATGTGATGAAAGTTAATATTCTAGAAGATAATGAGATGTAAATTGCTAGTTGGAACAATACCTACAGGCTCAACCCTTCATACTTTTTTTTTTAGCCAAAGATAGGGGTATTTTTATGTATTAATAATTTTCAGTTTTTGAGCTCTTTATAAAAGAGATCAGTAACAAAATGCCTTTGCTTTTCAAAGGGAGAAACTGAACCCAAAAGAGATATGATATGCAGAACTTCTTAGCAGACCAGATACTCATCATAATATCACAGATTTCCTGAGTTTCCTTTTAAGTTCTGAAGTATTATGGTTTTTACACAATGGGGGCGTTCAGCATGGAGAACAAAAGGCTCTGGGGAGACCTTGGAACTCCTTTCAGTACCTGAAGGGGCTCCAGGAGACCTGGAGAGGGACTTTGGACAAGGGCCTGGAGTGACAGGGCAAGGAGGAATGGCTTCACACTGAGGGTTAGATGGGATATTGGGAAGAAATTGCTCCCTGTGAGGGTGGTGGCACAGGTTGCCCAGAGAATCCATTTCAAAAATCCTTTTCAATAATTTAAAAAAAATTGATTCAGAATAATGATTTTTGAAAAAGGTAGAGGTTGTTTTGTTTTGTTTTGTTTTCCAGGGGAAGATGAGAGAATACAAAAGTACAGAACTTAAGCACAACTTTTTCCAGGTGCTGGAAGAGGAGATCTGCACATTTATCATCCCTTCAGAATGTATTTCAGGATGTTTTAGGGGAGGAAAACACCTTGAGGAAAATCAAGAAGTGTTTGGGAAGAGCTGGTATCGGTCCAATATTCCGATGCAAATAAAATGCAGGAAGTCTGACGTTTGTAATTTGCTGACTCCAAAGTCCAATCCTGATGGAATTTACTATGTCCTTTGGTCATTTACTCCTGTTTGTGCACTTCATATTTATGCTAAAAGAACACATGAGACAATAAATGAGGCTAGTGTGGCGTAAAGTCATTGTAAACCCAGTGAAAGCAGAATAATTCTATTTATGGCATTCATCTGGATAATTTACCAGGCATCTTACCCCACACACCCTTTATAGAGAAAAAAGCTACCATCACTTGAAGTGAGACACATTCTGCTAGCAAAAACAGCCAAACCAAACCCCTCCTCAGATGAGAGCATGCCCACAGCAGGAGGCTGGCCACATCTTTTCCAATCAGGCTCCTCAGAATGATCAACATTTCTTTGCTTGCAAAAGCCAATTTGGCTTACCATAGAAAGCGGTTTTGAAGATTACTGATGTATTCATTCTCTTTCAAAAATTAAAATTTGAGGCATGATAGTGCAAGAGGTGAGTTTTGATTTGAGAGCATTATCTATCCTCTCAGTCTGCACTACACATTTTTATACTTCTGATTTTGGTCTTACAAGGTCATCAATACACTATCCTTGACCATCATATCAAATCTTGCTTAACACTAGATTCTACTCTTTGAATGTGAAAAACTTCCCTAAATTTAGCAATATAACCATGAATTGCAGCAGGATCAGCACAACTCAGTTATCCCAGTGATCCCATTTCAACTCCAAAATCAGTCAGAAAGCAAATAAACTACCCAAGTGCAAGCGTGCTACACTTTCAATGCACACTCATTGTGTACAGGTCATTTCCACCAGTTTAAGTCCCAAAAAACATAGATACAGGATGTTTCCATAGCCTGTTGCTGTTTCCACCTCATCTCTTCTCTATATTTTTCAATTCCTTTTCACATCAAAATACATGTGTTAGGGCTCAGTCTGCCTGCTCCTCTCCACCTGGTCTTATCAGTACTGAAAGCTCCCTCACTTTTCATCGATGATAACTGATTTTTGATATTACATCTTAAAAATATCACTTTTTACTTTCTGTTCCAATGCCCTTTGTGCTGGGGGACAATCTCATAACACCTGCAAATAAGTCACTGTGACTTCTCACCTCAAACTATTATTTTAAAAACTGTACTTGCATTAAAAACCTAAATGATGGAGTTATAGCTGGGATGGAGTTGTAGCAGGATATCAGAACACGAATATGAAAGTGATCTTAAATGAGCTGATTTGGAAAATAATTTGAGGAAGACGTGCACAGGAATAATGAACTGCAAAAGCTACAAAATGAGGAACACTTGCATCCTTCTGCAGAAAAGAAACTTGATTTATGTAAACTATAAATATCAATATGCATGAAGGGTGCTCAGCTGTGGAGATACAGGTATGTATCATTTCACTGTAGTTGTTAAAAATACAACTGGAATATATCCAGCTGAACACCACAGTTAAAAAATAGGGAAAACTGGAGAAATTCTATGAACAAAAAGGGGCTCATGAGAGATCTAAAATATAGGAAAGGCTGGAATAACTGGGATCAGTAGGGAAGACTGAGGACAGCATTTCATCCTTCAAATGTGCATAAGAGCCTGCTGCAGAGAGTGTTCCCTAGACATGAGGAAAAACTGCCTGGCAGGAAATTTTGTTAAGCACTGGGAGAGACTGAAGCTTTTGACTGGTTGGTTATTAACCAACACACACCTCCCAGATTTGACACTGGTGTGTGTGAGCTGATGGATAAAATGGGATCAGCTCTATTTACTATAACACCATATTTCAGGAGAAACCCCAAAAGGAGGATTAAGAGTTCCTTTAAGCAAGTCAAAGAGATTCTCTTGGTAATAAAAAGAGCATATTTCCTCAAGGGGCTACATACCAGCACTCCATTGCAGGCTCANGGATCAGCTCCAGTCGCACTAAATACCCACCTCTGCCTCCCCATAGAAGCAGCTCCCTGACTACTTCATCTACAGCCAGGCAGGAAATAGTGACTCACTTACTTTCACCTTTTAAATGGTCTTGGGCTAATCCCGGCTCTTCTACCTTATCTTTGAGGTGTAGGGAAAGAAGAACTTGGTCTGACAGATCAAACTGTGCTCTAAAATATTTGTGTGATGACAGTGCCTTGCTGCCTGCAGAAAATTAAAATACCCAGTTATAGCAGCAGCAGGCCCATTGCAGAGTTTAGGGTGTTCACCCACCTGACCCATCTTTTAGTGTCAGACACAGCCTTAGGTAACAGGACACACAAATNCACTTGCATCCTTCTGCAGAAAAGAAACTTGATTTATGTAAACTATAAATATCAATATGCATGAAGGGTGCTCAGCTGTGGAGATACAGGTATGTATCATTTCACTGTAGTTGTTAAAAATACAACTGGAATATATCCAGCTGAACACCACAGTTAAAAAATAGGGAAAACTGGAGAAATTCTATGAACAAAAAGGGGCTCATGAGAGATCTAAAATATAGGAAAGGCTGGAATAACTGGGATCAGTAGGGAAGACTGAGGACAGCATTTCATCCTTCAAATGTGCATAAGAGCCTGCTGCAGAGAGTGTTCCCTAGACATGAGGAAAAACTGCCTGGCAGGAAATTTTGTTAAGCACTGGGAGAGACTGAAGCTTTTGACTGGTTGGTTATTAACCAACACACACCTCCCAGATTTGACACTGGTGTGTGTGAGCTGATGGATAAAATGGGATCAGCTCTATTTACTATAACACCATATTTCAGGAGAAACCCCAAAAGGAGGATTAAGAGTTCCTTTAAGCAAGTCAAAGAGATTCTCTTGGTAATAAAAAGAGCATATTTCCTCAAGGGGCTACATACCAGCACTCCATTGCAGGCTCACAACAGGAGAACTGCCCTGGGAGATTCCCTGGCATCTGGGAAGTGTCCAGCTCTCACCATGCCCTGGAACATGGTACTGCATGTATAGAATTATTTCAGTGATCTGGCAACTAAAATCCCATCTGCCTTTTATGCTAGAGTGTTTGTTATAACTGGTTAACCCAAAGTTTGCAAGAATACCAAGCTCTCACACAACACTCCTGCAGGAACTGGAATCAAACACTCCCTTTTCCCACTGAACCTGAGGAAATTCTCCTGACATTGAGCACATGAGGGAACAGAATCCAGATTCAGTAAAATTAACTACTCACATCTAAAAATNCCTGACCCATCTTTTAGTGTCAGACACAGCCTTAGGTAACAGGACACACAAATAAATCTTGTAGCTAAAATTTAAAAATTTGGTTATTTTCCTGTCATTTCAAAACATGGGGAAAAAAGAGGCAGTGTTTGCTGAAATAAGTAATTTGCTTATGAATTGTTAACTACGTGAAAGAATATTCATTTTCCTTACTGTTCCAGATGTGCTGGTAGGAAAACTAACACGGATATGTGTAAAATAAAGAACCTCAAAGGTTATTATGTCCTGAAGTCTGATTAAAAGACAGAAAAACACCTGCACCCCTGTAGCCACCACCCATTTCGGGTCAAAGTTCTGGCGACTTTTTTTTTTTTTAATATTACTTTAGGGTGATCTTTAAAGGTCCACATATTTCTGTCTTCTCTAGCTCTCTGCTAGCCTGGGTGTGTGTGCCAGTGCTAAGTTTGGACTCGATGAGCAGTGGCCTCTCTTCTCATCTCTGCTCACACCCTGCATGTCATTTGCTTGACTTCTTGCCTGGCACATGTTATTGGTGATATTTACTCCTGTGTCTGTTTTGGCACAGAGTCAGCAGCAGAGCTGGTAACAGGGCTTTACTGTGAATTTAAGGGCATGAGGTCAAGCTGAGCTGTGGCCCTGAGGTGCAGCTGATCCTTTCCTCTCTCCCCTTCCCCTGTCCAGACAGCACTTGGGGTTCGGAGGGAGGGTAGGTCAGAAGCTGGAGGCCATGTCTCGGCAAAGCTTCTTATCTTCAACCTTTTTTTCCCCATAAGGTATCTTTTGGATATGTCTTCTGATAATACTTGTTTTCCCATCCGTGGGAACAGCACTTTGACCTCAGCTGCAGCCTGCTGACACAAATCAGACAGAGCCCAGCCCCTGGCTGCACGCAGTGCTCTGCTGCTGCCACGCTGCCTCTGCCTGCATCGATTCATCATCTGCCCATCTCCAGCTCAGAGCAGCCACAGCTGCTGATATCCTCTGTTTCTGCCTGTGGCTGTGTTTCTGCAGGCTGTGATCATCTCAGATCACACACACGCAGAGGTCAGGAGGCAGAGCAGCAAACCCTCCCAAAGCCCAGGGGTGCTGCAGGTGTCAGCAGGGACAAGCCAGTAGGCTACAGGGTGGCCCCTGTGCCTCAGCAGGATGCAGAGGAGAGCTCTACTGTCAATATGTCACTGATGAGAGCAAAAAGCCACCCCTTGCTGCTACTAAATATTGCAAACCCCACATGCTTGCTTTCCAAAGAAGAGCTGTGGAGTGAAGGATCTGGAGCAGGAGTCTGATGAGGAGTGGCTGAGAGAGCTGGGGATGCTTAGCCTGGAGAAAAGGAGATTCAGGAGTGACCTTATCACTCCCTACAACTCCCTTAAAGAAGGTTTCAGACATGTGGGGTTCAGTCTCTTCTCCCAGGTAATAAGCGAGAGGTCAAGGCAAAATGGCATCAGGGGAGGTTAAGATTGGATATTAGGAAACATGTCTTCACAGAAAGGGCTGTCAAGCACTGGAACAGGATTCTCAAAGAAATGGTTAAATCACTTTCCCTGGAGGTATTTAAAAGATGTGTAGGTGTGGCACTTAGGGAGATGCTTTAGTAATTGGACTCAATGATCTCAGAGGTCTGTTCTTACCTAAATGATTCTATCAGTTTATATGTCCCACCCATATTCACCAGCTTGCTTTTTCCTAGATGATGTTATGAAAGAGGAAAGACCTTATGTGATGTGACTGTGGTTCACAGAGGGAGGCTGGAGCCCTCTGTTCTACCTCATGCCTCAGCTCAGGCAAAAAATCACCTTTTCCTGCAGAATTACTGCATATAAAGCCAGCTTTTCCCTGATTGCTTCCAAAGCTACAGCTCCAGACCTCTGAATCTGAACATTTAGGCAGCTGACTCAGAGGCTAGAAAGAGTAGTTACTGTAAGATTTTCTTATGATGGAAAAGGAGCAGGGATGATTCCCCCCAGCTGTGAGCTGGGACATGAAATAATCTTTGGAGGGAGCTGTTTCTTCCACTTCACCACGGTTGTGCAGGGGCAGCAACTCAATACTACCAAATGTTCAGATGTTTCATCTAGTTTTTTTGGGTTTTTTAAATTATTTTTTTAAGAAATTATTAAACATCTTCTGAGCAATTCCTGCCACCATGGGAAAGGGACAACTTAGGGGCTGCTCTCCATTTCAGAAAACAGGGGAACAGAGTAGATGCACCATCTAAACAAGTGCATTGCCCATAGAAATGTGAAATAAGGTTGCTTCTACATGCACAGAGTTGGCTTTTGCTCTCTAAAGTACTTCAGAATCATAGAAGGCTCAAACTACAAACAGACACTGCAGCCTGGCTTCCCTACATTACCATAGCACCTAAAAGCTCCTAGGTCTTGTTTTTTATTAACCTGCCATCCTGCCTCAGTATGTGTTACCTATCTGTTGCACAAGAAGAAGGAGGGTTTCCTAGTAAATTCCTATTTCTTGTCACTTGTGGATCTCTGGAAAGGGAAATCCACAACCTGCAAGCCAGCAGCTCCATCCTGCACCCCATCAAATGCCTTCTGTGCCTCTGTTACCCTGAGTGCTATCCCAGGGACAAAGCATCCCTGAAAGGGGAGACTGGATTTACATAAGCATAGAGAAACATACAATTTTGGCTCACATCCTTCAAAAATGGCAAATCATTGATTTTCCTAGACTGTTAACAGACAGAGGCACTCAGAGTTTAACCTGTGCCACTCAGCTGAGCCTGCTCTCACCTGAAGCTTGCCAAGGGCAGGCAATGTACTTAAAGGTAGGTGATCAGGCACAAATACAGCTGAGGTGGTTCTGAATATCTTGGACTAAAGAGCATGCATTTAGCCTAAAACAGCAGTGCTGCAATTCAGCTCAGTCTGCACACATATACAGAGGTGCCTTTTAAAGACAATTATCTCATAATTTTCTAAAATTGTTTTCCAAAGGATTCATTTTACTGGTGATATGCAGTATAAGGCAAGGACCCATGAAGGCTCATCATAATTATTTCTATCAAATCTGTGAAACTGCCTGAGGAAGAAGTATGAAGCAAAAGACAAGAAATAAATCTTGCCAAAGTTTGAGATCAGACACGTAAACATCATTCTGTCATTTCATTTTAGTGGTTTAATTCACCACAGAAAAAACAGGCTGTGAAGGGGGAGATATCAGAAATATCAGAAACTGAGCTTATTGGAAATTAATACAGCAGGCAGCAAGGTATACATGTATGTTGTGCATATATATATATATGTATGTATGTGTGTTTATATATATATATATATAGTTACTTGGGAAGTTGTCCCTCTCATTCAGTCCCTGCTCTCCCTGTACTGTTGTTTTTTGCATCAATATGAAGTGGGGCAGAGCACTCAAACTTGTTCCAGTGTGGGATTCATTTAGGTAGCCTCATTGCTGGGGGAGTAGCAAGAATTGTATTTCAAATTGTCCTCAGTGGCAAACCCCTACATTAAAGTAATCACACAGGGACTTGAACTGAACAAGGAAAATTAAGAGGAAAAGCAGTAAATCTTCTTTATGTGAAGGGTTTACACGATTCTCAAATAATGTTGTACACAAGATTTTAATGAGAAAAATCATGTTCCTGTCGTAAAGCAGCTACACAAATATTCAAGTAAGTAAGAAAATTTCTTTCACCACTCTAGGATTAGTTTCTGATAAACAAAGATCCCTGAAAATGTTGATGTTTCCTTTTCTGCTTGTGGAATTTGGGCAAAGAGTCTCAGGGCCAGATAACTCACAGATATCAGACCAGTTCTGCTGCTTCTGAGAGAGAGTTTGATTTTTACCAATTGAAACTGTTATAGGAAAAAAAACCACTTTATACAGTGAATGCCAAGTGGCAGAAGATTACTGGGCGTGCATGTGTGAGAGGGTGGATGACAAAGACTGAATGATTTTGTTGTTCCTCTGCTGTTGTCTACTGTTCTGCATATTGACTGTTTTGTTAGGAAAACAGTGGGCTTAGGGGATTGGAAAAAAGGAGACTCCAAAAAAGGGGTTCCCAGTAAGAAATGGTTTCCAAAGGAGGAGTGAGACCGGGAAGAAGAAGGTGAAGATCCTGCTGGGGAAAAGATGTCAGATGTGGAGAACATCATGGAGATCAGGAAGATAAATGCTGAGGGACAGTCAGTGGCTGGGGCTGGTAATGCCACCTCCCAGTGGGGAGGGAATTTGAGACCTAGTGAATGCAGTGCAGGGGGACAGTGAGTGTATGTGTGAAATAATCAATTAAGTTTTAATTTAAAAAGCTCTGATATGATTTCTTGTTAAGTAAATGCCAGTATCTAGATTTATGATGGGTGGTGGTTTACTCTGTCTCACGCATGCCAAAGACCCCATCCCAACCATTCTTCACAATTTTATTGTCCCTTATATAGCTTAGATAACTTGCTTTCCCTCCAGAGCATCCCACTCCCTGGGAAAAGGATGAGCTTAACTGATAATGCAGCTAACAGCACAATATTGAGCTACACAGTCAATCAAAAACACACCAGTTAAGTCTTTTTCTTTCCTTGTGTGTCCACTTTGGGTGGTTTCACGCTGATGCAATTCATTGAAAATCAAAATAAGTACAACCCTACACAGGGAAAATTGCATTTGAAGGTTTCCCAGAGACTCAGTGGTGACCAGCACTGATAGATTACTTTATCAGCCTTGAAAGAAATATTCAGAACTGTTTTGGCAGCTTTGTCATTCAAGTGGCAGGAAGAATTCAGTTTTCCATTCAGCAGGTGCTAATGCAGTTATATCAAATCCTAAGCATAGGAGAAAATTATCTGTACACACAGACACATGCACGTTGCTCCCAACCTTCTCTACCTCTTCAAGGCTCAGCAGCAGAAGGGATCTGACCTGAGAAGTCACAGCCAAGTTGTTATTTCATGCCCTGTAAACCTGTGCCAGATGATTGTATCTTTCCCTCAGGCAGAGGCATGGATAGAAAATACTGGGTCCTTGCTTGCTAACAAACCTTGGGATTTAGCGAGTTTCTCTCTTCAAGCACCAAATCTGCTGTTTTGTAGCTTTTGTGAGGCTTTTCACAGCTTTCCTTCAGTACTGCTGAAGATGTGTCTTTAGGCTCAGAATGTTGGCACTGCTGGGAAGAGCTCAAATTTTAGGAAGGACAAGAACCAAACTGAGCAGGGCTTACCTGAGAAAATGACACTTAAATGAGGAACATCTGTTCTTTTCAGGCTTAGCCCTTTATTTGTCAAGAAAATGGGAGCTTGTTGGAGAAGAAAAAGGTTTCCTTGCAGATAAAGGGATGTCTTTTTGAATGAGATACCAGCACATCCCTATTAGATGGGCCCCAACCATTTGGGAGTTTGGATCATGAGTGGTGAAATGTATAAACACTTTTGAAGGCCCCTTTGAAATTCTCTTACCTTGACTCCAGCACAGAGGGAACACTGCTGTTTACGTATGATTATTTTAAAGTGAGCTAAGAGAGGTTTTAGCTTCCTTCAGTCTGTAGGGTTGCAGCTGAACCATCCAAGCAAGAAGCAGAGGATCCATCTGAGTGGCCGGGATGGCCAGATGAGAACAGGAGAAATTAGAGCCTTCCCAAGAGAAGTCACTCCTTGCTGTGAGCCAGGGAAAAAGTCTTTTAGCTGCAGAGGAGGAAAAAAGAAAGACATTTCTAACAAACTGAAAAGAAATAACTTGAAAAAGCCTGATTTCTTACAGCAAACTGAAGAAATCTCTACCTAACAATAGCAGGTGTGGGGCTGGGTCCTGGAATCAGGGTTATCTGATAGCCTCAGAGTTTCTGATAGCAACTCAGTATTGATCACAGAAAAAACACAGGACAAGGGAACCCTCCAGCTGAGAGACACAGAGCAATGCTCAGGTTTAAATGTTTCTCATGGAGTTTTGATAGCCTGTACAAAACTCCCTCATTGCCTTTCCTTGTTGTTGACTTATTTCTGAAGGCCCCACTCCACATTCTGTGCATTCATGCTGCTTCTCCTGCTGAAGATACCAACCTGAGGGAAGCTGAGTCCATGAAACTTTGAAAGACCCTTCTCAACTGGGTGAGAGAGACCCAAGCAAGGCCAGAAATCAATGTAATAATAGAGTTGAAGAAATGAAAGCTGGAAATTCATATACCTGATATCTTGATTTTTCTACTCAAGTGTATCTCTTCTACAGATGACCCCAATCCACTTTCCTTCATACCCTCTTGAAAATGCTGCCTAAATGCAGGACAAGCTGGAGGTCAGTTTTCCTACCCTCTTTATATTGTACACATAATTGATATTTTTTTCATTTGTGCCTGCTTTTAAAATTGTCCATGAAAGTATTTTGAAAACTTGATTTTACTTCATCCAAAATTGAACTGTAAATCACATTTATCAAAAATACCTGTACTAGAACAGACTGCTTGTGCATGTGACTAAAATATTCCAAATTTTCATTGAGCTAGTCAGCTGCAACAATCAATTATTATCATTATTTTTATTGTTGTACATGCTCAAACATAGGAATCTAAGCTTTAGGTTAAGGAATAAATCTGAAAATATCCACAATTTCTACATTAGTGAAATTTTACTACTACTCTTTTTTAGTAAGAATTCTTAATAATTTTTTTTAAATCATTTTTCTATTAAAATGTTGAGGGAAAAGGAAACAATTCAGGAAAATGTAATTTATATCTCAAATATACGAAGGCATATCTCTCATTTTAAAATAAAATTCCTGAAAAACATGCATTTTAGGAAAGATGACATCTTCTAGATGTTTTAGTATGTCTCTGATCTTCTGCATTGTTCTTTCACCTTCCTGAAAGAGAGGTGGTCTCTGCATTTCTGATTTTATTTTAACACAACAGTTGGGAATAATATGATCTATCATGTTGTTTCTGAGCTGATTTCCATACAGAGTAAATGATCTTTACAGCAGAGGATATTCAACAACAGTTACCCTTAGCACAATAAGGAGATATGGCCAGATTCTTCAAAAATATAAATTAGTATACCTCCCCTGAATAAAAAAGACCTATATCATTTTATATCAGCATAGAAGCTGTGTGATATAGAGTCAAGTTGGTTAAATAAATGTTATCTTGAATTATTTGCTGTATCTTAAGAAAATGAATAAATGAATTCCTTATTAATACCTTTTCAGTATGACTCTTAACTAAAATACTTATGGAGGGTCCAAGAGACTCTTGTCATATTCTGATCAGATAGGGCAGAGAGTGATCTGACACTGTGAGCCAGGCAGTAACACTCCCAACACAATCTGTGTTTGCCTCCTGAGGTGACAAACATCACTAGCAGGGCTTAAGTGTAGTGATGGGAGAAGCTTTTGTTTTAGCAGCCAAACTGTGACAGAGGGCAGCAGGCACAAACTTAATTCTGTCACATCTCCTACTTGCTGTTTAGAAGGGCTTGGCAGGGTGTGATGTGCTAAAGCATTTCACTAAAATTCAAAGATTACTTAGTTGTGTTTCTTTTCTAGAGTTTTAACCTCTGAAGCATAAATGATACAGCAGAAAAGCAATGTTTGTTGGTGATAAAGCAAAAGTAGCAAGGAGCAGCTTGCAGTCAGTGTTATAAAAATCCAGAAATTTAAGTCTCAGGGGTTGTGGCTAGACTCTTATGGACCAACAAGATGCAGCCCACTTGATTCATTTATATTATGTTAAACAATGCATTACTTACAGTCTGTGAAAGTCTGCAAAGTCCTGCCACAATGTCAGGGGCACTTGCTTAGATAAATGGCCTTGTTATATGTTATTGACTTCCAAAAGGTTAGAAAATGCACCTGCTGCACAAAACAGACAACTGTTCAACCCTTTTGATCATCAAGTAGACTCTGTTTCATTTTCTTTTCATACAGATCCAAAAAAGGTCAATCCAGAGCTGAATGGACTCACAGGGCCTGTAAGTTACTATGGTACCTATACCCAGAATCACATAAGAAAATGCTCTAAACACCATAATGTTACTGATGTCCTTACGGAAAATTCTGAAAAAAATCTGGGGTGCAACTTGGCATTAAATCCATGCTGGAGTAACTCAGCTGCTATATCTCTGCATTAGAGTTCTTTCCTTCTTTTACCACTTTTGATTTCAGCCATGAATCCCAGGCTAACTCTGCAGCTAGCATAGGACTCTACAATATGAAGTTTACATGAAATCTGTCTCTTTTTAACAAAAAAAAAGAATAATTTTCAAAACCCCTTCTATCTGATAAAAGTAAGTGCTGTACATAAAAATCACTCTTCTTTAACAGAGAAAAGGAAGAATATTCAAAAGAAGATCTCTATCTGATAAAATAAATGTAGTAAAACTTTAGGGCAGGATTTAAGCTCTGTGCAGATGAATGTTCAGACAGATAAGAAGTCTGTGAAAAGACAAGTTCAACCAGGGAATTCCCTTTGACTTGGTATTGATAGCATTATTGTCAGGAAAACAAGAAATAATGAAAAGTCAAAAGCACAGAGTTAAGAAGCACATTCCCCTAAGCTAGAAGTCTGCTTCCTTTTAAACCTCTCTAAATAGTCTCTGAGACCCAAATATGATTTGAATTCTAAAAAAACCTACTAGCTAAATAGAAACACTCAAACCCCCTCTTGCAGCAAATGAGCAGGACGAAGTCAGACATGGAATCTTGGCCAGGGTCAGAGGGGAGTTAAGCAAAAATCATTAGATTTAACGCACAGAAGTCAAATCTCATGGTCAATTGAGTCCCCTGGCTCTGCCTCTACAAAGCATTTTCAGCTGGTGAGATCAGGCCAAGAAATGCCTTTCAGTATTATCTTTGTCTTGAGGTTACAGAAACTCTGAGAGTAAAGGGATGAAATTTTAACTGTGCTTACTGAAATGGGGAATGTGAAGAAAGGTCAATAATGTTACCAAGAATAAAGAGGTTAAAAACCAGATGGGTCTATAAAAGAGAGGGAAAAAACCCTGCTATTTGACAGGAGCTTCACAGGGACTGGGTTTGTCAGGTAAGAAAAACCTCTGAAAATTTTGAAATTTTCCATGAAGGAGAGCTCTACCCAGTGGCCAAGAAGAGCAAGAGTGGATTGTGTGGGGGCCTTCAGAAACATTTAATTCCAACAAAACCACAAATCCTTTATGTCTTTATTGCTATTTGAAATATTACATATTTATCTATAGGAAAAAACCACCAGCAAAGTAGGAAAACAGTGACTTCCAAATGAATAAATAAAGCTTCAGGAATTTTAAGAAGAGACGATGTCACCTTCTTAGAATTGTGCTATTTCCTCTTTAGAGTGGAAGATAAAATGAGTCAAAGTGCCTCAATTTCGATGGTATAAAAAATATTCCCACAGACTCATTGTGGCCCCATCACATTTTCTAGGAGTGGCTTTATGAGTAATGCACATTAGAGCCAGAAGTTGTCATATACATTGACAGCTTCCAGAAGTGTTATCTATAAAGAAGATAAAGAATATTTAGCTATTTTTGAAAGGCACTGGGTGCAGCTCTATTTCTGTAACTAAGCTTATATCCATGTCACTGGTACATATGCTAAACAGGAGTCCAGCTATATTCATAATGAGACATGTGCAAGAATACTGCAAAATATTAATAAAGCCTTTCAATTTTGCATTGTGAGTGAGAATTACAGCATCCTTGATATAAGCCCAGAGTATTGCAGTGACTGATTCCCAGGTAGAACTTTAAATCAAGTTAAAATACAGCCAACATAGAATGAGAAAGTAGTATGCAATCTCAATAAAAGAGGAGATATTAAGGGTAAGACTCCCTGTTTGCCCCAAAGAGTTTGTAATTCAGTGGCATGGTCTAATTTTGCCAGTGGCAAATGTATTTGAGTGGAAGACATGTTCATTGAAAGAGCCACTTGTTCATAGTGAAAGGATTTTAGACCTTTTAACATGTTCCTTGTTATCCTTCAGGCTCAGCTCAAGTCTCTGTCACTAGCTCCTACAAGGAGCTAAAGACAGCTTTATAAAATAAATTGGTTCCCTTTCATTTCAGTGAGACTCAGAGAAAACAAGCATTTCATTCCAGGGGAATCTAAGAGTCAATTTTTTTTTCCTGGAAAACTACCTACTTCTACATAGGTGTTAGGAGGCCAAATGAGTTTCATTGCATTCTCACATACTGAGAAGTAGGTGTCAACTGTAGACCATGAGATAAAACAATAATTAAAAATGTATTTTGAGGAGATCAACAGAAAGAAATTCATAGGAAAATACAGAGTATATCATGCTACACTCCAGGAGAACAGATTAAAGTGAGGGCAAAAATAAGATGAGTTTACATTCCCCTAAGGCCCACTCCATTTCAACAGAGACTGAGCAGCAAAAAGGCCCTGAGGTATAAATTAGAGCAACAGCTGTTCTTAGCTTGCAACACCTCATGTTCAGCTGCCTGCAGACTCTGTGAAACTCAAGACACTTGAATAACTATTTCAGAAATGTTTGAATTCATTTTTTTTCTGGGTAATGTGCATCCCAAATCCCAGTCAATCTCTTTTGGGTGCAAACCCTGTGCCACTGAACATCACTAGTTCAGTGATGTTCACCCACCCCCCTCAGCTGTCTAGGCGAAGCCACCTTGCACTGCTCAGCAAGGAAAGGGATTGCTTTTGTTAATTATTCTCCTAATGACTATATCCCCAGGACAGAGGTAAATGTCTGTCTCCTAACAATAACACTCAAAGGGAGATTTGGGAAGAATGCAAGCCTGCTTTGGCTTCCTTGACAGAGAAGAATTGACCAGTTTTGTATCAATAACCAGCATTATGGGAGACCAGGATCACAAGCATCAGATATCACTGAAATTAAGTAGCACAATTGCCACTCTTTATCTGTGCCTGGTTTGCTTCTGATCAGTCACAAAAAGATTATTAGGGAAAGTCACAGGCTGGCTTAAGCAAAAATCAGGAAACAGAGTTAAAATTCTAGCATATTTCCAACATCAAAGCAGTTCTGTGCCTTGTTTACCTGAACACAATCTGCCAGATGTGCGGGACTCTGACACCTAGAAATATTGTCCTGTGGAAAACAGGCACCCCCTCAGGCTTGCCTTTCCTACTTTATTGCAGCTCTTTTGCATATTCACTTCCTAAGCATCTCTTACCAACATTAGGATATAACTCTTGCTGGCTACCCAGAAGACTTCTGCTATGCTTAGCTCAGCACTTATCCTGCTTGGTTTTCTGGTTACTGCAGCCTGACTTCATAGTTCTCTGTACTTCATGATAAAACAACCCAAATTTTCTAGCTGAGCAAAAATATTGTGCCTTTGTTTTCCTTTTCAAAACCACCAGATCCTCACTATAGGCTGTCAAGCTAATAGGAGAGCTTCTGTACATCATCTCACCCACAATGTAATTTGCTTATATCAAGCAAACAATACAGGTATAAACTTTATCTGCTTGTGCTTTTTGCTAAGCAAAAATGGCTTGGGAAGATCAACAGGACCTCAGCTCTTGTCCCATGGTGTAATTCACACTTTGATGAATGATTTGAAAGAAGTGTATGAGGAAATGTCTGTGCATCTTCCCTGGGATGTTACGGATGGTTTGGAGCAATCCATCATATATTGCCAAGGTCAGCTATAGGCCTGTCAACAGCAACCCCTTCAAGAATTGTTTCACATCAGGGTGGACTATCTTTTTCTTTTTTTCCATGCTGCAATATCTCAGGAAATCTCAGTTCAGGTCTTAAGACTGAGGAGAGAAAGGAAATTCTCCCCCTTTGAAACCTCAGAAAGGCTCAAACTATGGCTCGCTTGAGACCATGTAGCCTGGCCAGGCTGAGAACATGTGGCTAAACATGACTTAGCTCACATTTACAGCAGCATGGAGATCTTCCTTCTGGTTTGTAGTCATTTATTTAGGATGGGATAGTGTTGGGACAGTAGGTCCTGAGGTGCTGCAGCAAAACTGCAAGCAGAGGGAAGAGAAGGAGCAGATCTGGAATGACAGCAGGTGATGCAATTCAGAATCAGAAGTAATTCAGTGGGAGAAATATATATATCATCCCAGAAGGGAGAATACAGCACTGAGCTCCCCTGAAGTTCAAAACTGGAGCATAAAGGATGCATTGCAGTTTTAATTATGCTATTAAGGTTTCTTTTCAGGGGAATTACCATCCATTCTCAGGTACTCACAGAAACGGTAAAATCAAGGAATATTTAGGGAGTGGAAGAGTTTTAATACTGGGTGGCAGAGCTCTTACAGCTCTAATTTTATTCTGAATAATAGAAATTGTTCCCAAGAGACACTTTCTCAACATCTGAGAAGTATAATATTAATTGCTTCTCCCCAGCTCTAACTTTCAGGATACTCTTGAGTAAAGCAAGCAACCAGGATCACTATTTTATACTGGCAAAAAGTTAAATGTACCTGATTTAGTTTCTGGTTGCTCTCTAAATTACCACCATTAGCAGAAGCTATTACTATCTGTGCTGATTCTCCCGGCCTTATTCTTCCTAAAGCCTGAGGCTTTATCAATATATTGTGTAAAACCACAAGTACAGAACCCAGACACCTCAATCTCATGCACGTGCTCATTCATGCATATGCACAAAGTACACCTGAGCAGACACAAAAGTGTCTGATAAAAGAATAACACAGATAATGTGATCAGTCTGTGACATCTTGAAGTGAATGACAAAATCAAGGGGAAAAGCAAGCATGCCTCTTAATGAGGAGGCTCCACCATGTCTTGTGGCCTTTAAAACCTCAAAGTGTTCTTAGACACAAAATAATGTCTGCTATAGTCCTTCCTTTCTCCATCCATCTTGACAGCTCTGTGTGGATGAAAATCTCATTGTTTCAAGGGGGGGGCAGGCCAGAGGGGGGCTTGAAAGTGCCTTATTGGGCTCTGCTCTTTGAAAGCCCCCCTTCACCAAACTTTGTGCCTCCTGAAAGTGCAACAGAGATGAAGAACATCCTTTTCTATTTCCTCTGTCCGTGCTCTTCTGGGGCCCTTCAGCTGAGTGCTTGACCCTGGCTGGCTTCCAGGAGACTCCCCCCACTGTCACTCAGGACATGCCTGCAGTTCCTTTCAGCACAGCTCTGGTGTATTGTCCCAAAGAACCAAGGGGCAGTGGGAATATCTGGACTAGAGTTGGTAGTTTAAACCACTTGTCTGGCACTCATTTTCCTGCTCCTCAGCTATTTCCAGGCCTGACATTGTCCTTCTCTAGCTGGTTAACTCTGCCTGATCCCTATTGCTCCTGGGGACAGAGGGAAGCTGCCAGGGAGCTGAGTGAACCAATGCTTTAACACATTATCTTCCCTTGGCTGAGCAGCAGACCTTGGCCTCATCTCTATTTGCAGCATCTTCGAGATAGCACCTATTCCCAAGTCCCTGGAAAACAAAAAATGTGCCTAAGATGAGGTGCTCTGGCTCAGATTCTTAAGGAGGTGAATACAATTCTTTCTTACTGATTTTCATTTCTAACTGGGTGCCTCTGCACTTGTAAAGATCTGAGTTTCCACAGCACAATGAGTCCTCACAGAAAACCAACTTTTCTCCATCACAAATAAGTCAGCACTCATCTTTCCATCAACTGTTTGTATCAATGCACAGAGTCAGAAATGAGATATTATAGGAGATTTTTTTCTATCTAAAAAGAAACCGTTTTCAGCCATCTATTTTTATTTTCTTTTTTTTTTTAGGAATTGTTTAGCATGCAAATGGATACATATGCATGTATAAACACGTGTGCACATCTACAGGCATATGCAAATACCCAAGCCCTTAGTATTGATGCACACACCTTTTTCTGAATTGCAGTGATGTTAAACAGAATCCCTCCAGGGCTTTTCTCACCACTCCTTTTTACATGTTTGACAGTTTTCCAGGGAATTAGTCTTAGTGCTTTATTAGGTATATGTTCTAAATGATTAAATTTGACAATTATGTGGGAGAAATCTCAAGCAAAAAGAACTGAAATATCTGAATGCAAAAAGAAAAATAGTGGGGAGGCTCTTTTTCTTTCTTTCTAAACTACTCTATCACTCCCTTTGACTGTATCTCCTTTCTCATTAATTGCTCATAATGTTGATGTGCAAAATATCAACTCAGCAGGTACACTTCATTTATTGAAACATTATTTGAGAACAACTTTATTAAAGATTCAAGATGCCAATACAAGATGACACAGTGCATAGCAGCTTGTAACTTGGAAGGCTTTACAGAATTAAACAACACTCAGCAGCAGGCAGGATGTGGTGTGAATTACAGGAGTGATGCTAAGTTGGCTCATGGAGAATAAAATAAAAGTGTTCAGATACATGGTCAGCAATGAAGACAGGCAGGAGCAGGGATACACAGATTACAGAGAAGAAACTGTGTTTGGTTAGAAGTGGGGAGGGACAGAGAGAGGGGCAAGAAAATTTATTTTAGGTTACAGAATGTGCAGAGAAGGCTGTGAGTTTCATGGGAAAGTGATACCAGGAAAGGGAGTTCTGCTGCTGTAGGGTTTTCTGTCTGACTGAAAGTTACTGTGAAAGGTGAAAAATATTCCTTTTAGATGTGGATGTTGGCTTCTACTGCAATGACTGCCAGCTCTGCCTTTGAGGGCCAGAGTTCAGAGCACTCTGACAGTGACATGTCCTGGGAAGGACCTGTTGTGACAAATCACAACATCTTCCCTCAGTTAAAGCTCTTGAGAAAGTTCATTGCATAATGCAACAAAATATGTACACCAAAAAATTAGTACCAGCAAAGAAGACACATGAACAGTAGCTGGGAAGAAACATAATATATAATATTACTTGTAAAGAAAATTTAGCTGGAGCCAGAACTGAGTTCTGGGCAAACACTTACAAATAACACATTGAAATACACCAAGAACAAATTTGTACAAAGCACTAGTAAGCGAAGCTGAAACTTTATCCCCATATCAGTTTGAGTTTCTTTAAAATGCCCTTTTTAAAAAATAGGGATCTCCACATTTAATTGCCAATTAAGGATTTCTCAAGTTTTTGTTTACTGTAGAAAAACATCCTTCAAAGGATGCTCAGCAAAACAAACCTGACTAATACCACTTCCTGACCTTTTGAAAATAATCCTTGTGAAATATTTTTTAAAGTCTGTTAACAGAAAATACAAAACTTTGAAAAATACTTAATAAAATATTTCTGCATTCTTCCAGAAACAGGAAATAGTCCACAGTTGGCTCATGCTATTGTCATTTGTGCTTTCCTTTTATACAGTGAAAATTCCTCTGTGTCCCTTGATGCTTCTAGGAGAGATGTTGGCACTTCTCTAGAATCCAAAAAGTATCAGCATATTTTCTATGGTAAACAAGATTCTGGCATGCTCAAATGTCACTTCCCTCTGCCCTAGCATGCCATCCTATAAATCCAAAGATTCCCCAATGCCATTTGATGTTTCAGTGTATGCCCTTCTAGTGTTTCTATCAACCATTCCATCATAAATTACAGCTTTTACCTTATGATTTTGTTTCTTGTCCAGCCTTTTCTCTTACAGAGCCACCATCTTTTGCAGACAGGGAAAGAACATCCAACAGGGCAGAAAAAACTTAGGCTGAAGGAGAGGGATGGAAGTGAGTGTGGCCCAATGGATGTTTGTAAGCTAAAACATATGGATCCTTTGCCTGGTTCTGTTCATGAACTTAATTTTCTTGTTTTCATTTGTTCTTGTGCTCAGCCTGAAGATCTTTAGGCACTTTCTCTCAAGTCCTGCTTGCAGCACCCAGTGTAGCAGAGTCTGGCAACAACAATGCTTCCAATAGGAGAAAGTGTTAATAAAAAAGCTTGTGTGTGTAGGATGTGATGGCTGCTGCATTCACCACAAAACATTTCTTCAGAAAGAAGTTAAGATTATTTTCTTAGAAACAGATATCCTAATGTAGGAGCACTTTTTCCATGACAGATCCATATCCCATCTGCTAATTTTCTAATAAGTTGCCATTCAACTTCCTGCTACAAATGCCCACCCTTGAGGAACTGAACTGAGAATGTGAAGAAGCCACGTGGCTGCTAAAACGTGACCTGTGGACATGTTCTTTTGGAGCATGGGTGTCTGTGGGAGGTGAAGGGTTCTGTTCAGCTCTTTACTGCACTCTCACTCACAGGAAAGCAAAAATGAGCCACCACAGACTCTTATCTGAGCCTGAAAAATAAATGAACAAAATAGTTCATCAATCTGCTTTCTAGGAAGTTCTTTGTAAGGACACCTGGATGAACTCAGGTAGTCTGCAAATTTTGGGCCAAGTTAATAATGAAACATCTGACTTTACAAAAGTTTCTAATAAACTTATGAGTATGCAAATCCCTTTTCTGTACTCATTTTACTTCATTGTTAGATGCAAAGGTAACAAAATGGCATGGGAGAACATGTTCACCATGTATAAATGCTCATTAACAGAGAAAAATCAAGAGAAGGCTCAGGAGAGAACTTTGTAATGATTTCCAATCTTATTTGGAGACTCAAGGCAGATTCTTAAGAGAGGTAAGCTGTATGCAGAAAAATCCATCTTTATGTCAGGAAAGTCTCCAATCATGAAACTTTGGAATTTGATGGCTCTTAGGAAAAGTTAGGAAAAGGTTCAGCTCCTGTTGGAATCAGTGCCATCAGTGCAATGTGCCAAAATCTCTTAAAGGTCTGGATCTTTGTTAGGAAAAAAGGTGAATGCATCTCTGATTTCTTTCACACAGTCCCATGGATATGACTGAGACATCCATAGCTGCAAGTTATTTGCTCCTGTCTTCCTCAAGATGCAGAAGATTGTCTGGGTATATTCACAGAAGGAAATCCTAGGAGAGGTGGCCAGGACACAGATTGAAGAGACTTCTACATTGCACTCCTGCAGCTCTGGGACCATGAAAATCCCAAAATAGCAACTCCTGGTCACTGACTGATAGTTTGCTGTTTGCCTGCAGCTAGCTGAGTGGGGTGACTGTCCTGGGGTATGAAATTACCTGAAGAAATGTCTGTTTTGATGGCTGGATTGGGTGCAAGGGAGAGCTGGAGAAATTATCTTTAACAAGGGAGCAGCCAGCAGTCAGCACGCAGCTGATTCTTGCCCCCAGCCACAGCAAACTCCCAAACTGAAAGAAACACCAACAAAGCTCAGCATCACTTCAGTTCCTTTCTAGACTCAGACCCATCCCTGCCTGCCCAGCACAAAGGGGTTATTTTCTGAAAAAAAGGGAAAAGTTAATTACACAATTCCTCCTGTTCTCTTCCGGATTACACTAGTGCAGTCTAGACTTGCAATTTAGAAAGCTGTTTATAGGCAGCTGCTTGGCAAAGAACAGACATCTTTCTTGTAGTCCAATACATTTAAATATTTAAAGGCCAGCTGCACAGAGCAATGTCCCACGGCATTGTCACTGGGACACGGTGACTCATCTACAGCCGGAGGAGCAGGAATTGGATTTTCTGCCACAAGATGGGGCTCTGCCTGCCCTCTTTCCCCATATATCCTATTTTATGCTTTGCTTCCTGCCCTGCATGAAAAATCATTGTTTCCGTGGTTGTAATGTGTCTCTTTTTTTCCCTCCTTGTTTTGCTGTATTGAAGGACATTAATTTTTCATGGCAACTTTTCTGTCTTCCCCCAAACAGACACACCAAGCTGACAAAGCTTCTAGGATCCCCTTGGCTGAGTCAGATGAGTTGTACTTACAGAATTAAAGCAAAACCTTTATTGCAGAGGGAAACGATGCTATAACCAGGCCATCTGTTCCATAGCCTTCTAAAACGGAGAGCATTCCTACAGGTTTCCTGCCTATTATTATTTGAGCATTTTGCTCCTAACAAGCAGAGGATCAGTGACTGGATTCTGGCATTCGGTGCTCACTGGAGAAACAGGAACAGGCTGAAGTTCACAAAATTCTGCTGAATTTTCATGCAGGAATGCATAGCAACCTCTTTTTATAGCAAAGAAATTATTAGTAGTGTGGTTGTGCCCGTGGGCTTTCACTAGCCCTGCACAATGGCTGGTATTTAACACACACATAAAGGGAATTGGCTCATGCAGGGTCACACTGCTCCTTTTCCCCATGGGAGGGGATGCCTTTGAATAGGATTGCTGGTTTCTGTCCATCAGGCGCCGAATGGGTTAACAGAATTCCATCACTCACTGCTGTGGGGACATGGCCAGACCAGAGCTGCCCACCAGCATCTCGCCAGGTATTGCTGCAAACCACGGCACCACAGCCATTGCAGGAGGTGATCAGCCACACTCAGCACACAGGGAGGGACCTTCTCCTTCCCTTCCAGGTAATGGGATCTCTGGATTGCACTTGTGGGGATGAGCACACGGCTCTGGCTCTGCGGGGTGATCAGCTCTGAGTGCAGGGAACCACCATGCAGGGACCTTCCTGTGGGTGTCCAGAAATGAATGCAGAAATGAAGGACTGAGCTGCCCCAGGAAGCAGAGAGTAACTCTGCCCCAGGAAGCAAACTTGGCTCCTGCTGACAGTAACTCTTCTTCACTTCCTACAGGAAGGTGACGCTGTTTCTTGTTGTGAACCTTTTAGAGTGGTTTTGCAGATCACCAGCAGCTTGTGAATCATTGGTCAATGCATGTTATCCTTGCTATAAAAATTAGAGGCCTCTGAATAAGCCCAAATCTCGTTTCTTTGCTTCCTCATAATTTTTACATCTGTTTTTCCTGCTGCTACATACTTGTACTTTTTCTCAGAATGCTACCAATGTTTTAAAACCACCAAAACACCAGAAGAAAAGGTATTCACACATTACTAAATTTCATTAAAATATAAAACAGCCTTCAGCATGTTTAAAACTTGGAACCAAAACCTATTTATTGGATCAAGGCCAGTCCTCTGTGACCTGAGGTTGCTTCCTCATACAAGCTCATTATAAACTTGTCAAGGCTACTTTAAATTAGTTGGAACTTTCTCCCCCACTAGTCCAATTGGAACATTGCTGGGATTTGCTGATAAAAGGAATCTTCTCATTTTAAAGTTAAAATTTCTTCATAGCCCTGAGAAGAGGGATTTTATGTGCTATTCTTTGCAGAACAGGCTGAAGAAGAATATCAGAGGCTTTCCTCCATTTTTTTACAAAAGGACTAGGAAGTAATGAAAAGTGATTAGTCAAGCAGTGGGCTCAGAGGGTGAAAGTGCAGTTTTAGTGCTGGGTCTTAATGCTGATTAGAAATGTTAAAAAATACTCCCTGTACAGACTGGATAAGACCAATCAGAAATTCCTATCAATATGTTTTAAGTTTCAGTTCTCAAGTATTTATGTGAATTAACATAATTCAAGAGTAAATAGAAACCACTTTCCCTCTTACCTTAAACCACAGCTTTTAGAAATCACCTTTCTTTCTATGGTCAATAAGGGTTTTAGGGGAAATTGTAATAAAGACCCATGATGCTGGGCAGAGCTGCATACTAGGCTTCCTTCTGCTGTGCTCCTTGAGTCCACTGGATTTTTAAAGTGTTTTTTTAAGTATTCTTTCACTATTTTGTCCCTCTTAGATAGAAACTATCAAGGTTTTCTCACTGAAGATTTCTTTCTGGGAAACTCATGTCAACCATCCCATGACTTGTGCCTTGTACACTTTATTTATAAAGACTGATTACCAAGGTACCTAGGAACTGGTACTCTGCTTCCAGGACTAGAGAAAATTTAATTCAGGTAGCTCAAGGAAGTGGGCAGCTAGGATGGGATGAAATTTGGGACTGGGTGCACAGAAAAACTCAGAAGAAAAAACATAAATCCTGTCTACACTTCACATGAAGACCCTCCTCCTATTCTTCTGGTAGATATGAATCCCAGCTGTGGCTTTCCTATTTATTGGCAATAACAGGGGACAAGCAGCAAGAGGCCAGTGCAGCCCATGCCTGGGATGCCAGGAAAGCTGCCAGGTTTGCCCTCTGCCAGGTGTGTCATTTTCACACATTCAGACAGCTTTACACAGCCACTGGGCTCATCACTTTGCTCAAGAAATACCAGTGGTTCGTTCCACACTAAAATGTCCTCTCAGGATCCCAAGAGCTTTCAGAGAGGAAAACATTTTCAGGTTTTTTTTTTCCTCCAGCCTGCACTTTTTCCTCCTACTAGAATTTGTTTATTCCGTTGGTATTCACATTTCTGCACAGCCATTCCCAGGCTAGTTGTCATTAATTATTGGGTTTAGGGACTGTTGCTTAATGAAGATAAATGACCCAGCAGTCTCTGTAATATAAAGCCATTTGCACAGTAGCAAATGGTGGGTCAGGCTGGTGGGTCTGCATCCAGTTCAAAGCATCCAGCCAGATGTTCCCACCATACGTACTGTCATCAGAATTGTCACTAATCACCAGCCTCGTTAGTAGCTTCTCTAAACCCAAGCAAACGACCAATGTGCCACAGAAGGCAAATTTCCCTTAGAGATTATTTTTGCCAGCATGGTTTAAAAATGCATTTAGCAAGGGAATGTAGGAAACAGCTGCTTGTCCTGTGAAAAGTGTGTGAAAAGATGGCATTTCTTCAGGGCAGTCAGTATGGCACTGCTCCCTAGAAGCAGTCAGTGCTGGAGAACATATCACTGGCTGTGCTTTCAGAAGGAAGTTGTTATGCATCTCAGTATGGCAGAAAGGAGGTTGGGGAACAGGGCTTCCTTTTTTTCCAGGTGACAGTGATGGCCAACCACCATGAAGGCAGCTGCTGCCTTTGTCACAAAGTTGTCTTGACAATTAAGGATTGAAAGGAAAAGCAAACCAAAACCCCCCAGGAAATTCAGATGAACAATGGCAAGATTTTTTTGTTTGTTTTTTTACATTAACATTTTTCATATAGTTGAAAAGGCTGTGACAAAATGCAGCACAAACATTTTAATTCCATCTCTTACCAATCTCTCATGCAGTTCTACTGAAATTTCAGAGACTAAACACACTCAATATCCTCAGCCATCATGGAAATCTCATCACAAAAAATTAGTGAAACAACAGCAAGGAAGCTCATAAAGGTGAAGTTTCAAGGAATCTTACCTCTAGATAACTGTGCCAACTTAGTTTTTACTTCCTCTCGTTTTCACATAGTCTTACTACTCTGCTGTGTTGTACTGATCTCTTTCTTCTCTATTATTCCCTTTTTGAATAATACTGAAATGAGATCTTTTCTTCTCTCTCTTCCTATCTCTTCTAAATAGAAGCAAACCTTATAATCAAAGAAGTGCAAATCTAGTTTTCCTCCCAATGATGTCTGAGTGGATTTGAAACTTAAAATATAACCATTTGTTGCATTCTGGCTAAATGATCTGATAATAAAGGAGCTTTGTGCCTTCTCTGGAGAGCTGGTCTTTTGTACAAAAAGTACAAATGCAAACCAGTAAACTGCATGTGGTATGTGGGCCTGTGTATTTCTGTATGACTTCCTGCACTCTTCCTTTTACATAATCCATATGTAAAAATATTAGTAAGATAGAGGGTTAGCAATGTGCATTGTTATTCAGGGTAATTAAGGAAAGTACACAAGCCATTATCATTAGTGGTTCATAATACTGCAATCAAAACATGATTGCAGCTTAGCCCTCACTCTTAGCTGACTGAGCAGGGCCAGTACAGCAGGACTGTGGAGAAATGCTCTATGACAAGAGGCTTGTAATGATTTACAGGGTGCTCCTTAATTGCACAATCAGTTGTTTGTTTCAGTTAATTGAGTTCCCCTCCCGCTAATTACTCTTTGCAGCTCTTTGTGCCACTGTACCACAAGCTTAACTTTTTATACAGCTGCCTTAGCTCAGTTTCCTCCCAGGACTTTTCTGCTCCACTGAACTGAGTTAGTGTTGCCTCTGCAGTGGTTCACCAGGAATGATGTATTTACCTCCTATTTGAATTCCCCATATATTGTACATGTGTCTTTAAAGAATGTGGCAGGGTGCAAAGGGGGATAGGCTGTTTTCTTCTAGGTGCACTGCCTGTGGAGTCTTGATCTTTACTCCGGAAGTCACTGCTCCACCCAGGATGCAGCTCAAACCATCACCTGCCATATCCTTGACTTCTTAATGTCTATTTCTGTCACAAAGCTAAAACCAGTCCATTTTTCATGGGATTTAAATTTCCACTGCTAAGGAAAATCTGTGTTTCTATATGTGACTATAAAACTAAGCAAGGAAGCATGAGCATATAAAAATGAATATGCAGGCAGAAAAGGATTAATGGAAGGGATGGTGGCTGTCTCACTGCCAAAATTTGCACACAAACCTGTATTTCTTCCATCACTCATAAAATGTTAACTGCTCTTCATTGTCTGCCGCTATTTATTTTTAAACTGGTTTATTGTTGGTTTATGTTAAACAATATTTTTATGTACAAAAGTCACTGTTTTAACTTGGGTGTTTATGAAAATTTTTTCTGAACTATGGGAAGGTGGAAAGTCTTCCCTCCGTGCTTGTTTGCACATATATCAAGGCACTTAATTTTCCAAGATCCTTTCAGTCTAAAAAAAAAAAAAAGCATTAGAATTTGTTTATAAAATCCTTTTCCTCCACACATATTTGTATTAGTTGTAAATTATTACTATGCACATTTTTTTTTATGTTTCTGCTTTTAGCATTGCCAGATGCTTACTAGTAATGATGATTCATATGTTTCATACACATTGATATTTCTGGTGCTTCTGCTTCTAAGACAAGCAGATGGAGGATATCTGAATTTCAGCAAGTTGTGTATTACAAACAGGTAGGATACAAGTAATGGAGAATGAGATAATGTGCTGAGCTGCCCCTTATTTTCAGCTCCTCTGTTGCCACCAAAGACCAAATATCAGTAGTGTGTGTTTTATGTCAATGCTTTCTTGTCTTTTATAGCCTTCAACAATAAACCAGCAGGCAGTGGAATCTCAATACTCTGCTGGGATTTTTAATTCTCAACATCTCTTCTCCTTTGTGATACTTTGCTTTCTGTTGAAATTCAGCAAGGATTAAAAATTCTTATGCACAAATTCACCCATTCAAGACATGAATCAGCTAGATTAAACTGATGTCCAGAACATCTGCCATTTTGATTTGAAATATCCAATTGTAATATTGGGAAGCAATAATTGCTTATAGTTGAGCAAAAAGAGTGTGTGTATGAAAGAGAATAACACCTTTGATATGCCAGTCTGAGAAGCTGCTTTCAAATAGCACAACAATGCCATGTTTCATTTCAAATATATGATAGCTTTCAACTTTGATTCAGCCTTTTAATTTTGTTGTAGTTCAGCTTTAACTTCTCTCAGAAGCCATGTGCTACCAACACCTTACCATGCAAAGCCAATACATTTTATAAATGGCTGTAAACTGGTCTGCTCCTCCCTCTCCCTCCAACATCATTATAAAATGACAAGAAAAAGGGTTAAAGCTTGTATTTTAAGAGATTTTAAAAATAAACTTCTTCATTGGACATTCTTCATAAACATTCAGTTTGGTAGCCTGAGGGAACTTGGAAAAGATGTTTGATGTCCTCTACCAAACACATGAGTCCTAGCCCTGTCACTGATAAAAAAGAAAAGAAAAAATACCAAATAAGAAAAAGAAAATTGTCAACAGTGCAGTGTAACTTCAGGAGTGGTTAACTTTGGTGGTTTTGGGTTCTCCTGAAGGGTACTTTAGTGCTGTTGAAAGGAACCCCTTTCATATAAAAGAAGAAAAATAAAAATTCACTGCACCAAATTCTTTTCCAGTAAGTTTAATTTCCTAATTATTTGTAGGGTCATTCCTGAGAGCTGCCAAGGTGTGACTCATTTTTATTAAACACTGTGCCATCCAACACTGTTCATCAATATCTTTCAGCCATTCATTCCTCTCAGCCAGTGTCCCTTTTAAGAAGAACTCACGGCACAGGATTCAATTGCTTCAGCTCTAGTGAAAAGCTCACATCAAATATGCTGAAGAGTATGTAACCTTTATCACAGAGCTAGTTAGGGGACTAGGATGGAGTCTCTCCCAATAGAAGTAAGTGGTCCTGTTGAGCCTTGGAGGATGGTTTAACCTTCAGAACCATACTGAGTCAATATCCAAAGACTGCTACTAGGGCCACATCTTTTGAGCTTGTTACCTTTCAGGGAAGTCTTTAAAAAGAATTTTTGATTCATGTCATTAAAAAGCTCATGTCAATTTTCTTCAAGAACAGTGATTAATGCTAAATAGCTGAGCAAATTCTCTTCTGCAGTTCTGGTTGTGACCCAGGATGTTTTACATCCTACTCTGTTCTTCTGTGATATCTGCATCAAAAATAAATAAATACTGATAAATCCTGCTCCAGTAATTGCTCAAATTCCCGTCATGGCTGATGTTTTCTTTTTCTAGAATGAAGGCTTGAGGACTGTGTGGAGGGCTGTTAATCCTTTTGATTAATTCTGGATAAAAAAGGAATTTTCTAAATATAACGGGATTTATTGTTATTCTTTCCATAAAGGCAATGGAAAGAGGGAGAGGAACTGCACAATGGGTAGTTCAAGAACACTAAGACTGATTTGGCACTGTTCATTAAGGCTATTGCATTATAAATGATCGTGAAATGCACTATTTAGAATTCTAACTACCCCAGTAAAGGCAGCACATTTATTTTTAGGGAATTGTTAGGAACAATTGCTTGGTTTTCCTCATAAACAGCGGCAGCCGCAAGTAGAAATTAGCTGATGTGTAAACACAGTTGGGAGGTAAATGTGCCTGTGTTAGAGGGAATGAGCTGCATTGCATGGCAGACCAATATCAGCCAACAAACTGCTCAATTCTCTGCTTCAACAAATCCTACAGGAAATGCTCTGCTGGCTGGTGTGTTCCCATAAACACCAAATCTCCACTCTTGTTTTCTCGTGGTTGTACCTTCACCATCAAAACCACAGCAAACACAGTAACTGTTCTGCCCAGCAGTGGCACTGGTGGAAATAGTCTGCAGATGGAAAAGCTGAAGACAAAAGGCTTTATTTTGGTAGAGAACATCAGTCAGGAGTTCCTCAAGAACACCTACTGCTGCTGAGGTGATGGGGAAGTTCGAGTGCTTACAATTAATTTTGAATTATTATCACTTAATCATTTATAAAGTTAGCTTGGGCTCACTTCCAGTGTCTTTCCTTAATTCTCCCTTTTGTTTAAATTGGGAAATAGGATGTTCTTTGCTTCAGCACAGACATGTTCTGGCTCACCACATGTTTCCATAACAGCCTCTCTCTAGACTCAAGAAGGATTTCTTTCAGGTCCTCTTGTTTGTGCACAGAATGTCTGCAGAGTTCCTACTCTTTTTGATGCACTATTTTCAATCCATGCTCCTTTTGATGAATTTATAAAACTCCCCAAAGTTTACCAATACATGCCTTACTAAAAAAGGGTCTCCTAAAACTATTTACAAATTTGGAATCTAAGGTGCACAAAGTCATTTACCACTGAGACCATTGGTTTTTCCTCAAGGCTTTCTGAAGTATATTCTACCTTAGAAAAGAAATCATTTTAACTAGGATGTAAATGCATATCCAAATATGCAAAATTATTCTCAATTTTGCATAGCTGTGAGGCTGTGCTGTGTGGAGGCCATTTAAAAAATCTTACAATGAACATCAGGAGATATTTTGAAATAGTAAGGCTTTTTTGTTTGTTAAACCACCTCCCAAGTGAACAGGACAGGGAAAACTGAGTCAGGAAAACAAAATTTCACCTCTGAAGAAAACCGAACTCAAGATGCTATTTTAAAAATTCCCCCTTAAACCTGAAAAATGCAAATCACAGATCTTCCCCCAGACTGGTCACACTAAAATGTATTCTGTCAGGGCCCACTGAAAAGGCTCAAAATGAAAATCATAAAATATTCATTTAGATGTTGACTTCAAAAAAAAGATGACTAAAATTGGCTTAATGTTTAAATACAAAGGCACTTCAAATTGAAACACTTTTTTCTGCCTTTAATAAGTGTCAAAGCAATCTTTTGGACAATGTTGGCCCATTTTTAGCTTAAAAATTCATCCAAAATAACTCCCCTGTCAAAAGTACTGTTACAATAAAACTGCATTTTAAAATGAGAGAAAATTCTATAGAGAGAAAATTTTTTTAGAGAAAATTTTTAACCATGTCATGCCATGTCATGTCATGTCATGTCATGTCATGTCATGTCATGTCATGTCACCTGACTCTCAAGAGTGAAACAATTTGGGCGAAGATATTTTAGTGACAAAAAAGTATGGAAAATTATTCATGACTGTCAGATATATCTAGTTTGGAATATGGTCTGAGATATCACTTTGTCTTGTGGGAATGTGGTAAGGATGTACATATTGCAGGGATGTTCAGATGGCCTTTTAATGTGGAGACTGATTAAATAAATCAGCCAAATGTGAGAGTAGAGTTCTGTGGTCCATGAGCAATTTCTGATCTCCAGTTACATCTGGGACACCCCTGTCAGGCACCTGAGGGAATGCCAGCTCATACATGTGAATGCAGCCATGGAAGCTACATGTCTGCACTAAATCCTCATTTCTAGAGACTTTTGGTAACATTTAAAAGGGGAGTTTAAAAGCAGTTAAAAATCACTGCATTTAGCTGCTGAAAAAAGTTTCTGGCTAGAGAGTCTTGAAGAGTGATATTTTTTCTGCACTAAAGCTTTTTGAAGGTCCTTCCATTACTGATGTGTGAACTGCTCTTTTATAAACACAAATATCCTGTTCACAGCGCTGCCAGTTAAGGCATTCCGTGTGTGTTTTGTTTTTCCTGTAGCTGAAGATAAATTTTAATTACTTTTGGAAAGTTTGCTGCCATTTCCCTACCAGAAGGGTCTGAAGGGAATGTCACCCCTCAGCCCCTCAGCTGGCAGAGATCCACCAGCATTCCCACCTAGGAAGAGTAAAACTGTCCCCCCTCACCATGGTTTGGTTTTGGCACGTTTGCTGGGCATAATCCTTCTCTTCTGCCCTCAGGTTTTTCAAGGAAATGCTGCACAGTGAAAAAAGGGATGCTTGCAACCACATGGATATCTGGAAGACAAATGTCTCAGAGTGATCACAAAACTGTGTTTCAATTTTAGAGCCATGCAGCCAGAGAGGGCTGAACTTTAACACATCCCCTCTGCTCATCCTGCAGAGCATCCTCCACAGCTCCTGTGGTTAATAAAAAGCATCATAAAACCATAGCTGCTGCCTGCCCAAATCTATTATCCCTGTATGAAGGTCTGCTACAGAGTCAAGGGGCCTTCATGGAACTTTTAATTCTTCCAGAAGTTGTAATTTTTTCCCTCATTAGGATTACCCATATCTGCTTTTAATCAGGCCGTCCAGAGTTTCACAGGGAAGACTTATTGCTGATTAGAGAGTGATGCTTGCCCAGATTTCTCTTTTTTCTGACCCTTAGAGGCTCAGTTGGAGGAAGAATGTCTTTTTGTGGAATCTGCTGTTGCAAAGGGAATTAGAAATTATGAGATTTGGAATTTTCTAGCTATGAAATTTCCAACCATTTTGCAGAGGGCAACAAAGATGTGTGATAAGAACAACAGTAACAATAATAGTAATAACAATAGTAGTAGTAGTAGTAATAATAAAAATTATAAGAATTATAATATTTTTAAAAAGTAATGCACAACGCAATTACCACTCACTGACTGATGCCCTGCCAGTCCCTGACCAGTGGCTCCTGGTCATCTTTCACCCCAGTTTAAATACTGAGTATGACAGGCAGGATTGCTTTGCAGTGTGTAAGGGAACCTGCCAATTCTTTCAAGCCAAGACAGGTGCAGAAGGATGGGGAGGATGATGGAGAAGGTACAAGTAAAGAAATCACCCCTTGAGATGCCCTGGATCTCAGTTAGCAGTTATTCAAGCCCATCTATGTTCAGAAGAACAAGTTTCTGCTGCATTCAGGGACAGGATTTGGTGGTGGACTTGGCAGTGTTGGTTTAATGGTTGGACTCAATGATTAATAAAGGTCATTCCCCAAGTCATTCTGTGATTCTACCTGAGTCACACACATTGGAGGTGGCTGCCATCCAGCTTGTGGCTCAGAGAGAAGCACTTTGCCTTTCCCAGGCCAGTCATTCTCCTTACAGCTCAGAGGAATATGGGGTCCGCATCATGGCACTCTGTGCTTTCTGCCCAAGGAAAAGAGTGGCCAAATTTGTGGAGGATGGTTTATGGGAGGTTTTGTTTCAAGGCACAAGCCTCACATGTGTTGCTTATCGTTTGCTTCTTGATCTCTGTCCCTGCTGTTCTACACTTGGAGAAACTTGATGTTTCTGGTCCAGCAAAGGAATCAGACCTGCTCTATAGCTCAAAATATTATTGGTGAAGCACTGTCTGACACCATCCATCCAAGAGGGGTCAGCTGTAGCTATACTGAAAAAAAGCATCTACTAATAGTGAAGAAAGTAAAAAAAGCTGGGCAATGAGTTTGTACAGAAGAAATTAGAAAAATGTCTTTCTAGTTTAAGTTGCTTGCAGCCTGAGTAGCAAAGGATGTATTTATAAACCACAGATTTTTCCCTCCTTTGGAGAATTAATCCCTCCCTGCCAGTAAATTGCCAACGGGTTCAAGCAGCAGATGCCCCAGCCAGCCACGTACACAGCAACTTTCCAGCAGCTTCACTGTAACACACAAATCTGAGTGGGAAAACTGAGCAGCTGCCAAAGAAAACAGCCTGAAGGAAGGGGGAACACACGGATGTTCACAACACCTGAATCATGGGCTCGAGGAGCAAAACTACTTTGGAGCTTTTTGTTTTCTAATTTCAGGAACAGATTTATGAAGGGGGCAAAAGAGTCCTCAGCCCTAAAGGTACTGGATGTAAAACACAGTTATTCTTGTGTCACAGCTATGTAGCAACATGGTCTTATTAAATACAAATCATACTGCATTTTTCACCTTGGCTTATTCTTTCTTCCTTCTTCAGTCTTGGAGAAGAATTACATCTTTATTCTATGAGTTTCTTCACCTCTGCTCATTTTTTATTATTTTTTAAAATTTCTTTTTATTTTTTACCAGACTATATTACACAATTTTACCACTTCATTACAGTAATTCTCTTCCAATTGCTTTAACAACTTTTGCTACATTTTCACAAAATATATATGCTCATCACAGTCACATATAGATGAGGGACATATATGTTTGTAAATACGACACTTTGAATTGTAAGTGCAATCATGAGCAAAACAATATTTATGAAGATTTCTCTTTTTCTAGCAAATATCTATTTTTTTTTTTTTTGTCATGGAAATGAAGCATCTTCAGACAAACTCACATCTCTCTCAGTGGGATGCACTGAACTTCCTGAAAACTGTTGGTTGGTTGGTTCCTTAATCTTTGTGCCAAGTTTTCCTGCCTTGCTCCGTTCTCTAAAGATGTCTGTTCTGACTGAATATACCATAAGCAAGGTTGTGCCCTTATTTTATGGTACATATAAATATTGGGAAAATTGGTGCTTTCAATAACACAATTCAAAGGAGTCACAAGAATACAATATTTGGATATGTCATAACCTGTTAAAATATTTTTAATCAGTATTAAAATTTATGAAAACTTCCCTTGCATCTCCTTTCTCATCTATATTTATCCTTAGTTTTGTATTTGCTATTTAATTTTTCAATCTTTCCTGAACAAGTCATGCCAAAATAAACATGGAAACCTTCCAATTGTGGTAAGAAGTGAGAAGAGCCTGGAGAGGCTCAGAGATGGGCTGACAAATCTGCTGTTGTCACAGTATCAGTGACAAGTTGAATGCACCATTCAGCCTTGGGAATGTCAGGAGATGGTCATTGGGAGGTGCTCCTGGGCAGAGCTGTACAGAGGAGGTGCTAAAAGGAATGCAGCCTCTCTTCCTTCTGTTGTGCCCCTTGGTCCAAAACATGAGCCTCTTTTTGTATAACATCGTTGTGGTGTGGGTGAAGTTTGTTTTCAGTCTTCCTTGAAGACACATCTCTGTGGAATAGTTTTACCTTCAGATCCTCAGTTCTGTCTAAGAACTTTTAAGGCTTATCTTTTTATATACTTGAGTACAATATTTTTCAATATGAAAATACAGCCACAGTCTTTTGCACGCTATGGTTTTATTTGTAAGTCTTCTTATTGACATCTTCTGGACCAGGCAGCTCTTCATTTTTGACCTTTTAGCATGAATTACTTTGATTCAGCCAGACTTCTATGTGTGTTACAACCAAATAAACAAACAAAAAAAATCAGGTCATTCCTTCACAAACAGAACAGCTCATAATTCCAGGGGACAGGTGCTGCTGCTATAAATGTCTGTAACACACAAAGGAATATTCCTTACCTTTGCCATTATTACTGAAACAATTGCCTCTTATGTTAGAATAGTTAACAAGCCCGCTAGAAGGTGTTAGTTTTGATTACAGTGTGACATGACTGATCTATTGTGACAGCAGATAAAACTAAATGTCCAATTAACCTTCAAAGTCAGTCTGTGGCCCAGCAGTATTTGTTTTTTCACTCTGCAGAGAGCCTTTTCACATTTTTCACACATTTTAATGTGCTACTGGGCGTCCAACTTCATAAAAGCTACTCCACACTAATGTGACTGATCAGCAAGATCACTTGTCATCTGTACTAGGGCTGAGACCTCCTTATCCATTCTTAGTTGATCAGGGAGTGTTGGCTTGTCCATGAACTTGAGAATTGTCCTAGTTTTTATTGGAGTTCTTGCTGATTACAACGAGCCATCAGACTCTGGCCTGCCTGGGTGAGATCTGCTGTCTCTGGCACAGTGAGTGATCCAAAGGGTGTCCTGTACCCGCACCGTGTGGAAGTGGTGCCACAACCCAGCCCCATGGGACCAGACTTCTCTTCAAACACATCCTAGATCCAGACTTGATGCCAACATGCAAAATCAAAGATGTTTTGTCCCCAAAAAGCAATCTTGGTGATGTATGGCAACTATCTGCAGTGCTTCTGTCTCCAGGTGATAACAAATCCTGTCTTGCTAGAGGAGATCCTGATCCCCAAAGTGTGTCCTCTGAGTAATAAAACCCCTGCCAAAGATTCATATCTAAAAGGACACTCCTCTGTTCAAGGCAGAGATTTTTAGAGAGAAAATAACATTTTGGAAGAGATTTCTTTTTTCTACCACAGGTTTTATTTAATAAAGTATTACAGAGAACTGAGAAATGGATCACATAACAGCCCTACATAAATCTTTTCCAGCTGGAGTCATCAATAGATCATACACCCACTCTCCACTTTCATATACAGTCAGAAGAAAATTTTACCAAGGGGCAACCAAATTCAACACATTTCATTCAGTCACCAGATGCTGGACATCTTTTTACTTTTAGAAGTAATCTTTTAGACTTTTAGACGTGATTGAAAGCAATCGAGCAGTCAAGGCTGTCAAGCTTTAATTTGACAGGAGGTTTTGCTATAAAATACACCCTGAAGGAAGTTCAAATGCCCCAAATATTGACATTCCCTTTTCTGAGCTTTGGGGAAGAAATCTGTAGAATCAGGTATATCTTGTCAGAAGAGCAGCCTCATTTCTAGCTGCTTTTATGCTTTTTATCCTGGGTTTGGTCTATTTTGCCAAGAACAAGCTCAGGAAAGCAAAGCTGATCAACTGCTTGCTAAATCACCTCTATCATTCAGTCTATTTTAATTCATACACTGGCACTGCGCACCCAGATTTACACTTTGAAGAATCTGTTCTCATATTCTGGATGACAGAAAGATTCTCCAGAGGTTGCAAAAAGGAAAGAGCTGAGGGAGCTCATTACTCCTGTGGCTTAAGTACAAGATTCAATCATCAGTTTTAGACTCTCTTTTCATTAACATTCTAAATTGTGTAGCCCTGCATATTACAGATTATTTTTCATCTGAACCTCCTAAGAAAAATACTTTATTGTAATCCTGCATGAATATGTCTAAATTGCTGTCAGTACCCCCCTTCTTAAAAAATTTTAGCTATACTTGTTAATGATCTTGATGCCTCTCTCAAAGTGTTATGGTGCCTGGGGTTTCCTCTCACTGCCACTGGTATTTCTGACATTCAAAGTGATTTCTTGTACTGTCTGTTTTTAACAGCTTGCCCCAAAGTTTGCTCATGCCTTCACTAAAGACAGTGGTAACAGACAATGAGGTCAGGTAACCACAAGTGGAAAAAACAAATGTACCCTGCCATAAAAAGGGCTGAGATGGTGCCAGTCACTTCTGAAACATTATTCTATTGAATTCTGACATTCTGAAGAGTTCAGGTCCCCAGCAGAGGAACTGTTCCTTCCACCTTTTGCATAAACACTTGTTAATTATAAGAGATTAACATTATTTGGCAGGAGAAGACACAACTGTTCAGAACCAGACTTTTTCAGACTTTTTCAGTGGCAAATTCTTCTGGTTTAAGTCATGATGACACCATGGAAATATTGCTGAAATAAACTAAGAAAAGTAAATTCCATCTTCTGCCATGAACATTAGCTTTGTCCCCTACTGTCACACTATGGATTTTCAATACTGTAAAGACTAGATCTTACCAGAGTCTAAGACAGCGTTCAAGGTCACATAAACACAAGATTGGTCATATTTATGAAGTTTCAAATGCAAAAAACAGTTGAAAGTGTAAGTTTATGTTATGGACATTAAAAGACCTCCACATGGAGCAGAAAAATCATTATTTTTAGTAACTATTTGTGCTGCTAACTTTATTTCAATCATCCAGCTACTACCCTATAATTGTCCATTGACTCCCATAATTTAATCCTCCCAACATACACCTGCTCTATCATTACCTGAACTTCTTCCATGTTTAGATTGAAAATTAAATAAATCCTTGCACAGATAGTGAAAAAGATAAGGAGGACTACTAGTAAGGAAGAATTTTGTTAATGACTGTTCCTTACTGTAAGAAGTATATGTTCTGCCTCAAAAAAAAGCACACCACCATCTCATTATGATGCATAGCCAGTAAATCTGATTTAAAAGGAGAAAACAAACTAAAAAAATCAAGCTTTTTTCCTTCAGGTTTGTAAATATTTCAAAAACTCTTTCTTCCCACTCCCTCATTTACTTGTGGATGAATAGTGATCTCATTTGGTATTTATTTGTTCCCCATCATTATCACTGGTGTAGTTTTAGCCCCAAAACCTTTGCTTCTTTTCCATGACTGACTTCCTTTTGTTTTTTCCAAAGAAGCCAAAAAAGGACAAGTAATGAACAGAGAACTCAAACTTGGTGCAAATTCATGAAGCCTGTGAATCACAAGCCTGCATTTCCATCACTACCCATCAGTTGTTTGAATATAACCAGTAAGCAAAGGAAGGAAGCAGCAAATGACACTTGAGGTGTTGGTCCAAAAATGTGCTAGTGAACATGTTTGTTCATTATTCAAGCAGTTTTATCAAATCCTGATTCATGACCCAGTTACATTCTATGTATTATTAATTTTACCCATGATATCTCTTTATACAGCTTCTATAAAACCAAATAAAGCCCCTGGATCTGTCAGGAGTTGGAGCAGGAGTTTGGATGAAGAGGATGTGGTGGTTGCTTGCCCCCAGCTGTGACCCACTATCAAAATTGGACCTGCACATACAACTCAGTATCATCTTGTATGTATCATGATGCACTCCTTGTGTACCTGTGCATGGATGTAGTGTGTGTGGAGCGCAGACTACTTCATGCCAAGTGACTTCTGCTGTCACTGCCAGCTCTCCCCTGCTCTACAGTTATTTCTATCACCTTCTGAGGTCAGCCAGAAGAACCCCAGTTATCATAGATTAGACATGCCAATCACTGTGAGAAATATATTTTAGCTGTATCAATATCTTGTTTTGTTTTTAAATATGTATAATTTCACAGCCTTTAGAAAATACGACCCCCCCCATGGCTTCAATTTCCTGCAGTGTTTCAGATTCTAAATTCAACAGTGTGGGAGACCCTGTTGGTCCACTCACTCCTGAAGCAGCTGCAAATCTGAAAAACAGAGCGGGCTTCAAACTTTATTTCATTCCATGTATTCAGGTGCAGCCCTTTCCTGGGCCCTCTGAAACTATGCAGGACACCAAGTGAGGGAATGGGGAGAGGCAAGGGGATGAGTCCTAATTGTGGTATTCAACCAAAAATTAATTCTCCCTTATAATTTTTTAATTATGTAGGAGACATCGCTACTTTAAGACAGAAAATAATAAACTTGACAGCTCTTGCTCACGCCTCTCACAGGAGGTTGCTTGGCAACCCCGAAAGGTGGGTTAGGGAAGCTGTGGGAGCCAGCACAGGAAGAGGAGTGGGTCTGGAATTTCTCTGGATGCTGAGGAAGCCCATGGAGGAGCCACACTACTAGAGATGGTGAGCATAAGACCCACCCTATGGCTCCTTTGAAGATCCATAGCACAATTTGTCCTTCCAGCCAAGGTCAAGGAAAGTGCCTTGGGCAGCAAAAGCAATGCAGTTCATTTCATAACTTAATGGTTTAAGAGATTTCCTGCTAAAGAGGGGGAAAAAAAGAGTTCAGTGAAGGCAGCTGCTTCCCTGAGACATGTTTGTGTGTGGTGTTACAGCTGTATAGGAGAAGGAGAGGTAGCCCTTGCCTTCTGAGGGCCCAAGTTCAAGTACTCCCCACTGCTCTGTTGTTTCCTTTACTGTGTTGATCAGTCGTGAGATCCTTCCTTCCTCAGGTCCTCTGAACCTGGCATTGCAACACTACATATCCACTCATAGGTCAACTCATCCATCCCAGAGAAAGCTGCTTCTCAGAGTACTCCAAAGCCTTCTTTTCAAACTGTCACATTGCTGATCATCTTGGCACTGAAAAATGGAATAAAAGAGCACATCTAGCATAACTGGAATGCAGCTGCAGGTCCATACTCCTATCCTCTGCTCGAAAATCTCATTACACCTATGATAAAATTTTCAGCGTGTTTGGGGTCCTTCTGAACAGGGCTCAGTGTGTATCTGGAAAGCAAACTGAAGAACCTTGTGCTATGGTAATGCTGCAGTTTCAGCATCAGTGGTTTTGCAAGAGGATGTGAGAAGCTACCAGTGTGCATGTAGCTGCTTGTACACAGCAGCAAGGAGGGAAACAGCTGCTGTAATCCACCCCAGATTACTCTGCTGTGTGAGGAGCTGGAAATGCACACATGATCAGAGATTGTGCTTCAAGTAAAAGCTTTTAGCTGGGGATCAGTGGCTTTCTAGAACACTCTGGCTTAACCATGCACAGTACATCTATCATACTTAAAATTTGTCTCTCCCCTCTTATAAGACCAATCTGTTTTTCAGGCCAATTCCTGTTTTCCCCACCAAATCTTGACTTTCTATGAGGTGGCATAAACCATTGAAATGATTCTCAGGTATTACTGTGAGTGAAGGATGGATCCCACTGTGCTGCTGGTCAAAGAACAATGCATCACCTGTCTTAGCTGAGATAAGATTGATTAGATCTTACAGATCTAATAGATATCTCATAGATACCCCTCTCCTCAGCACATATCTTTAGTGCTGCTGACAGCACTGCATCACACAGAGGAGTAAATGTCTACACACCTGTAGCAACATGCTTTTGTCCTTGACCTTTTAGAATCATATATTGCATCCTCTGCATGTCAAAATGTCAGGCAAGCAGGGTGAGCATTGTGCTCCCAAGGCACTCCATACACAGGAGGAGCTGATGGCATCTCAGCCTGGACAGAGTAAGGTACTAAACCATACACAGTGTCAAAGTCTCAAGCAGCCCATGCATGAGGTGGGTGCTCACCTCTTTTTGTCAAGGCAGATGCTGTTTGCTCAATCCTTCAGCAGCACTGGGGTTGACAGTAGAACTTTGGAGGAGAAAGCCAAAGAGAGCAGGATGATGGCCAAAGGGTGTATGGTTGCCATCCTCTGTAGGAGAAGATAAGAGCTGCCTAACTTCTTGGTATAAATGTTACCAGGCTCCTGCTTGATCCCTGGATGGTTTTGGTCCTTTGAGTTCTGATGGATCACTCAAAAGCTGATGCATATGAATAACACTTGCCCTAGCTGCTATGATCAGTATGATTGCAAACAGCCGATTCCCTCTCTTATGGCCTTCTCTGTAGAGCTTTCCTCCTGAAAAAAAAAAAAAAAAAAGGAACTGCTAAATCGTGGAAGTCTGGAAGAACACATAAGGTCCTTTGCCATCTCTCTAGTTCAGTTCCACCAAAACAAACTACTGCAAAACAGCTTTTTTCTGCTTTTTTTTTTTTCCTCCACTAAATTTTGTCACTAATCATTTCACATAAGAAAGCTAATTTCTGATGTAACCTAAGTGGGATATCCTAATAACAGCCAGGAAACCTTGGTGATCATGGGACTTGTCATGCCTCTCCTGGCTTTAGTGGATTTCTCATGCTTAGAGATTTACAAAACCATTGCAGATGTTACTTTTTTCGTGTGCCTCCTAAAGGCTATTCCAAATATCTTGCTGAAATAACTTCTTTTTATAAAACTGCCTAAGATAATTTTCGATGTCTCTCTTACCCCAAAGTACTTGCTGTAATCAGCTATTAAAAGCATTTCTTTCTGCCTTCTCCAAATCTACCTTCTTCCTACATGTTTTCACCATTCAGTAATCCCAGCTGGTCCATATACATGGAAAACCCATTTGTAGTAATTAGACAAAATTACTTACACCTGCTCAGCAATGCACTGCATTTTTATCTGCAATAAGTGACATTTTCCCCAAAGAGTACATTTTAAATGAAAAAGGGTTCTGAGATGTTTTCCTCTCCTTGCCCTCTTCTGATTCTGCTTGAATTCCACTTAATTCTTGTGGTCTTTTAATAGTAGTTGTTTTTTTAGAACTAAATCCAGGAGAGTGCTGAGCTGACAGGTCCTCAGCTTTTGTGTGAGCACACGTCTGTTAAACTGGGTTTAAGGATGAGTGTGGGAGGCACCAGCCATGGCAGTGGGAAAGGCACAATTTCCACCTTTCAACTGCACACTGTGAACATCTGTGTCCTTCAGTACTAACAGCCCAAACTAGGCAAGCAGAATTCCTCTCCTGCATGGATAGGGATAGGGTACAGTTCCTCAGCAGTAAAGCTTTCTTTCTGGAGCACTAGAAGTTGAAGGGTGTTTAAGCAATATAAGGCCTGAAGTTGCAGGTAGCACAAAAACTTAGAAACCAAATAATATAATAAACCGAGTTTCCCAGATATAGCAGCTAGAATCAAACTGCATACAGCCCATTAAGTGTTTATAAAAATTTAATAACAACTTAATTTTTCACTAGAAATCATCTGTTTCCATTAAATCCAGTGGCAGCTTCCGGAAGAATGATGCTCACATAGACTTTTAAAATAGGAGATGAACATACTGTAAACTTTAATGTATTTTTCCCCACAGCATCTACTACTAAGTCAGAAAGTACTTCTAGCATCATTTAATAGATGAGGAACTTCACAGAGCAATTCCTTCATTTTTCTAAGGTCATATAAGTTACTGGATGCCAAGACAGTAACTAAACTTGCTTTCTCATATCCCAGTGTCCTAACATAACCACTGGATTAGTCAGTGGTTGATTTTAATCTCTTTTCAGCCATTCCTTTTTAAATAGGTGAGACAGCATCTCTGCAATATGTCTCCACTGGACTGTGCACAATAAAATCTCCAGCATGTCATGGAATAAATGTCCATACAAACACTTTCCATCTCTTCCTTTCCTTTCCTTGTAACTTGTCACAACTCTTCCTATCCCAAGCCAGGAGAACAGGCATGGAAAATCTGCACATGTTCAGTCCTAGGCAGAAAATGAATTTATTTCTGCCTTGACTTTTCCTTTCTCACTGTGTCTGCATCATATCCAAATGCTGCTGGCATCAGTTATGGCAGGACTTTGTGCCCAGGTTGTCAAGGGCAACACAAAAGAGACTAATCACTTAGGGTTTTTTCTCTTAGCCTCTGTAACATTTCTATCTGAAAAAAAGAAATAAACAAAACTCCAAACCCATTCTCTAATTAAAAATAACAGAAAAGCATCAGGTTTGTCCAGTTTTAATTAACTATTGAAAAACACATAGTGCATTTTGTCCCCATTCCCACTAATGTATATGTCTCTCTGTTTCCTCTATCAAGGTTTGACCCATCTCTTTTGTATGCTGTTATAAATGAATCAGCACACAATTTGCTGACTAATCTACTCCAGAAAATGACAATCTGGATACCAGCAGTGGAGCAAGTACCAGAAGATGTCTTTTGGAGCCAACATAAGGTTATTGCAGGCTACAGTAGAAGGCTGCCTTTTTGAAAAGGCTGGTAATGATTTTCTTTCAAGGCCAGGCCAGCAAGTCCTACAGAAAGAACAGATCTTTTCAGAGATTTAAAGGATCTGATCTTCTGATATTAGTCATAATAATTTTGGGACCTTCCTGGTAGAGTGTGTTAAGTTATTGATTTTGCTAGGAAATAATGAGCTTTTTTAGGTCATCTGAGAAATTTGCTAATAATACGTTTTTCTACCTCTTTTTTTGGTGTTACTTTAATAGATTTGGTGTTTCCCCATAGAAGGGATAGGTACTACAGAGACAAAGTACATGCCATAAGCATTCAGTACAAAAAACCAATTACAATTCTGTAATATAATCAGCAGTAAGGTCTTTAATTATTGTTATTGAACCTTGCAGCTGTAATAGGTTTTCTTTGATTTTTTGGATTCCCTTCAACAGTTTCAATGTTTTCCTTTGGTATTTCTTTTCTTATGTATTATCTAACAACAAATAATGACAAAACTGTCATTCTGACTTTCAAAAAATGCCCCAAAATTCCTGAGCTGTTATACCCAGAAACAGGGAAATATAAGGAGCCTAAATATTAATTTTCAAATATTAGATTCTCTGGGCACAACACTGACTTGGAAATAGAAGTCAGGTTACTGTGGAGTTGTTTGTGAGTGCTGAATTTGTTTTTATTTGTGCTTGAATTTGTTTATGTTGCTTTTGGGTTCTTTCAGTTTGCCTCTGAGACCTGAACTGGCATACTCTATATTTAAAAGAAATACAATAAAAACTATTTAACATCTTTCCCCTGTGTCTGAATTTGTTATTTCCTGCTCATAGGAGAGAATAAATTGTTAATATATATATATATGTTTATATGCTTAAATACATACATGGTGGGAATTTCTGTTGGGAACTATTGGGTTGTTGTGCTCCAACAATGGATGTTTTATCATGGCAAAAAGTTATACACAATATTCAGGAACAAAATTTTAGAGGAACAGTTAAAAAAAATAGCTCAAAGAGGGAACATCAGGAAATAATAGACAAAATTGTCCCTAATTGACCCACGCCCTCTCCTGTGGGTTTTGATCAGATGTGGATCAGATGAAATGGATGTGGGTCTTGATCAGGTGTACAGGCCAATTCCCATCACTTAGGGTTTTCTTTAAATTATGTACCACATATCCTCAGGACTGTTCTTAGGTCCCCATGGACCAGAGAGCAGTACTTTTTTACTATATTAAGAATTTCACTGGGTACAAAAAATTTAAACAGAGTTTCTGGGTTTTCTATTAGCTCCTGGCATGAAGCCAGTGAATCACTGCACCACTGTGTTTCATAAAATAGGGACAGGGGGATTTGCTGTCAAAAACTGGGACAAAAGATGCATCTTGCAGCTTAATAAAATAGCCAGTGGACTGGGAAATGTTCTTGGCTGTTTATACCAGTAATAATTACACACAATGCAGTTAATGGTTTATGTTTTTCTATCCCCAGTAATGTCTGCAGCTCCATATGAATTGTTTCTGTTCCAAAGAATGGAAGCAGATAGCTGAGGCCAGCCCATGTGGGGAAAGCAGCTGTTGAGCTCCAGTGATGTGAGCCCACAGCACTGGCAGCTTTCAGACTCTGTCAGATGAGGTGACCACACCGTGGTAGCTGCTGTACAACCCTCTACTCAGCATGTGTCAGTTTTAAAGACTTTGTACTTCCAGAATTCACATATATCTTTTAATTACATGGACTTCATCCCACAAGACTGGTCCAGAAAACAGGTGACTGATAAGTATATTTATACAGTAAAGCCAGGCTGAAGAAACCAAACCAGTCTGCACAAAAGCATATTATAAGCTAACCCAGTTCACGTGTGTATTCCAGAATATATATTTCTTCTTAAAGAAGGATCTTATGGGATTTATTAAATTACTGATAGCATTTCATTATATTTCTGAAGAAAAAGGAGTATGTTCCTCCATGGTTGAAGAAAATCTAAATGGAGAGATGAGAGGCTATGAAAGGACTACGATAAAACATTCAGTGGTTTAGACTTGCTGGCTTATTCACTTTGTGATGAAAACTTTCCTAATAAACAAAATTGAGAATATCTACAGATTCTTTAGAACACTGAGTATCCAGGTGGCTTAGGAAAGCAGTGCACCAATAGTTTAAGAGCCTGTAGTCACCCTGTCTATTGTGTGTTGCTGAATGTACCTGGTTTTTGTACTTGGTTGTGCAATCTGGCACTGCATTCCCAGCACTGTGTTTTAATTCACCCAAGCAGTGATACTGTGGTGTCTGTCTCATATAATAATGCACACAAAATAAAGTACCTTTGGTGTCACCCCTCCCCATGTGATACTAGGACACTGAGAATGATAACAATGGTAGAAAATAAGCTGTAAAGCAATTTACTTTTCTGCTTCATTTCTTATAATCACACAAGTCTACATGCAATCAAGTATATAATAATGTATAACTTGCCACGCATTAACCTAGAAATATACCATAAATTACACATAAATAAATAAAATAAACCACTGCCGGGAGGGGGTGGAGTGAGAAGTAAAGAGAACATGAAAACATGAAAAGTAAAGAGAACATGAGAAGGAAATCACATTGGATCTCCTCAGAGTTAGTGTCACAGAAAATGAAAATGTGACCTTTGCTGGAAGGTACAATAAAAGCTTAAGGAATCAGAGTGTCAAATTGAGTGCCTTTGAGCAAGAATGGGGGAATCCCGGGCTACTGTGCTGTGCTTATTCCAGTCTGTTTCCAGGGAAATTGTTCCTTCTCTTCCATTACGTCATAGTCACACACTGAAACTGAAGACACATTTCCATTGTTTGGGACATGACAGGAATGATTATCTGCATGTTCTTACAAGAAATTAAAGCCATTTTCAGTGCAGGGCATATCACCTTCCTTAGCGTTTCAAAAAGAATCCCTTCTAAATAAAGACATTGCTTAATAGATTGAATGATGGGGGTGGTGAAGCATCTAATAGTGTGGCAAACTGCCTCGTCACCTCTAACAAATTCAAGACAACATCTAGATGACATTTCTGTGTGATGGATGCATAAAGCTTATTTTCAATCCTCCACCTAGGAAAACCTCACGGATGTTTTGGTCTTACTGCTGTTTTAAAAAGTTAATAAAACTGTGAAGACAGTATAGGAAATAATTCCAGAGATTAATGAGAAATTTTGTGGATAGACAGTAAGCGGGAACAACCCATTTAGTTTGTGAATCATAGGATGGAGAGGCACCTTGTTTACAATAAGTGAACAATTTTATCAGAAGAAAGAACCAGATAATAAACAGCTCTTTTTCCTGGTGAACAGCTAATAGCTGCAAACACATTCAGTGGGAATCAAGGTCTAAATATTTATCGCTGATGGTGGTAAAATACTGGAATAACTGTAATAGCATCAGGAGATTTTCCGTTTCTAGATGACTTTGGGAGTGTGGTTGCTGCCGCCAAGGACTGACTTTAACAGCCTGTCACAAGTTCTGGTAGCATGGGTGAGATGTGTTAAAACTCTGTGGCCATACTGTATGAGCTAATGGTCCCTCTCGGCTTCAGAGTCTATCAACCTATTAATTAGCAGCTAATTAGCAGCTGGTAGCAATAATAGGCTATTATCTTGTAGCAAATCAGCCAGTAGAGGAGCAAGTAATACACACGCTGGCACATTATATGACTAACAGTCATTTTTAACAGTCTTCTGCTATTTAGAATGAATTGACATGAGTCCTCTGAGCCATACAGATGAATAAACAGATTTAGCCACACAGCAGAGTTATCCCAACCTTAGGGACCTCATCTGCCCTTGCCTTGTCTTCAAGTTCTAACACAGACATAAAGGAGAAAAGCTGTGATAATCTTTCCATTAGAAAGCTTTTGGGTTTATTTGATACACAAAATCCATTTTAGTACTTTAAAATTAATAATCAGGAGAGGGTATGGGCCATGCAAAAATTTACATTTAAACAAACATTTAATTTTGTTGTGTGATTTTTTGTAACCTAAAACCATTCTAGGTGTATTGTAACTTAAAAAAAATAGGTCAAAGTTTTGAGTTTCCACATTCTCCTTGGAAACATTAGTAAAAACACTTTAAAAAGTTTTCTCAAAATTACTTGGGGGAGAGCACCATATTGTTCACCCACGCCTGATAACACTTTCTTCCTGTTTGCCTTCTTTAATTAAAGTTAGCTTCTTGATACATCCTGTCAATTGTCATCCTGGAAATCTAGGAACTGAGCCAAGGAAAAGAAATCTTGTCTTAGGTTGCTCCCAAGATCTACATTCTATACTCTTTTCTTTGTCAAAAGGAAGATAGAAACTTCTCAAAAGAGTCACCCTGAAAACCCATGCTGAGTTATGCTCTGGGCAATAAAACAGATTAGTATTACCCTTGTGAGAGTAGCCTTTATGAATGCCCACATTAACAGTCACTTTTTCCATCTGTGGAAAGCAGCATGAATATTTTCCTCACTCCTCACTCATTAACAGACTGTAAGGCAGATGTCCTTCAGAAGCATCAAACTAAATCCACAGTACTGATGTACATTCATTAGCCCCCAGATTTTTTTTTTTTATTCTTCATTTACAGTCTAAATATTCCTACTACAAAAGCTGGCATTTGTATACACAATAGCCCTGAATTTTATGCATGGACCAAGCCAGACACATTGGTGTATCTTCATCATCTATCCTGTGCAACAATATTTTTCTATATGAAAAAGGAAAGAAACAGTGAAAAGATAACAAAGTCATTTGTTCTGGGTCCTGGACCTATTGTTTTCTTATAGATATTACAGATAGTACACCTTTGCAATCCTTCTGTTAGTATGAAGAGGAAGTGTTAAAAATAAAGCAAAAAAATCCATTATAGAGGCCACAAAGAGACTTGTAAAGGGATTAAAACACAATTGGAAATGTTCTGAGCACAAGGAGGGTTGCCTCAAGTCATATAAGGTCTCTGACCTACAGCAAGTGACAAGGCAGTAATAAAACCTGTTTGGTGGGAAGTACTTTTGATCTCTGACATTAGTTACCTGGAAGATGTGGCAGAAGTTTATTGCTTTGTCCCATGTAGTTATAAATACTTAAGACAATAGCAAAGAATCAGCAGAAAGTTATTCTTCATTGAGTGCATATATACATCATTAATGTGCCTTTCCTCATAATATTTAGTCTCTCCTATAACACCTCAAACTTGCAAGTTCTAGGAGGCTCTAGCCTCTCCATAGTTAGACAAAACAGGTTCCTTGGCTGCTTGTACAGATTTCTCAGCTCCTTGCAAGCACATAGTTGCTTTAGTTGTGTGATGTGTCTGTTAAGTGTTTTACTGGATTTGTCCAGTAGACATACCCATAATGAAGACTTTGATTCCTTCTTTGTTGTCTGAAAAGAAAAAAAAATACGTGAACAACCACAATGCATAGTCTTTCATAAATCCATACTCTACTCAGATGTGGAAGGTTCAAATTAAAGGCTCTGGGCAGTCCTGCCTGTCTCCCTATTAATGCTCCTACTGAGCCTGATGGCTTGTTTCCCACAGTGAGAGAGTAAAGGCAAAGTGTGGGAGGAAAAAAAGGAAAGTTAGAAAGAGGTGTTTCAATTCTCTCAGATAAGGACTGAATAAAGGAAAAGAGAATATTTCAAAAACAAAAGAGATGGAAGAAATGAAGAGAGAGATGAAAAACGAAACATGATATGACAGTAAAGAAGTAAATGTATTATTACCGCACATCCATTTTTATTACATGCAGTTGCCATCATCAGAGTGATTTAAGGAAGAAGAAAACCAGATTTCTAACTTTAGCTAAGAAAGATTGCCTTGCACTATTGTTAATACCAATAGAGTTCAGTTTCAGTTGTGCTGAAAAATGGCGTGAGGAGAATATAAAGAGTGAAATTCTGAAAAAAACCACAACACACATAGAAGCCTCACAAAATTAATTGCTGCACAGCATGAAAATCTTGGGCTAGAATATCTAGGAGATAGACTGGAGAGATACCAAATTTGTGAACACAATTACTCCAGGGTGAAAATGTCAGAGCCTATTGCACTAAAATAAAAATTCCATTGGTTATGACAAATAACCACCAATTGAATCAGAAATATTCTATTATCCTACTGTATAAACATTACATTCATTTCATCACTTGAATGTGTAATCACTGCTCTTGTTTACATAGCTTGTGCTGGGCAGAATGTGATTTTTTTTTTCCCAAAATATAAAGCACTACAGACTTATTAAATCCTAGCTATAAACACTTTCTTGAGGAATAAGAACAAGCTGCTTTGAAAGGCTGGAATAGCTGTTGGCTCACCCAAAGTGATTTGTAGGGAGCGAGGGAACATGCCCAGAATGTGACATTGCACAGAGAACAGCCCCTGCCTCTGCAGCTGAGCCAGGCTGAGTGGAGCTGCAGATCACACCGTGGGCAGGGCTGGGCAGCCCAGCCACACTCTCCTGCTTCCTCCCAAAACTTCAGAGGTGAGCTCTACCTGAGCAATAGCCTTGTTCATGAGGCACCATTTCCCTGGAACTGTAACAGCCATTTCTATTTGGGCACGGCTTCATTAATCCCAGCAAATACATAATTTTGATTATTTATTGTTGCAGCAGTGGCTGGTGGCTGGGAGCTGAGCAAGCTGCAATTCCAAAGTAGGCAACATAAACTTCTCCAATGAGAGAGAAGGTCTGCACTATTTCTGCCTCTTTCCCAATAACCAGGACAGAGTAAGCTTTGGGTGGCATGACAGGGAAAAGGCCATTTTCTGGCTTTCAATCATATTATAATTTCATCTGACTCTGATTCACTCCTCTTCTTGTAATGCAAGAGGTAGTAAAGGAAACAAGAAGAGCTATTCCCAAGGTCAAACTATAAATCCATGACAGACTTTGGAATAGCAAGCAGCCTCCAGCCTGTTGATTTGTGCTCACAAAGCAAGACTGTGCAGGACATTCATATTTTCCTTTCATCATGAGCTTCCTGGAATATTCAGTTTCCTGCACTTGCAGTGTTGTATATCTTAACAAAGACACCTTCTGTGGTTACTGTCAATTTTGTCAAGCATCAACCTCTGTCTGAGCACACACGGATTACCATGATTGAGTGAGCTCTGTCAGGAGCGTGGTAGAGGCTTCATCTCTGGCACTGAGATGCAAGTTCTTTTCCCCCTACTTTGTGTTCTATCTTTAGACTTTGCAATTAAAAAGCCAAAATAGAGAAATGGACAAGGAGATCATTTATGCAATTACCTTACATTCTAAAGCCTCATTATTATGTACAATATAAACTGAGATTGTTAATATAATTTAATATTCAAGTGGTTTTGCCTTAGGAATATCATAAATTTCCTTTGATCATGGCAAATTATGCACCTTTGCCATGAGCATTTGCACTAAAATAAATCATGTAGTGCTATGTGAAAGCAATGTAAAACGCAGAGTATCACATCAACAGGCTTTGACAAAGCCATGTGCTCTTGTTGTTACTGCTGAAGTGTGAGGGGTGACACACCCCCATTCTCAGTCCTGGCCTGTCATTTACCTGCAGGGCTTGCTCTAGGGCTTGGTGCTCTTATCTCCAAGAAGTGATAACAATGCTAGTGGTTCAGGACTTAATGAATTTAGAAGTCCTTTGGAGCCTCTTGGATAACAGAGACCACAGTTCAAAGTGTTGTTACAAAATCCCCTAGTGCCAGCTCCACTGGGGAGATTATCTGAAAAACCTTTTTTCCTGCCCGGTCTGTTGTAGAGTAGAGGCAGAGCTTTCAAAGAGTGGATCCAGCAGGTGAAAGAACTAGAGAAGGGCTTTGCAGTGGGATTGAAGAAAGCAAAGTGCCCTACTAGCTCAGCAGCCTTTGCAGCCTCTTCAAAGAAGAGCAGGAGTCATCTCAGACACGTGGATAGGTCCCTATCCACCTGACTGGAGCAGTGTCAAGACACAAGTACAAAATGATAAGCCAGGACAGGCCTTTGGAAGAGTCAAATTAAAGCAATGAGTCGGGACTAGAGACTGGTGCGGAAGGCAGAAATGTTACAGAAGGATTTGTAATGCTGTTACTTTAGCCACAAACTCTCCCCTTAAGACAAACAAACAAACAAACAGAAGTAGAGGAAGCAAAGAGACAACACCCTTTCTCAAAAATTCATGCACACTCTTGGAGCCTTTCAGTCTGACCGAGGTTACCTGGCTCACTGTTTTTGTCCAGAGGGCAGATGACTTTGCATGGGCTGTGCACTTTTTCCTGATCAGAGCACATAAACCACAACCTCCTGAGGAAACATTGTCCTGGCAAGGCATGAGCAGCTCCCTGTCCCCTCCAGAAGCCGTGGGGGAAACGAGCTGTCTGCCCTGCACACAAGAAATGACTCATCCCCCAGTGACTGATGGAGGCAGTCAGGTCACTGCACTGGGAAATCTGGGTTTCAAAGCTTCAAAGAGTATTTTAGCTTATGAGTTGGTTTATACCATATTAGTCCCTGATAACTTACTAGGCTGTGGTATGCCCTTGATAGAGTTATTCAATAGCTTTAATAATAGATTCCCTGGGTCAGATATCACTTCAATATGTGTAAAACTTGACTAATTCACATGAAAAACAATGACAATAAAGCATCCACCTTATAGCAAATTAGCTGCAATTAGAATCAGGGCTTATCTGTTTGTTTGTCCTCTGAAGGATAGTTAAAACTTTGTGAACAGAGATAAACATTGTAATGTACCAATAATGTTTTCCTTTTGGCTTTTTTTTTGCCCCCTAGTAGGCTAATAGTTTGAACCCCAGAGAAATACAACAATCTCCAACAGAGCACAGTATTGCAGAGTCTAAAAGTAGACAGATCTTTAGCAGAAGCTGCAGGGGATATTTTAAAGGACTTGTACTCAAACGTGCCTAGAGCCCTGGGAGTAGCACAGGATCTTTACTGATCACTAAGGTAAAGGGACTTTCATTTTGCTCCTCTCCCCTCCAGCAGCAGAGTTGTTTCTCATGATAGGCTAAAGACCCAAGGTAGGGCTTTTAGAAGTCTCTTTGGGTCAGATCCACAAAGAAGTTTGGATTTCACACTCCTAAGCTACCTTTTGTTACTTACTGTGAATTGCTCTGGGCTGTCCATCATATAAATGGCCTTATTAAACCTTTCATATGTGTAGCTTGTCACATAGTAGAAGACTGTGGGTTTCTTTTGATGAGCTGGAAAACAGAAAGCAGAGTTGTTCTCTGTGTGCAAATCTTCCTGATGGAAAATATTCTTTACTCCCCTCTCTTCCACTCCCAGATGATGGAAAACTGTCTGTCACAAGGTAACTGACTCTGGGTGACTGGTGACCGTAGTTCATCTCAGCTTGCTCCCTTGGAGCCAAACTGGGGAGAGAGGGACTGCATAGTGGGTGAAAAACTGGTTGAATTGTTCAAATGGTACAACAGTTCAAAGTCTAAAGGATGTAGTGTTTTTCCTTAAATGTCATAGGACAGTGATATTTCATATCTTCATTAACAACCTGCTTGATAGGTGAGAACACACCCTCAGCCAAATCCCAGGTAATATTTCATTAGGCAGGGGAGAGGGAGCTGCAGAAAGCCTGGAGGGTAGGGCTGCTGTTGGGAGAGGTCACAGAGAGGTAGGACAGTGGGGATTCCAGGAAGTTAAAAAATCTGAAACACGATGTCCTGCACCAGGAGATAAAACCCCCATGCAACAATGCAAGCAGGTTATTGGGCTGGACAAGGAACAGTTCTGCAGTAAAGGGCACAGCAATGCCTGTGGGCAGCAAAATTAATATTTCTCAGCAAGGCATCCTTATAGCAGCCAAGGCTGAATATTGGTCTGGGTTAATAGTGGACATAAAGAGCAAATCCAAGGAATTCATTTTTCTGCTACTTGGCAATAGGTTAAATTGTCCTCTGGAGTAGCATCTGGTTGTGGGCCACTCACTCAAAGGAGATATGGACACGTTGATGCAAACTGAGGAGAGAGATGAATCAGTCAACCTGCACAAGGGGAGGTTAAGAAAAGAGCTGCATATTGTTTTCAACAGGAGTTTGGCAGTCAATGCTTTCAGCAAAAGAAACAGCCAGACTTCAGGGTGCAGAAAAGGAACAAGAGCCACAAGCTGCAGCAATAGGAATTTCACTTTTTGAGAAAACCTACCATGGCAGCAGCTCCTACCAGAGTGCCAAGAGGCGCTGGATTATGCTTCCATGTGGATTTTTGGAATTTAGCTAAACAACACCCCAAGCGAGCTTTTCTAACTTTGAGCCTTGTTTGGAGCAGAAGCCTTCTAAAGGGCTCTTCCAAGCAGAATTATTCAGTAAATAGATATATTTCTGTCCTTTTAATCTGTTTTTTTTTATCTCAACCAGTTCAAAGCTTGCAAGGTAAAATACTACCATGAACAGAGACAACTGTAAGAACTAATTACATACCCAGAACACAAGCTACATTTCAAAATCAAAAGATAATTAAGGCAGGTAACTCAGAAGATATAGTTTGACAACATGGCCCTGCCACAAGACATGTCTTACATCATTAAAGGCAGGCATTTATTGTAAAGCAGGTGTAAGGTGAAGAGTGTCTGGAGGCTGAACAGTCCTATCCTAAAATAAATGTCTAAATGAGAGGAGCCTAATTCCATGCACAGAAGAGGGAACCTTGATAGGTAGCCCCTATTTTTCACTTCAGAAGTAGGTAGCTCTGCAGCAGTACTACAAAGATAAATTTCACTGTAATAGCAGTAAAGTGGTTCACGAAAAAGTGAGTAAACCTACCAAGCTGTTGCTCCCAAACAAGCAGTGAGAAGTCCTGTTTTCTATATATATTGTTAAATTAAACATGGCTGAGCTGTATTCCTCGGTATTTACCCTTGATTGCACTATTGATTTGACGTTGGTTGCCAAAGAAGCTTAATAATGATCTGAAGTATTTATCACCAGGATTGAGTGAAATGAGCTCACTAGCTTTGTTCCAAACCTGGTTCATAACACACAGGTTCTACTCATTCTAATTTATATTATTTGCATTATTGGCAGTTCTCCCAACAATACTGTATTAAGCTAAGAATTGCAAGTGAGCATGTATTTGTTTTACTATCACTGAGGCAATTACTCATTGCAAGGAAAGCTTTGCTTTCTCAGTTTAGATATGACTGTGGTCTAAAGACCCTTTCAAAAAAACACGAAGAATCCATTCCAAGTTGAACTGTGAAATTTACTACTAGGCAGAATTTCAGAGCCAGAAGCTAAGGGTTTGATTCATGAATGTAAGCCAAAAAAGGATGCCTTTATATTGAATCTGTCAAATGTATTCATGCTTGTTAACACCATATAAATCTTATTTAATAGGTTTTCTAATTCTTGTTTCTCTTTTTTAATTTTTTTTTGTTTAATCCTCTGTCACAGTCTGAACCACCACCTGTAAGGTGACAGCAAAGAAAAATAACTCTGGGAGCTGAGAAATTACCATAAACATCTACTCACTTTACAGAACCTCAGCATTCAGGGTGAGTTTGGACTGAGAAGTTTTCATTTGGAGACAAACGTGAGTTCCCTGGTCAAGAAAAGCATCTTCTAGAAAATTTTACAAGTGCCTTCATCTTTGCTGCCTCCTCCCACAATATACCTAACTGTGGCTTACAGCTGTCTCAGGACCTCCAGAATGAGTGGTCAGAGTACTTCCCCACAGCCAGGGCTTGGAAAGCTGCCTGAAGCTGTGCACTGATGAATAACTAAATCAGGAATTCTAACACTCCTGATTGTTTGTTTCCCTTTCACTCCCCCCCTGCACTCTCCCTTCTGTGTAAGCACAATATTATTTAATCAGCAACTAGTTTGCCTTGGTTTTCTTTTTATAATACATCAGCCTTCCTGAGCAAAGCAGAGGTAACAGATGAGTGTACTAATTGGAGATGTCAGGGCACTGGGGATTTCATTAATGACTGAGAAATGGACTGAGAAACATCAAACACTTCCTCTCGCCTCATCGTGTGCCTTATCTGTGGAAAAATGAAAAGCTGGTTAAGCCCTTTTGTATTTTAATATAGATTGTAAGTGGGTACCAAAGGAGGTATCCTATCAGATAAAGGTACATGAAAACTAAGTTTATTTTGTCAAACAAAGTAGTAAAATAGAACCAAAAACAACCCACGAAAGTGCTTTATTCTAAGATCTAATTTTTCTCAGCCACAAATAACCAAAATATCTCTAGAGAAGAAATCAACACATTTATCTGCAAAGAATATGTTTTAATTCTTTAAACCTTTATAGTCTCTTGACCATTCACATAATGAAGGTAGGAATAGAGGATTTTATACAGCTCTGCTGAAGCAGTGAACTAGGAGGCAGGACTCATAAGTCCATGATCTCCACTGCTATCTGACTCAGCAGAACACCACTCTATTCATAAATCACCACTCTTCCCTTGGTAATAGTAAAAGTTTGATTCTCCACACTCCTTTCTGTAAAGTGTTTAGATGTTTGAAGAGGAAAAGCATTACACAGGCTGAAACTGATTTCTTTTCTTGAAATATATCAATTGGACAAAAGTTCTCTCAAGCCATATAGAATTTCAGACAAGTGTGAATGAAAGAGATTTCACCCACCATTTCTCACTGGCAGAGCTGCTCCCTTTCATCTCAATAATGGATTTCAGGTGGCTGCCTGGACAATCAGCTCACTGAGACAAGCAGGTGGGTGGCCAGAACGAAGTTCCCTGTGAATAAGGACAGGTCCTCCAAGTCCCTGTTGCCAGCTGTGCACATTAACTTGAGTGTCTTGGCATGGTTTGCTCTCAGTGCTCTCAGCCTTGAGCAGGAGATGAGCTCTCAATGAGCTTTATTTCATCTGCACAATGCAAGGTATGGTTGAGTGCTCTCTGAAGGATCTGCTTCCCACTCTGCCACGTTGCTGTCAATCCTTATTAATAGAATATGTATTTTCACTCTAGTATGTCCAGCAGGTTCTAAGCAGGACCAATGCTCTTTTCTATCCAACATACAGAATGAACACCTGTAAATTTAGAGATTTAATATGAAATTTTGCTCAGAACTAGAGCTTCTATAAAGTTTAGTTTAGACAACCCTGGAAACGTCATTATTGTGGGCATTTCTTTGTCATCAACATGACCCAAAATTATTAACTCACTATAAAATTAGTTGGAAAATGAAAACCTTTTTATTTTTCATAAAGGTCTGTCTAAAATCCAGAGGAAGTTTAGTAACTAGAATTCATCTTCTAATGTTTTGTTTTGATCATTTCTAGTTGAAATTACTTCTTGGATGCTGTTTTAACACGGGATGGTGCAAAGAACTTGACTGAAGTGACTCAACCAGATGATAAATTTGCTTCCAACTTTAGGATGCATTAGATTTGTTCTCTGAAAATGACCATTGAAAATTCCTGCTAAGAGTATTACTGACCACTTTTTAAGCATCAGGCTTCTCTCCAGAGAACTATTAAAACTTTACCTCAATTATTAAACCTTTTCACTCTGGGGTAGCATAAGAGATTTTGTCCCAAACTTTACTGAGATAAGTCTCACAGAATTTCATTTTTCCAAAGGGAAAATTTAGAGATTAACTAATTATTTTCTGCCGTGAAATAATAAACATTTTTAAAATGAAATGTTTCTCAACTGAAAGTAAATTTCCTTGGGGAAAAATATTAATTTCTAACTTGAGATTCTTCAGTGAAAAGAAGGAAAATGTAATAATACATTTGCCTTCCAAAAATACAGAAAAAATACCTATCTTTTTAAAAAGTTGCATTATTTAATGTAATTCTTTCAAAACTATGCCTGTTCACTGCCTGGTTTAATGAGAAAAACCAAGATTTTTTTCTACACAGGTTTTGTTACTGAACTGATTAAACCATATCGTTAAAATCAGTTAAAATTCCCTCAGCTCTAAATTGTGGAATCTTGTCACCATTGAACAATATTTTTGCTTGTAGTGTTGGGGTTTTTTTCAGCCTGTTTTCTTAGTTATAGTTCCAGCTTTCACACTTAGTTAATAACGACTACATTAAGATTTATAGAAAGATTAATATTTATTTTGATGAGTCTTCTATGAATTTTTTCTCCTAAGCATAACTTAAATATGTAAGATATTCAACTGAGATAAAGAGAGCAGAAAAAAAGTCACATATCATTGAACAGTTTATCACCATGGAAAATATCACAAAATAGCCCATAATTGTGGAAAATCAAATATAAGTGAGCCCATAAAGATAACTTCTTTCTTTCAACATGCATTTAGGGAAGAAAAAAAAAACAACAAAAACCACATGAGCTGAAAAATATGTTAATACTGTAATTCAGCAAGGTTGAACTTTATAAGGCACATGATTAAAACTTTCAGGGAGTCTAAGCAAAGCTATGATTTTATCCATATCGAATAAAAGTATGTAATAAAACCACATAAAATAAGAACACTAATTTTGATACACTGGCAAGCCCATGAGTGTATCTATACAAGTTCCTTTATTAACAATTCAGGCTTCTTTTAGTAGTTCAGTAATACATTATGGTTTCAGATGAAAATCATGCTGCAAAGAAAAAACATCATTGTAAGCTACAAAATCAATAATTTCTAACATAAATGAGGGAATTACTTTGACTTGCAGCCCTCTACACCTGTCATTCTCAGGGTTAATGGTTATGGGGAGCATCTTTTCTGTATGCAAATTCAGTCAGGCTATATAAAACATTTGGATCCAAAAGTTCAGCCCCACCCCACGCTCTGCATAGTATCAGGAATTAAAGCACTGAGTTCTTCTCTTCTTTGTCTTTCATGATGCATTTATAGACCCCAGAAAAGTAGAGAAAAGTCTCTACTCCTCACTTCAGATATAACTTCATCCTAACTGTGGCTTTCTTCACAAAAGGTGTTCCCAGCCATCTGCTCACAAGGAACATTGCCAGCTGCCAAATTTAGTTGGGTTTTGTTGCTTTAATTCATTTTCAAAAACTTCAGATTTCCAAATCTGGCAGCAGATGCAGAGTAACAAATTGGTGTCTGTCAGCCCACTATTCCCTGATGAGAGCCTGTGAGCATGCTGATTATACATATGCAGCTAATTAGGAGCATGGTTAGGATAAGTTAATGGATTGATTTACCTCTGTATCCAGTTGAGAGGCAACCTCAGGAGCACACAGTCCAGCAGACACTGCTCCACGATCTCGCACTTCCTGATTCTTGCTTGCTGAGCTGGAGAAGCCAGGCTTCCCTTCTCCTGGGGCACAGATTGCCTCCTGGAAGCTGTGAAAGGGGAAAGGTATTTCAGCAAGGAAAGGGATAGTAAACAGCCCTCTTCTCCAGACAGGAAGGGGTGGCTGTTGTTAAGTGTAAAGACCATTTTGTGGCTTTGGTTTTTTGTCACAAAGTGCTAAAGGCCCCTGGCACTGTTTTAATTGCCCATGTGGTTGAACATAAGCAGCAAACTTTTGAAAGACTGTGGAAGCCAAATCTTCCTTTACAGGGACTGTTTACTCTGTGGTGCCAACTCTGTCACACCAGTGATCCTTATTTCAGCCTAGTGATGAATGAGGTCCCTACTCAGGGCTGGTACCCTTGGTGATCCATAATGGTGCTTCGGGGGGCAAACTGTCTTTCAGAATGAAGGCAATTCCAGAGTAGGTCAGATCGGCTACATACAAAGGGAGTCTGTTTTCTGCACTGACAGAATTCTAGAGAGACCTTCAGAGGTAACTGCACTTGCAGACCCCAAACCATTCTCCCCTCTTAGCTCTGTGCCACAGAAATGAAGTCCCACAGAGGAGGGACCACCATGGGAGAGAAGTCTGGGAAGTAATTTTACTGGACTCTAGGAGCCTGGCAGGCAGATCCTCAAGTGTACTTGGTAAATTTATCACAAGGCACAGAATGAATATTCTTCTTATACAGCCAAGAGTGGAAAATCCAGCTGTGTTATCTTTCACATACACTCAGCCATTCTCTCAACATACAGTTCTAGTAGGAAATTGAGGAATCAAACATATAATTGTGTGTATTGTACAATGTGTACACACACACACATGAAATCACATGTGCATAGAGAGGACACAACCTGCTGGCTTGGTTTTCCATTTCTCACCAATAACTTTCTAAATGCTTAATCAATTCTATTCAAGTTTGTCAGACAAAAAGGGATCCCATTGCCTTTTCATAAGTAACAGCAAAACTTTGTAGAAAAGCATCTCTCAGGTCTCTAATCAATACAGGTTGTTAGTAAATCAAGTGGTACAACTCTGGTGGGACCCAGTCTTTGTTCTACCTGTCACAAAAGTGTTTCTCGTGATCTGGCATTGCTCACTGTTGGGAGACCAGGTTCAATGATCAGAGATCCAGTCTAATCTGGTATCCAATATGGGTTTATCAAGCATTGCCTCATGTAATCTCAGTTCAGTTCCTTGTACTTTGAATGGGGAAAAGCAGCAAAAGGAGCTGTGATTTCACAAATCACGTTGGGTCTCTAAGAGCAAACTCTTCCTGCAAATGAATGAAATCATTATCAGATGATGCAGGCTGCAGAATTGAATCTGCCTTTTTCCCCCCAGGCATTGTCAGTTTCCAATCAATGTTCCGTCTGATGGGCAAGGCCTGACAGAACAGTGTTGTGGGTCCTTCAAAGCTGAATGCTTCTGCAAAGCATTGCTAAAGCAATGGCACAGGAATAAAAACACAATCTCAGATGTGTTGCACATTAAATGCCCTTCATTAAATATTTACTGAGAGAATAGACTTGCTGTTTCTAGTTTTACTATAGAACAGTGCTAATGTATACATTTGGTGGACACATTCTACACCGTGATCTGTTTAGTGGAGGTAGAGTTGTGCATGTGCTAACAATCAACACGTAAGTATTGCACTGAAATACAATGTATTAGCAACATATTTTAAAGAATTTAAACTATTAGAAGGACTGCAGCGTGATTAGAAGACCAGTTTGCAGAATGATTTAGGGAAATGCCTTCATCAGAAAATTTGTTAACTGAAGACCTGAAATACACCCTTAACTGCTTTATTCAGCCAGGTCTTCTACAGAGTATTTGCCTGTCTCAAAGTATCAGATGCAACACAGAGTTAATTGAATTTTTTGTAGGCTTCACATTAAATTTGTGCTAAAGGACATTGCTGAATCAGGGATTTAATGGGCAAACAGTTAAACAAAGGAATCATGTGCATGGCTTGAGCCAGGAAGCAGGAGGCAGGAATCCAGTTTTTTTCACAGCTCTGCCTTTGGGAAAGTTAGATTAATCTTTATACTTGTAATAGGTTTTGAGCTTTCTGTAATATACCTTAGGCATCCCAGATATAATTAGAAATAGTAATCTAATGTCAGTCTCGTGCTTATTGTACTTAGCAATTGTGGGATTTAGTTAATTAGTACATTTCATGTGCTTTGGGGTCCTTGGACAATGAAGGTCATGTACCTACTTAGATAGATGTTTGGAAAGATGTAGGCTATTATTATTCAAATGAACTTGAAGTTTTATCAGTCAGTTATAGAGGACTGAGGCTCAGATAACCACTCCAGCTCTTAGTGTGGCCATCAGTTCTTAGAGAAGACAGATTCAACATTGTCACTACCAAAATTACTATTAAAAAAAAAGGAAGAAGAAGGAGGGGAAACATTACATATATAGAGGACTCATTTGAAAGTTAGGACAAGCAGTGCTGAAAACAATGAGGGAAAGACAGCCAGGACTTGCTTGTGACAGGTCCTGGACATAGATTTTTTGGTGCCTTGAGAACACAGCTAAAGCTCTGCCCACCATTTTGGACATCTGTAAGGATTTGCTTTTCTGTTACCTCTTGATCTTCTAGAGCATGAAAGCAAACATTTCCACTTTTAGCACAATGAGTTATCGTGCAAGAATCCCCATCTCATATTTATATGGCCACTTATTTTGAGATTTCCCTTGTGAGTTCTCAGTCAGATGTGGTTCACATCAACCATCATATTCAGTAGTGATGGTGAGGAGTGAGATGGCAGACAGACACACTGGAGAGACCTTCTTTTCCTCAAAGAAAGTAGTGAAGGAAATCTATTAACCTTTTCCCACTTTATCCATCTGTGTTTCAAATCTCTTTGTCCTTTGAATGACTATTTAGTTTTACAATAAAATGTCATATGCACTTGGTTCGGTTCCAATATTCAGATTTTATGTTAAAAGCAACAGCAAAAACAACCAAAATATTAAGGAAGGACTTTCAGGGGGACAGAAACACCCATAACATTTGCTTTCGCAGTTTATAAGCCACACTGGTTGCAAAGTCAAATAGTGGAACAGGTCAGCAAGAAAAAAAGGTAACCAGCCAGCACTGTTCTTCCCTTCAGGAAAAATATCTTTAATGATAATTAAATGTGTGCAGGAGTTCATGTGGGTCCATCTTAATTTTGATGCAAAGGATAAAGATTACAAGATGCAAAATAAATGAAGGAATCAAATGTTGATGAGAAAGCAGAAACAAATCCAATTCTTTGATTTTTTTTTCTATTTTTTGCTACTTGAGCCTTGGTCAAGTGGCTAAGAGCTGTGGCTTCTCCATATTAGTAGTCTACTTAAGCGCATCAATTTCTAGATTTTAGGATTGGAATGATCCATTATTATTATCATCCAGTGTGACCTGTAGAACACAAGCCAGATAATTCAGGCTGATAATTTCTGCAGTTCAATCAGCTGCTTATTGACTTGATCTTCCAAAATGCTGAGCTTTCTGGCACCGGTTGGGTCAAGCATTTCAAAGTGACTCTTGTTGAGGAGACAAGATGGCTCCTCACAGCATAAAACTACCCACAGAGGTGTCCTATGTCAACAGAGCCTGAAGCAGTTTTTTAATAAAGAATTTAATCCTCCCTGGTGGTAGGAAGGTGGCTGAGGTGACAGACCCATAACCAAGGCAGATGAGAGTGAACATAGACTCACCAAACACCAACAGGATCCTCTTAGGAGTATCCAGAACACAAACTCTGTTTTTCTTCGAATGTTACTTTGTTGGGATCAAACCAGGGTTTAGCAACGCGTTGATCAGTGACACTGTAGAGAGAAATATTCCTAAACCCTGGAGAAGACATCTTGGACGATTCCAAGGACTTTGAAGCTCACCAAAACTCCAGCCTCCTTATTGTGGAAAGGGAAATTTCAACAAAATTCCATTTAATTAAAGCTTTGAATTTAATTCTAATGCAGACATAAAACAAAGGTGAAGTCTCTCAAGTAAGTTTAGAAGCAAAACACCAGACTCCTGAGGAAGCACATTCCTTGTTTCCTTTCTTCTCTGGCCTTTAAAATGGGTTGTAATACTCACTTACAGCTCTCTGGGACTGTACCTCTTGCTTTCTTTGAGCACTTTTACAAAAGCAAGAAAGGAAAAATTACTTGTCATTCTTTAATCCTTGAGTTCAACAGACAATCTGGGATTCCAGTCTGAAATGTCAAACTGCTTACGTCCACTGCAGAACAAAGTTGAATTTTCAAATCTTTTATTTATTTATCTATTTGTCTGGGTCAAAAGTTATCCTAGCACCTGTCATGTTCCTTCTTAAAGCCCTTTGGTGAAAGGACTTTGAAGCAGTGCTCATAAATCTCATTCTTAATAAGCATTCCTTTGAGGTGAAAAAAAAAAAAAGAGACAAAGCTCACTGTTTTTCAGTGTTCATTAGATTTTCGTATCTGGAATAAGCAGGAGGCTTTAAAAGGAACAAAAAGAAATCAGCAACTTCAATTGCCTGCAATAACTTCAGTACCATGCCTAGATCTGCATTCAGTTTCCATCCTAACACAACACCCTTATGTGTTCAGTGAATAAGAACCCACGGAATACCTGTGAATCAGCTGTAATTTTTATCCATCAGAAGTGTCATGGTATGTGCATGTAATGGCCTGAGTTCAACTTCTTCACTTGCCCAAAGGCTGGTAGCCTCTCCCTGAAAATCATTTAGGGTCCCTGTATAATTGAGAGTTTCCAATTTGCTTATAGAATGGGCGTGTCCCTCCTTGAATATCTGATTTCTCTGAACTCCACAGGAAAGTCAAAGCCACACTCAAGACTCGAGAGCTAGTAGGTTGATTCCCTATTCCTTTGAAAAACCTCAGAATTGTGTTCAGTTTCTGCTAAAAAAATGGCCTAAAACCCTACCAAATGAACTGTTTTTCTTTTTCTTCACTATTTTGAAATCACTTGATATAAAACATAGATCCAGTTTACATTTCTGAACATGAATGTCACCTATGATAAAATATGAAGAAATGTACCATTACTTCAGCATTCCTACTTTAAAATTTGAAGAAGTTTCATTTTAAAAAGGTAAAAACTTTTTGTGTAATCCTCATACTGTAATCAGTATGTCATAATTTCATTTTACTTGAGTATTTAAGTATGATTTAATTATTTTTAAAGGATATATTAACATATATTTTCGAAAACTTAAAAGTTCAGAATTTTTAAGTGTTTAGAAAAAAATATTTTTTTTACAATTATCCTCATTTCAGCTTTTCATTTTGAACAGAATATCAGACATTGCTGAAAGAATCATGGTTTTCAGACCAGACTTCATACATTGTGGGTAGCACTGCTCAGATTTCAGAGACTGGTATGAAAACGGGTTCTTGTCATCTGTGCATTTAGCATCATCTCTTTCTTTAGGCTCATAACAAGCCAGGCACAGCCTTACTTCCACTGTGGTCTGAGGATGCAGCTGTGTTTGCAGCAGCAGAGGGTGAGCAGTGCCAAGCCCGTGGCACTGATTGCCCATCCGTGGGTGTCAATAACCCTGTGTGGTCTGTGCATCTCAACGTGTTCATCACCCCAAAATCGGGGTGGAAGACCTGCTCAGCAGATGGGAACCTGTCAGTTCTATTTCACTAAACTGCTTTCTTGTGTGGCGGATCCTTCAAGGCATTCCTTTTCTCTAAATACCCACCCTCTTCAGCAAAATCACAGGGTGAGTCAGAAAGGAAACAAAGTCTTTGTTGATTCCTGTAGTAAATGCCAATTGTTCCTGAGAGGATGGCTCCCTGCTCAGGAGCCAAGCATCTCCTAATATCCTGCTTACCTTGAATGCCAGAAAGGGAGAGGAAAACTAAAAAGTCTAATATTTGAGAGTTCAGACTAAATGGGAGTTTAACACCATGAATTTTATAGCCTATTTCTTTTCCTTGTCACTGTAATGGTCAGTGGCCTTCCATAACTGTACAAGGGAAAAAATATCCTAAAAGAAAAAGTACCTAAGGTCTCATCATTTTTTTTAGGGCTGATTCAATTCTCCGTCAGCACGGGCTCTGTACTTACTGTTATGCAGCTGAGCCAAGGATGGCAAAGATGGAGGTAACAAGAAGCTGAAGGGAACCAGTCAGTAATGGCTCAGGTGTGTTTTCTGCATTAGCTACAGCATAAAGTAACCTTCTTCCCATGTCTGCATTGCAGAGGGAAGACACATCAAAGATGGTTTAAAAACAAAACTGACAGCAAAACCAAGGAGCACCTGACTGCTCCCTGAGTAGCAATTGCTGGGCTCTGTCCTTTTACAGCTGTGCTGCAACACTACCCTCAACTACAGAGGTTAACACTAGCTGAAATCCTTCTGACCTAAACAACAAATTTAAGAGGAATTGGTTATTTGCAGTATATTGCAACAGCTGCACTGTAGCTGGACCCAGATATTTCTCTGTCTCTTCACCCTCTCTCCTCACTGAAGCTGGTCCTTGCCCCTTTTGTATGTCAGGCTCTGGTAAGGATCCTGCCTGGAGAGTTGGGGTTGCATCTCAGGGTGATCCATCCAAAGATGGGAAATAATGTATATAAAGCAAGACTCCCTGCTTTTCACCTTTTTCTGCTGAGCAAAAACGTCAAGAAAAGCTTCAGGCAGGCACATAACACGTGTGCCATCAGGCAGCGCTAAGCTGCCATCCTCTTCTCAAGTGTTAGGAATGATAGCGGCAGAGCTGCCACATTCCCAACCAGGCAGTCTCGGGGTGAGTTAATTCTGCTGCATCCTTCCCACCACAGCAGTAACAGGAGCAGTGCTGCTCTGGCAGATTCCCAGAGTTCATTTCTTGATGAGACAGAGAAGGCAGCTCTTGTGTCAAGTCCTGTAGAACCTGGCAGGACTCTGTGTACTTCACATCAGCGGATTATATCCCTAGCTTTTCTTTATTTTCATAAACAAGTACTATGTATTTCTTTTTGTCAGGAAGCCTCACAGCATTTTACTCAAAACATGAATGTAGAAAGTAACTTACAAGACATGTCCCACATTTCTGGACAAGGAATCAGAAGAGAAAAAGTAACATTCCTCCTCTGACAAGTGTTAGTCTTGTGCAGCTGCCTGTTTTTTTTTCCTGAAAAACCATGCTGGGATTTTTCATGGAATCAGTGCTCTGACTTCAGGAAATAAGTCATGAATACAAGATGCCTGTGGCTCTATGGAACTTTGCTACCAAATCTGCTTTCCCTTCAGGCTACCAGAACCTCATCAAACCCAGCACAACGAAGGCTGCAATCAGAAGAGGCAAGTTTCCTCTTGCAGCTGTTTGTTCACTCCTTGTGGTGGCCACATGTGACACATAACCATGCTGGATCGAGACACTGCCACAACACATACCATAGCATATACTACAGCACATACCACAAAGGTTAATTCCTTTGCTTCAAAACCAATAAAAAATCCCAAGCAGCACAGAGACCAGATTCAAATAAAGCTTCTTTTAGTGGCAGTGCCTTAAAGGCATCTATTATAACTATGGGTGTCAGTGAATCACAAAAATAATACTTCTGCATGTTCAGTAAGACCTGATAAAATTGACTGACTGTCCCATTCTGGGAGAGTGAGTGCACTCAGCTTCACCTTGCAAAAAAAAAAAAAATTCATGCCACTAACTTGCATGAGAAATAAATCCTGTGTTCAACAGGCTTGTCATCTGGTGATGAGTCACCACTCACCTTATAATGAATGGCATTAATTTGATTTTGAAGGAACAGCTTTTGCATGTTACATCTCTTGAGGTTATAAAAAACACATGAATCTGATACATGCTGTACAGACAGCTCACGTGGGCAAATATAGCAGATTTTATTCATTGAGGAAGTCCCAGAGGGAGATGGGAATTTGTTCTAATGACAGTTAATCTCAGGGTTTAGGAGATAGAGCAAAACAAGGGGAAATAATTTATTAACCTGTCCCAGCTGGTGGTAGTGTCAGTGCTTTAGGATTTGTACACATACACCCAATCCTCCCCCCTCCCTGCACACAGACATCCTCCTTCTACCCCCAAGGGATTCAGAAATGTGATTCAGAAATTAAAAAAATTCAATTCCTATGAAGTCAAGCACCTGTTCACCTGAATTTCTATGAGTCAGGCCCATTTTGAACATGTGTACATTTGACACTTTCTCTTCTTCTATCTACACTTATTGTCTTCTCCATCTGGGAGCCATCTCTCCTTCCTACTTTTCCCAGATTGCTAGGTTGTTGCAGAAAGGATTGTCCTGGTCCCCTTGCATGGCAGTGGGAAAAGGGCAAGGAAAACTGCCCAGGCATCTTTGCACCCTGCTGTCTTTCCTGTTCTGCATTTTCTATGATTGTGAGGATGAGGGTTCAGTACACTTGTATATTTATATCTGTTAGGTGATGTGAAAACATGCTGTGACACTGACCTCTACCCAATTCAACTCCTCTTGTAAATGAAAAAAAGGACGGGTAGCTGAGGTGTCTGGAAAAACCCAAGCTATTTTTGTCTCATTGTAAAGTAGGCGTTGGCTTACAGATGTACACAAAAGTTATGCACACACAGAGCACACTTTTATTTTTACCTTTCTTTTAAAAAAGAGATCTCACACTATGTCTTTGAGTTAAAAACAAACATGGAAATGAACACAAAGAGAGTCATTTAAAATTGAAATTATTTTTTTACTGCCTCTCCATCACTTCTGTTCCAAGTAGTTGTTGAACATTACCCTGTCAACTCCTCAAGTATTTAACTACAAAATACTCTTCATAAATAATGTAGACAGATTAACGAAATGGTACATAATTACTGCAAATTTCGAGTCCCCTTGCAGAATATATTTTACCCATGATTACAGTGCTTACTTACTTTCCAAACAGTCTCTTGTATATTTGACAGTAAGCCACAGGAAAATTTCAGCTGTCTATAACTGCATTTTAGAATCTATAAAAACTTAGATTAACATGTTATTAAAGACTTTGATTTAGAAAACACCTAATATATTTTTCTATTTTTTGCCCTTTCATTTAGGGTAAAAAAAAAAAAAAGCACAAGATTGCACTTGTAAAGTGGAAGTTTTCAAAGTTGATTGTAGGTTCATAGCTCTATAACAAGGTACTTTCACTCTGGCAGAGACTCAAACGAGACAATTAACAGGAGTAATGAAGCAATTCAAAGAGAGAGTTGTGGGGCTTTTTAATTGGTGCTTCAGAAAGCCAAAGTTCCCTCTATACAGAAAAGAGAGGAGCCAGGGAGTAATTGCCTCTCCATTTATCTAAAAAGGAAATCTCAGTCAAATAAGCTCTTGATCTTAGCACAGGAAGGTCATAGTTCTCTGGAAGTGTACAGATGTTCCTCCCCTGCAGTGAGTGGTCCTTTAGTGATTTGAAAGATTTTATGCTGGTCATTACAAGATGCTGAATGAATGCCAAAATAAAAGCTAAAATATAGACTCTCTGCAGTTCCTATTGTGATGTAAGGGAAAATTTCCACTAACTGCAACAGCAGCTGGGTCTGTCTGTTGATAATTAAATAGTCATCCTATATCTGAGCACTTTACTGTGTTGATGCTCACATTACAGATGTGACTTTGAGTAAGGACAATATATCCACTTCTCAGAGTCTCAAAATATGTTGAGTAACTGGTCCCAGAGCAACCTATGCATTTCAGACTAAGAACATGGGATTAGATTTTTCAGAGCCCTGAGCAGGCAACAAAAGCACCAATATTTGACCAGGGTCCAATATTGTCCTCAAAAGAGTACCTATGTAAAAGTTTCAGCAGTGTAAGCACAGTTCAATTTTGTTTTCATTCCCAGGCCAGCTCAGTTCAGCTCTCACTCTGTCTTCTCTGTTCTCCACATGCATCTTGGGAAAACAAAGACAGCAGCAAGCAAATTGCCTTTAAATTCCATAAAGCCTTGAATGCCCATTGCTGTTCAGTGCCTGCAGTGTTTAAGCTGGATTGGTACCCTGCAGAACTGTCTTGTTGCAATCCCATTTCTGTTCTCATTGGCAACCAGCTACTCTCCTTATGCCTCAAGCTGAAAAACCTTCTTCAGAAAGAAATCCTGGCTTAAGTAAGGTGTATGTGCATTAACCTCAGTGTTGTGCCTCCCTGCCTTGGATGTATGAACAGAACACTCTCAGCTGCTAACCTTGAGATTCCTACACAACAGTAAGGGAAAGACCAGGTTCTGAGTATATCATAGAGGTGTCAGGAAAGAAACTGCATAATTTCTGCCAAATAAATGACTTCTAGGCAACACACCTGTTAAAAAACATCAGGCCCTAAAAGAGATTCATTTGCATTGTGGTAGAAAAATTGCTCATGAAATCCTCAGGCATCCTCTAGGATATATTGCCGAGTAAGGACTTCAGAGCAGAAAAGGGAATTTCATCTTCAGTCATTGCAACAGATAATGATAAATTTGTGGCTGTCTTATCCACAGGTACTTGCCCTTGTCAGCAAATGTGGAGACCTGGGATGGATATGTTGAAATGCTGTGCAAATTACTTCCAGACAGGCAAGTCTCATTTTATAAAAAGAAGGAATTTACTGGCACATTGCAATCTGAAAGTCCATTTGCTGTTCCCCATGCAGTAGAGGTAAAATTAGGGTATTATTTAAGATGGTGTTTAGGTTACCTTCCTTCTACTTGTCACATGTGATCTTGGAAAGTCATCTGTTCTCTCAGTGCTCTCTTTTTGTCTGTGAATTAAAGGTACTATGACTCTTCACATCACCGTGTCTAGATCACAACTAGATCAGAATGAAGAACAGATCTTTTATTCAATGGTTGACTTAAAAATCAGGAAAAGAATTTGCTGTAGATTAAATGAAAATGGAGATATCTTCTTTGTCATTTTTATTTTTCATGAAAGCCATCTCCAGATACTGTGTTCAATCCCAAGAAAAGTGATTCATTTTATTTTGGACTTTAAAAAATTCTTTATATTTTTTAAAAATACATTTTAATATATTTCATATTGCCAAGTTTTCATTTAAAAGAAAACACTCATAACTTTTTATTTTAAAACTCCCAAATTGTGAGAGCTTTAGCATCCAAGGTATTATTTCTCATTTTGACAGTCGTGAAGTGTTATAGTGTTAATTTCTAAAAATCAATTATCCACAAACCATTTCCTTTTTTTAGTACAAGGGAGAAGTGCTGATACTATCTGCAAAATTTGAAACAGCTTCAGAAATAACTATGATCCTTCCAGCTTTCATTTTCTATTTTTGCCTGTTGTTTTTTTCTTTAACACAGTTCAGTGTATAGCTCCCTGGTACAATGAGTACCCAGCCTCAATGGAATCACATTTAGCTGAGTTAATTGCTTCTGTTTTCTAGGGAAGGAAAGAATAACATCAGAGACATAGTGGGCAGACCTGCTGCAAACACTGACAATCCCATGAACAGCAGTGAATTTTGTATTTCTGTCAATTAATCTTCATGTTTATTAGCTGAAAAATTGACAGGGTTAGGATGGAGGACACAGTTTATCACTTATCCCAGTCTTGTTTTTCTTTTATCATTTTGCTTTATATTCTACAAAGTCTCAGACTTGACCTGAATTAGGTCCCGTGTCAGTTTCTTTCATTCTTATCTCGGTCATGGCAGCAAGCAGGAGATCTTTTATGATCTGTGTTTCACCTCATTTGTTTCAGTTGTGTCTCTGATTCTGCCAGAGGAAAAAGAAACATGAGAACAACAATTTCTCTTCTTGACAATCAGACTGCTGCATAAGTCTACTCTGACTTATATCTTCTGTCTTACCCCTTCCTCCTGACTCAAACCTCATATCTTCCTGGGTCTTGCCACTGATTTCAGATCTGATCATCTGCTTCTCTTGCCCTTCCACTTCCATCTTCCACACTTCTACACCAGAGGTTTTGGAGCCTGAACCCTCATACTTCACAGCAGCATTAAGCAATAACTACCAACAGTGACAATGGCAGATTTAAATAGATTGCTCTTCCCTAACATCACTGAAGTTCTACTTCTGAATGTGAGCAAACGAAGGATAATGTCAAGTTTTCCTTGTAACACATTGTTTCATTGTCTCATGTGAGGTAAGAATGAAGCAAGTAAAAGTCTTCTAAGAATCTATCATTCTGACTTATCTTCATTCGTGTATTGTACAGATTTTCAAACTTTAATTTGGTACATCCTCATAAATGGCATCCACGAGTGGTAGGTCTCTAATCTTAGAACTTTGCCCATGGACACTGTTTATTTTATGTAGGATGACTCTGAAGAGTTGAGGTTCTTGTGTTTGGGCGTTTAGGAGGATGCTGGATGATGTTGGACAAAGTCAAAAGTCAAGCTGAATAGGTATATACATTTCTCATACAATACTCCATGTCAAACAATTGTGCTGCTTTCATTAAGGGAACTTTCATGGTATGCAGAGAAAATGAGATCTAATTTCTTAAGCTTAGGTCACACAACACCATTTTTGCAGAGCTTTACAACTAAGTTTTTCTTGTTCTGCAAAGTCACTTAATGACTTTTGTTTTCATGGATGCTTAAAACCAATATCACTTGCCTATACATCTACTTCTGCTGCATTCTCTTCCTGAGCATCTCTGAATAAGTGTTTATCATTGCCACACGCATTTGAAATGCTAAGATATTTTTGCCCTTTGTGGAAGCTAGAGAGACCAGGAAAGAAACTGATTTCCTCAAGATCATAAAAGTATTCTGGGAGAAAAATCAGGATTTCCACTATTTGGGAGAAAGCACTTACTACTGTTCCCTATTTCTAATATTTTCATGTACATCTGCCACAAAAATGGCACAAATTGTTTTTTCCTGTTGGAAAGAGAAGCTGTGGAACAAAAAGATAGAGTTTGAGCTTATCCTCGTGTGGAATTGAATTGTCCCTATTGTAACAGAGAGAAGCCAGCTGGGTTTGAAACTTGTACTGCTGATGCCACTGTATAGGCAATCATCACACAAATGTATCATAATGAATGGATGGCTGGAGTTAAACCTTCTGGCAAGAGGCACGATGGGTACTTACTTCTGTCTCCACAAAAGAAACAATTTGAAATGTGAGTTATAAACAAGCTGTATGCCCTGCACCTCCTGCTGCTTAATTGACACCTTACACCACCAAAGTATAGCTGCTACATCTTTCACTCCCAACAAATCAGGTACAACTGCAGACTCTAAAAGAAAATAGATTTAGCTCATGTTTACTGCACTTACTAAAGCTTGCCAGAAACTGAAATTTCTGGTAATTCCACATTTGTGTTCTTCTTGTGCTAAGTCAAAAATTTTGTTTCCTTTTCTTTTCTTTTTTCTTTTTAGAGAAATAGGAAAATCTGGTGCCTTCATGCCATTAGATTTGAAACACTGAAGATTGCTTTGATACTGAGCAACATTTGCCTGCACTGCAGCCGTGCCTGTGGGGAGGGGCATCCAGATGCCCCAACTCTTACAGGACCTGGGCTGAACTAACCTAAATTTCCCAGAGCCTCTGTGGCATTCGATGTTGAGAAGGGAACCATGTGCTCTATTACAAAAAACATTCAACAGTGAGGGCCAATACAAAAGAGGCTGTGAGTAGAAGGCATGCACTTCCCATAGGCTAATGCACTGATCCATGGAGTTCCTAATTTAGGCAAAGCTGAAATGAAAGAATAAGATACAAAGTATTTTGCCTTTTGCCCAGACAATCATGCCAACTCAGAAATCTTATCTTCCTCACAAAATAATTTTTTCATTCAGAAGATGTCAGCTCTAAGTTCCTTGCCCATGGGTACTTCCACTATTTTTAGGGGAATAACTACAGCTACACACACATCCACTGAAACATCTTGATTTTTCATCTTGATCCACAGTCCTAGTTGCTTGTGCCTCTCCAGGGTTCAGTGGGGCCTTCCAGTACAAGTGAGAATCACAGATGTACCTTATTCCATTACTACAACATTCTTGTTCTTTCCTGAGGCTTGTCCAGGTAATTCCCTTTGTTAGCTGGTGGAAAAATAAAAGTTATTCTCTTTAACAATATTGAAAGCAATGCAGACTGGCAGTAGAACCTCCTTTTCTTCAAAACCTTTGAGCATCCTGGGATGCCAGGCAAACAGACTGTGCAACAGCTCAGTGGTCACTCATTCCCTTGCCTACATCACTGTCAGCAAGTGGTTCTTAATTTCCCATCTGATACAGGCACACCAAGGGAAGAAGCTGCCTGTGGGAAAAATTAAAGAACATCAGCAGCTCACAGTGATTATGTCAATTAGTGCTGTGTTGATTAAGCTGGAACAAAAAAAAGGACAAATGCTCTATTCCTTTCCTGTCTTTTCACCTGCACATTTTCTTTCAAAGCAGCAAGCAGCCTAATCTTTTTACTGAAGATCACTTCAACAAAGAACTGGCTTTTGTTTCTCATATGGCCCATTGCTGTTATTGCTAAATTATCTTGAAACTGTTTTACCAAGGCTATTGCTTTCAAAAAAACCCAAAAATCTGTCCCGAAAACACAACAAAGCTCATAGACATGAACCATCTGCAGCCAAACTGCCTTGGGCTAGGAATTCTCAGAGCAAGCTGAGACCTGCCACCCCTAATAGAGCACCTGATTCTCTCTGTCAGTGCAAAACCTGCTAACACAGACATCCTCCTCAAATTCTGATCTGTATGTTTGCTTTAGAACTGGCTAATGCTTCCCTTCCCAGTGTGATCAGATACTGCTGTGGAAACTTGCCATGTATTGTACCAGGATCTGTCTTAAGAAGTCTCAGGTTTTCTACCTGTAACAGCTATTGAAATGTCTGTCAGCTGATTTTTCCAAGATCCTAAAATACCCATATTTTCCTGAAAAGCCAAAGCAGGGCATTTGTGTGCTTGATATTAAATCTCCATGTTGTTTACTTCATCACTGCACATCAATCTACATTATTAACCCACTGTTGTGATTCACAGGCCCTAACTCCTACTCCCCTCAGCAGTGCTGAGTCTGTAGTGAGAACAGATGTCCTCCATCACCAAGTGAATGAGTAAAGGAGGCCTCTCACTTCTGGTGTCTGTCCAACCAAGAAATCTTAAAAAAAAAAAAAAAAA